>OU896720.1:12696493-13069774 GCA_918026855.4 Phaedon cochleariae | reverse complement strand
GGCCCTGGATGGCGTTGATTAAGGCTTCAGTAGGATCTTGCCTGGTATTTTCCACTATGTTTTCGCTGTCGTTCATTGCTCGGACTCTCGCTGATCCTTGGGAAGCTTCTGCTGCGGCCTCGATCTCAAGCGCAGCTGCCAGAGCACTGGTGAGGTCTTCTGGTCGAGTCAGGCGAACTGCTTTCTGCATTTCGATATCCCGCAATCCATCCACGAACGTTTGAACAGCTAGACATTCCATAAGGGACTCTGGGGCTGACGGGTAGGCACAGTGGACCAATCGGGCTACATCCACTTCGAATTCTTGAAGACTCTCGTTGGCTCTCTGTCGACGGCTCTTCATTTGTGATTGAAACACTTGCTGCAGATGTTCATGGCCATATCGCATGTCGAGACGTTTGACGAGATGATCGTAGCTATCGACTTCACCTTCCGGAATGGCTTGCAAGATGTTCAATGCATCACCCCGTAGAGCTACTGTCAGAGCCACAACCTTGTCCTTGGATGTCCACCCATTGGCTTTGGAAGCTGCTTCGGACTGCTTCAGATAGTTCGGCCACGATGTTTTTCCATCGAATGTAGGTGGTTTTACTCGATTAGTAGTCACTGCATCTGGCCCTACTGTGGTTTCAATGAGTCGTTGACCATTTCCAGACTTCTCCAGCAAAGATCTCCTTTCTATTTCGAGCTGCAGCTTCTTCTCCAATTGTTCTATCTGAGTGATTAATTGGGTTGAAACCTGAGCAACAATCTCATCCTGCTGAGACGCGATCTGTTCTTGCTGAGCAACGATCTGTTCTTTCTGAGCAACGATCTGTTCTTGCTGAGCAGCGATCTGAGTCAGAACCTCTTCCCGATGTGTTGATATCTGGGTCAATACTTCTTCTCGATGGGCAGATATCTGAGAGGAAATCTGATCTTGCGCGCCCTATTGTCGATTTCATGTATGAAAACTCATTCAGCTTGCTGAATGGCAGAACAAGTTCTGATACCCCAGCTCAGTTCACTCATATAGACAGCATAGGCAGAAGCGTTATTGACCTAGCTTGGATAAACGATGCAAATCTAAACATAATAAAAGATTTGGAAGTACTGAACGAATACACCGTCTCTGATCATTTTGCCCTATCAATTACTCTTAATCTTTCCTATGAAAAACACACTGAAAATAAGTTGGACGTCAGACGTCATCCCTATACTCTGAAATGGTCCGACGACTTCACTTATCGATATAAAATCTCAATGCGAAACTCCAGCAATGTGGGATGTTTAGATACCGTGCAGAACGACTATAATAATATATGCTCCACTATTGTAGAAACTGCTAGGGAGCTACAAATGATGAAGGAAACTCAGTGGCCCAATCACAAAAAACATAGCAGTCTCTGGTTCGATTCAGAATGTTACAATGCAAAATTGGAAATGAAAAACACACTCAAAACATGTAAAAAACATAATTTTTCAGTGGAAACTAAAGCCATATATTTGCAGTCAAAAAAAAAACTACAAACTCATACTGAAAAACAAAAAACAAAACTACTTTGATCAAATCACAAACAAATTATCTATATGCAGAGACTCTAAATCATTTTGGGACACAATAAAAACATTCCGAGGTAATACTTCAACCTCAAATCTGACTGTCAAAACCTGGGAATGCTTCTATACACAATTTTACCCCCCCCCAGAGTCTTAAATGAGGTATTGTATTTCGATGTAACTCATCCAACTCTCGACAGTCAATTCACTTCATCTGAAATATATAGCGTGTTAAATCTTTGTGGCAGCAATAAAGCGCCAGGATCAGACGGAATACCCTACGAGTTTTACAAATACTTGCCCAATAACTGGATACTTTTTTTAACTAACCTTTTCAACAGAATATTAGAAACTCATAGTATCCCTGAAAACTGGACTATGGTCATAATGAAAATGCTCCACAAAAAGGGCCCTACCGATGACCCAAATAATTACCGGGGTATTGCACTTCTTAACTGCTGCGAAAAAATGTTCACACATGTATTGAAAACTAGAATATATGAATGGGCTGAGGAGAATGGAGCACTTCCAGAGTCTCAGTCAGGCTTTCGAAGTGCTAGGGGATGCATCGACAACATATTTGTTTTGAGCTCTGCGATGAATCTGCATTTGAGGTTGAGAAAACGTAAAATATTTGTGGCTTTTGTTGACTATAAGAGAGCATTTGATTCAATTTGTCACACCCTGCTTTGGCAAAAATTATACAATTTAGGGGTGAGCGGTAGATTTGTATCATTAATAAAAAAACTTTATGAGAACGCTACTATGGAGGTACTAGCTGCAGATGGATCTACTCGTGCCCTATATATTACAACAGGAGTACTACAAGGTGAAACTCTCAGCCCACTGCTTTTCTCTCTATTTCTCTCAGATATCGAACAGTATTTTTTTAACAGGGGTGCTAAAGGAATCAACATCGATAATAAAAAAGAACTGTTGATGCTGCTCTATGCAGACGATCTCGCCATTCTGGCAGACAGTGAGATCGACCTCCAACGTAAGCTGAACATTCTCGAAGCATATAGTGACCATAACGAGCTGACTGTCAATGTGAATAAAACTAAAATAATGATTTTTTCGAGAGGACCCCTTTGTGCAGAAAATTACATTTTTTTTTTTTAAATTGTCCAGTTGAAATTGTGAAGTCCTTCGTATACCTTGGGGTCACCTTTTCAAGCTCCTCGCTTCTCCTGGAAATGGCACAATGCATTAGAGACAAAGGTAAACAAGCTATTGGTTCTGTTTGCGCGGTTATGGCTAGGGCAAAATTGAGTACATGGTTGACACGTGTCCATTTATTCGATTCACTGGTTAGCAGCATTGTCACCAACTGCATTCCAGCATGGGGACTACGATACCCAAATATTCTAGAAAGAGTACAACTTACCTTTTTCAAGAGGGTTCTATCGCTCTCAAAAAATACTGCTGATTTTGCTGTGCGGTTGGAATCAGGAAGAGTTGAATTCTCCTACTATATATTCGAACACTCCCTGAACTGGGTCATCAAAATGCTCGAAATGGAGAACTCTCGTCTGCCGAAAATATGTTTCTTGCGCCAGATTGATTTGATGAATGATGAAAATACAAAATACAATTGGACGAGTCAATTCAAAAAATACCTCGATTTTGCCGAATTTACGGGACAACTCGAAGCAGCATCTTGTTCCACCACACTAAAACGAAATAAAAAAATTTTACTTGAAACTTATAGGAATAAACTACAAAAAGCAGATCTGAATCTGTTATCTCGGACCTCCTACCTCACTATTTACAAATTTCTGAAAATTAAGTGTGACTCTGCAATGACTTTATCATTAAATTCAATTTCAAAGGATTCACATACACCATTTTACCAAGAGAAATTTGTACTGCTTGTAACCAAAACACCTTTGAAACTATTCACCACATTCTATTCGATTGCCCCATATACTGCTCCATCAAGCCACCAAATACCCCATTCCTGACCGATACAAATCAACTTATTCATTCCCTCGATAATATGACGCCCTCCATTGCTAAGTCGATATACACCCATATATGGAATATACTGAAATTACGCTCCTTCATAATAAATGAATAGGCCGTTACCTACCTGATATCAGAATATATATAAAATATAATTATTTCTATTATATATTTGTATTATACTCTTAGTGTACCAATTGCCGGATATAGTTTGTAAGCAATACATTTTAACACTCTATTGTATGTACTCACTGATGTATCAAACTTTGGTGTTACTGACAACAATTGTACTACCAATTCTATAAACTTTTAATTTAATTACCACTTATCTTGCAAATATAACTAAACCCTTGTTATGAAACTGTTAGTTCAAGAAACAATAAATTATTGATTGATTGATTGATTGAATCTGATCTTGCTGAGCAGAGAACTGAGCTAGTACCTCTTTCTGAGCTAATATCTCTTCCCGTTGAGCCGATATCTGATCCAATACCTCTTGTCGTTGAGCTGAGATTTGTGATGCGATCTGATTTTGCTGAGCAGTAATATGTGCCAGAACTTCTTCTCGCTGATTTGCCATCTGATCAGCAATATCCTGTCGCTGAGCCGCAATCTGGTCCGTGATCTTCTCCTGCTGAGCCACCATTTGGTCCGTGATCTTCTCCTGCTGAGCCACCATCTGGCCCGTGATCTTCTCCTGCTGAGCCACCATCTGGTCCGCAATGTCCTGTCGCTGAGCCGCTATCTGGTCCGTGATCTTCTCCTGCTGGGCCACCATCTGGTCCGCAATGTCCTGTCGCTGCGCAGCTATGTCCTGTCGCTGAGCTGCTATCTGTTCCGAGATCCCAGCCAACATCGATTCCGCTGAAGATGGTTCCTCGAAGGTGAACGTCTCTGGATCTTGACCTACGCTCACCATATACTCTATGAGACGAAGCTGAAGTGTAGCCTTGATCCCTGTTGTGTCGAGATCTCTCCTCCAACTCGCGTTTCAAGTCCACCACTCTCAACTCGTTTAGTTTCTTCATTGCAACGGTCTGTTCACTTCACACTGGAATATCCCACACTTCTGACACCAATTGTTACGTTATTCGGGTGCAGAAGCGAACATGACACTATTTATTTTCGAACTGATTTATTCAAACTAAAGAAACACTAATTTATATCGAACTTATAACTACTATTTATGTAAAATGATTTATATCACGCGGTATATAACTGTCTCTCTGACACTCGCTGCTCAACTGACTGACTCAGTTGTTCGGCCGTTTTATATATGAGAACACAGACAGGCTTTGGTTCGAGAACCTTCTCGAAATGATCTTCCGTCTCCTTCTTTTTGTTCTAGAAGCTTCTTAGAACAAACCTCTCTCTCTAATTGTTCCATCGATTGTTTCCAGAACATTCCAGAATCTTCTGTGACGTTCTTTGTCACTGCGGCATATATTGAGTGTTCGGAAATATGTTGGTGTATGTAGGAATCATTGAGAGGTTGGAGAACAATCTGGGATGCGTGATACAGGATGATCGTTGTACTCCTGCCTTCCTGCTGATGTTTCTAAAGCGCCTCCAAGGGAAATATCTTTACAATACGTTTATCAGTTTGGAGTATATAAATTTTCAATTTCTTTTTGAACAGACATTTTGAATGTATATTATGGATATTATTTTTCTGTTGTTGTGGAAGGAAGTTGAAAACTTTTGTGTAAAGATATGCAAAATTACTTTGTCCAATTGACTCGTATGCAAAAGTGACTTTTACTTGATGTCCTGTTTTCTGTCTTGTATTATATATGTGATCGATAGCATTTAACGAATTCCTGTGTCTGTATATAAATGCAACAATGGATTTGAAGAATAATTGTTTTATGTCTAGCACTCGTGATTCGTTATACAAGGCATCAGTCGGGTAAGCTTTGTCCCTTCTTGAGCATTATTTTTATGAAACGTTTCTGCATTTTTTCTAGTTTCTGTATATAGGCTGTTGCCGCTCCACCCCAAGCGAGGATACTATATCGAAGCCTTGATTCTATCAGGGAAGAGTAAATGATTTTCATGTGATAGGTATCTATAATATCTTACTGTAATATTTGAATTTGAACAATATACTTCTCAGTGTTTTCATCACATTATTTATATGAGTGTCCACCTAAGGTGACAGTCAATCGTAATACCCAAGTATTTAATATCACTAGTAGATTCAATCTCAAAATTGTTGTAGCCAATGTTCAGGGTGGAATATTCAGGGAGACCGTTTTGATATGAAGAAAAGGCGATGTATTTAGTTTTTTCAATATTTATGGTCAATAAATTATGGTCAAACCATTCAACAATATCACTCAAGTCGTTCTCTACTTTGATTTTCATATTCTCCCAGGTTTTATCTTCATAGAAAATAGCAGTGTCGTCGGCATAGCTGATAATGCTCCGAGAGCTCCTCAAAGAGAGTAAACTGTTGATATAAATTGTGAACAATATGGGACCCAGAACAGTGCCCTGTGGAAATCCATATTCTACTATTTGTTCTTGACTTATTTCATTTCCTATCTTCACGAATTGTTTCCTTCCATTCATATAACTGGATATTAATCGATGTACAGTACCACGAATTCCTGAGTCTTCCAGGGTGTCCAATAATTGCGTGTGACTCACAGTGTCAAACGCCTTTGATAGGTCGAGGAAAGTAGAGTATTTACGAGAATTCGAAATCAGAAAGGCGCTATGCTCTTTCTAACTCAAACGGCCATCAAGTTCTTCCACGTGCAGCTAAAGACGTTGCAGACCTTCTGGTAGGTAAACTGAAGAACCCTGACGTCACGCATACCTCGGAATGTTTTTCAGTGTGCCTGGTCCTCAGATTTTTGGTAATTTGGGCTGATATTATTTTGAATTAGAAATCACCCTGTTAATGCGTCCATATTGCTGCCACAATAACAAATTTCGATTGGGTGTGCGTGTCATGTAATTTGTTTTTGTCATGCTCAATGATTTCATGCATAACGTGTAATTAAATGAAGTCCGGATCCACGATTCAATAATATGTGTTTATCAACAATCTTCTAATGACTTTTTCATGTCGAATGATTTCATCAAAACATTTATCCTGTAATTAAATCAAGTCGTGATTATATGTAATGAAGGTGGTTGTGTATGAGCGTACGACAATCCATCAACGCGTGACTTTTCCCAACTCGTGTGTAATTGTAGCTTTAGTTTGGAAAATTTTCCATCGAAAACAAATTATTATTCAAGATGATGCTCAACTCCTTCCTCCCAGATTTTTCATTCAAATTGTTTATAAAAAAGCACGGAGCGAGTTTGAATCTCAGTTCAACGATAACTCTCTCCTTGAATTGAAAACAAAACAATGATTGGAGCAAATGGTGAGTATTTTTTTTTTCTGAAATCTTTTGAATGATAATAATTGGCAATGTTTTTTAGGAGCTATGTCAGAGCAAGGAGTGAGGGGGCTGTTGCCAGAAAATTTGAGAGTTAGTATACGAAGTGATCTAATTATATGATTTTTAAATGTTCAATATGTTTCATAACATGGAAATTATCATGATTGTGGGTGAAGATGTGAGAGACTTTATGCCGGCGGATGCCGTGGAGTTTGGAGTTATTGGGGAATATAGATTGTTTTATGAATATGTAATAGATATCCTGTTGGTGTTTGCTGTAAATTAGGTGAAAAACTTTTGAAAATATCTTTGATTTGCGTACTAATTATTTTCTTTGTTACAGATTCCATATATATGCCTCCCCTCCATTTGATGGTACAGGGGGAGGCGAGACTTGGTGCCCTAAGACTGCAAAATACACTGGGCAATGTTAACATAGGAACAGGACATATGAGCATCGTCAGAATAGTGAACAGGGACACACTTAATATGAGAACAGATCACATTTCGAAACGATATATATTTGACACTCCATTCAGAGTGTCCATAACAGACAGATCTGAATGGAATGACGTAGAACTCAGCACCATACTGCAGGAAAAGATCTGGTATACAGACGGGTCTAAGACTGCGAATGGGTCAGGAGCAGGAGTATACTCCAAACATCCGGAAACTAGCCTCAGCTACTCATTGGGGAAGTGTGCTTCAGTTTTCCAAGCAGAGGTGTACACAATTCTCCAATGTGCGGAAGAAAAAAACAGGAGAGCCGTGGAAAACGAGCAGATCCGTATTATGTCAGACAGTCAAGCGGCACTTGAGGCAATAGAAAGCCAGGAAGTGACATCTCGACTGGTATGGGATTGCAAGAGGGAACTGAGAACTTTGGCAGACCGGAAAGCTAATCTGGGTGCCAGGTCATCAGGGGATCGCTGGAAATGAGGAGGCTGACGAACTCGCAAGAAGAGGGTCGGACAACGAGCCAGATCCAGGACAGACTCTTGGAGTACCAAAACGTACAGCACGAGGGTCAGTTAAAGACTGGATTCAGGCAAAACATAAGAGCTACTGGGAAAACATCCCAAGAAACAGACATGGGAAACAATACATTAAGAAACCAAGTCATAAACGAACTGTAGACCTGCTCAACTTGAACAGAGCACAGATAAAAACTGTTACGGGACTCATGACTGGCCACGCGCCAGTAAAGAAGCATCTCACCAGAATGGGACTGTACAATGGCGACCCACGCTGCAGACTATGTGGCAAGGAACCAGAAACAGTAGCACATATACTGTGCCGATGTGAGGCATTGGACCGCAGAAGACAGAAGATCTTTGGGCAACCAGTTGGCGAACCAGAACTATTTAACTCACATCCAGTGAAGGATCTGTACAGACTTGTTCAAGGTACAGAGATAATGGAGTGGGCACAATAGAGAACATTAGGTAAAATACAATTGGCCACCATAGGCCTAAGTGTCGTCGGAGACATGGTCAGACGAGCCTACAAACGGGGTGGAGTTTTTAGTGGGTAAACCCTGGCTAGAGTCAGGGGAGTCCCACACTACCATATGGGGGATAGGACCCATATGGTGTCCATGAAGGATTTAAACCACCTCGACAAAAAAAAACAGATTCCATATAGATGAAAATGAAAAATAGTTAGTTGGTGCTGTAAATTAGGTGAATAATTTTTGAAAATATCTTTGATTTGCGTACTAATCATTTTATTTGTTACAGATTCCATGTAGATGAGAATAAAACATTGTTAGTTGGTAAGGTATTTTCATTATTTTTTTCTCTACAATTACCATTCATTCTGTGAAGAAACTGTTTAAAGTGTGGTTGGACGGACGTGTGGCCACTATCTTTATGATCTAGTTGATCATACTGTTTAGCAAGTTAGTGTTATCATAGTAGTGTTCCTATGTCTGTGAACGTGGTCGTCTGAGGTCACTGGATAAAATGGGGGGAGTTTAAGTTCATTTGTATTTTTCGTGGTTGGTACATTGAAATTGGGTATTTTGAATACCATTCCACCAATTAAGCGTCTGAAAAATTAGAATATTCATGACAGTTCTGGACCCAGAGCACTCTAGGCTCAATCTGGCTCAAACGGTCATCGAGTTCCTCCAAGCGATCGACGTTGCAGAGCTCCTGGTGTGTGAACTGAAGTACCCCGACGTCATGCATAACTTAGAATGTATCTAAGGTGCCTGGTTCCTAAATTTTGGTAATATTTCTCGTTGCCAGTCTTTGGTCCAGAAATCACCCTGTTTACGTTTCCTATGCCATGATCTCATCAGTATGCTGTAATGAATTCAATAATAATTTGAAAGGTGTGTTTGTTTATCACGCTCGATCATCGATTAACATAATACCATTGCCACTATGCAGTTCAATAACAAGTGCTCCACACCTCCATGATCGCATTGATATTTACGTAATTATTCCAAATCGTGATTTCATGAGGTGAAAGTGTTTGTCTATGGTCGCACGTAGTTCATTCTGTTCAGCAAGTTAGTGTTATCATGTAGTGTTCTGCTAAGTGGTCGTCTGAGGCAACTGGATAAAATGGGATGAGTTCTGAGGTAAAAGTGTTTGTCTATGATCGCACGTAGTTCATTCTGCAGCAAGTTAGTGTTATCAAGTAGTGTTCTGCTTAGTGGTCGTCTGAGGCAACTGGATAAAACGGGGTGGGTTCGACTTCATTTGTATTTTTGTGATTACTACTTAAAATTGGGTATTGTGAATACCATTTCACCAATAGGACGTCTGAAAAAATGAAACAAAAAAGGTCGTAGAAAGCTTGCGAGATACAGGGTGGTTGTAAATAATTTTCATTGCTAGATAACCGTTTAACAAAAATTTGTGATATCCTGGTGAAGTAGCTGATTGAATTATTATTTAGTGGATCTGACTCTCACCGGGATGTGTGATTTTTTCATAAAAAAAAACTTTCCGATACAGGGTTAAGAAAAAATATTCGCAACTTCAAGGCAAACCTTTCACGACCTTTGTTCATGGGAACTTTTTTCCTTGAGACATCAAGTGCGTCTCACATATCATGAAACATTCTAGTGTTGATTAACTGTAAAAATTCGAGGAATTATTTCATGGAATATTCTTGAAAATCCGGTCAGGAGAGAAAGTGTATTAAAATCAAAAATTCAGATGAAGCTTGCTTCGCTTGGGCAGTGACGTCTTGTTTATATCCCGCAGAAAGAAATGCTGAAAGAACTCATTCATACCCTCATTTTAGTGAGGTTCTGGATATGACTGGAATAAACATGCCAATGAGACTGAATCGGATCAATAAATTTGAAATTCTCAACAATCTATCAATCAATGTATTCATTTTAGGAACCGATCGATTTGGAAATTTCTCAACTGTACCTGTGAGAACCACTAAGAATAAGATTTCGAATAGGCATGTCAACCTTCTGATGATTCAAAAAGAATATTTCAATGATGAGGATTCGGAAGGTGACATGGAAATGTAATTACTTGATCATATCAACGAAGATGAGGATTCTGTTGAGTATCATTTTTGCTGGATAAAGAACCTATCACGATTAGTTTCTAAGCAAATTGGGAAGAGAAATGGTGAAAAAATCATTTGCGATACATGTTTGAATTACTTCAGTACCCAAGAAAAATTGAATGCTCATGATATATATTGTTCAAAAATGAATAAATCAAAAATAGAATTTCCCGAGGAAAAGTTTTTGGAGTTCAAAAATTTTCGTCACAAAGAAAAAGTTCCTTTCGTTGTTTACAGTGATTTTGAATCACTACTCATTCCACTACAAGATGAACAATGCAGAAGAAAAATCATAAAAACATCTCGATATCAAAAACATGAAACGTTCAGTGTGGGTTATTATGTGAAGTGTACTTTTGATGAGAGTTTATCGTTCTACAAAAGTTACCGTGGTATCGCCTGCATCGAGTGGTTCGTGAAAGAGTTAGATGACCTAGCACTTTTTATTGAGCCAAAATTGCGTATGAACATACCAATGAGCAAAGATGCTGGACAAATTTTTGATAAAACTACATGTCACATTTGTGAAAGAACGTTTATCGAATCAGACACCATCGTTCGCGACCATGAACACTATACAGGGCGATTCCGCGGATTCAGTCATTCGAAATGTACCCTCGAATATACAAATTCCCATACCGTTCCCATTTTTTTTCACAACCTATCGAAATATGATAGCCACTTCATTATAAAAGATTTGGCGAAACACTCTCGCGTTACTCTACTCCCAATAAATAAGGAAAGATATATTAGTTTCACACAACATAATTCTAGATCTAACATAAGATTCAGATTTGTCGATTCTTATCGTTTCATGGCATTCAAATTAGATCATTTGGCATCGTTTTTGGAAAAAAGACAATTCATCAACCTCAGAAAAGAGTTCTGTGATTTAGATGAAGATAAATTTGATTTGTTATGTAGAAAATGATTTTTTTTGTTATGATAATTTAGATAATATGGAAAAACTGCAAGACACTGAACTACCAAGTAAGAAATCATCTTACAGTAAATTGAATGATGAGCATATCAAGGATTCTGATTATGATCATGCACAAAAAGTGTGGAAAACATTCCAAATAAAAACATTAGGCGAATACTCCGACCTTTACTTGAAAACAGATATCATGTGTTGACATTTTTGAAAATTTTCGAGACATGTGCCATACAACATACGGATTAGATCCTGCTCATTACTATACTTTACCTGGATATACATGAGACTGTATGTTGAAATATACAAAGTGCCGATTAGATACAGTTCAAGATGTTGACATATTAATGTTCATAGAAAAGAGAATTCGTGGTGAAATGAGTCAGTCTTTGAATAGGTACTCAACAGCAAACAATAAATACATGACTAATTCCAATAGTGATGAGCCATCTAAGTACCTCTTGTATCTCGACGTGAATAATCTCTATGGCTGGGCTAGGTCTCAGCCTCTTTCTTATACTGGATTTGAATGGTTGAAAGATACTGAGAATTTCGATGTTAATTCCATTTCTGATGAATCCTCTCTTGGATACATTTTGGAGGTTGATCTCAAATATCCAGAATCCCTTCATGACCTTCATAAAGATTTACCTCTCGCCCCCGAACATCAAATACCCCCAAAATCAAAATTACCCAAACTAATGACAACATTGTTTCACAAGGAAAAGTATATATTGCATTATAGAAATCTGAAACAATACCTATCTGGCTAATTGACCCATAATCGATGAAATTCATAGAATATTGAAATTCGAACAGTCCAGGTGGTTGAAGCCATACATTGATCTGCATACCACGTTGCGAGCAAATTTCAAGAACGAGTTCGGCATACAAATCTTCAAATTAATGATCATTGCTGTTTTCGGTAAAACAATGGAGAGCATTAGAAAATACAGGATTGTAAAACTTGTTAGGATTTGGGAAGGCAGGCATGGCGCGAAAAATTCAATATCTAGTCCAAATTTCCATAATAGAACTATATTCGATGAAAATTTGATGGCAATTGAAATGAAGAAAACTAAATTGGTATTCAATAAACCATTATACATTGGTATGGCAATTTTAGATATCTCGAAAACATGTGTTTATGATTTCCATTATATGATTACATGTTGAAAATGTTTGATCCATCGAAATGTAAATTACTTTATACCGATACAGATTCTCTCATTCATGAACTACATTGTGATGATGTTTACGAAGAGATTATAAAAGCGGATATTGACAAATTCGATACTATTGATTATCCTCCAGATGATCAATACAACATTCCGTTAGTTAATAAAAAAGTAATTGGTTTGTTAAAATATGAGAATAAAGGATCCATAATGACAGATTTTGTTGGCCTTCGATCAAAACAATACACTTATTTAGTCGACAATAAGAAGCCTACCCCTAATAATACTGAAAAAGGTAAAAAATATGTTAAGAAATCCAAAGGTATTAAATATTACGTGGTCAAACATAAAATCAAATTTGAAGATTATTTGGAATATTTAATACAAAATATGGAGAAATACGAGAATCAAAGGTATATACAATCACGTGCCCATCAAGTTTTTTCAGTAGAACGAAACAAAATTGCCCTGAGTCCACATGATGACAAAAAATATTTAAATAGGAATTCCCATGATACTTTACCTTGGGGACACTATAGTATTATTATAGATTGATATTCACTTTTGTGAAACTCACAGTGCAGATGAAAATTTAACAAATGAAAAACATTGATACTTTGTTGTTAAACTTACAGTGTAGATGAAAATGTAACAAATGAAAACCACTCATATTCAATCATCTTTTATTTAGATTCTTCATGATTACATTTCTAAAATACAATAAGCACTCTCGCATACAATAACTTCATACACTATTATTCAAAATATCACAGAAAGCAATTATTATCGATTCATTGTGCAGTTCAGAGTTTACTTGCAATATAAATTTCCTGGTAATTTCAATAACATTGTAATAAAAATTGGAAAATGATAAATTCATGAGCATGTTGATTTTATGATCGATGATGATAGAGTCAAGTTCAAGAACTTTCCGAATAACATCTTCTTTCAGATATATGGCAGAGTTTGTAGTTTCAAGTTTCGATATTTTGATGCCCATAAATTGTGCGGTGCTTATTTTCACTTCCTCATCACTATTCATTTGTGGGACAACAACATTTTCATCACTCTTTTCGAAATATTCAGTCAGCAAATTTCGTGAAATGTGCGTCAAATTTGCCCATTCTATCACGTTGAAGGAGATTTCCGATTTACTGGTATTGTTCTTCAACTTAACTGCAGGTTCGAAGGATCTCGCAACGCTCAGGCGGCAACAGACTCAATGTAGGGTCCCTCGTTCTCGATGTTCTTGCGATGTAGCTGATTTATTTCGTCCATATCACTCCAACAATCACTACCATAACCACTCGACTCATTCGACATCGGATTCATTTTCTCAACTGACTGGAGTCTCACAACTGCAAGCGAATACATATCCAAGACCGAAGTGGAGGGATTTTCCAGAGAAGGGGGAGTGGTTCTCTAAACAAGACTATTTTTTGCGATCCAAGAACTGTGGGATTTATCGAGCCCAAGTCATTTTACGTAAATTTTATTCCCTTTCGTTCTCAGAACTTCCTCTACCAAATAGACATCAGGATACTTGACTTTTTGTAATTCTTGTTCATAAAAAACACCTTGAATCGGATTCCCCATGGCATCTTCCAACAGGTATGTTGTTGGATCAGTTGTACGAATTTTTCTGATTTTAAAAATCTCATTCGACCAATTCGGTGTATAGCCTTTGAAAAAAGCTTCTCGAAATTTACTTATTCGTACGTGATCATTCACTAAAAACTTAGGATTGGGATTCGTTATTTTCAAGTGACTATAAACAGTATCAAGGAGCAATTTTTCATTTTTCTTGTTCACTTCTATTGGTCGTCTTATGTTTGGTATTATTATGTGTTGAAACTACATCATTTAGTATGTCAATCCATTTGTAATTACCCTTCAGACTGAATTCTTTTCACATTATGGTTTTCAAAGTTCTGTACACACGTTCTACAATGTTAGCTTTCATACTTGAAAAAGTGCTATAATGGTTAATTTTTTATTTTATCATCAGTTCATGGAACAATTTATTATAGAACTCGCGACCTCTATCAGTATGAAGATTTTTCGGTGGAGATTCCACTCAGGATAGAATTTTCCACATCGCAAACGTGACATTATCAGCCGATTTGCTTTTCACAGGTTCACACCACACAAATTTCGAAAAAGCGTTTATTACAACCAAAATGTACTCGAATTTAGCATATTATGGTTGCATTTCGACAAGATCAGCTTCCCACAAATCATTCAATCCTTTGATAACTACTCTCCTCCTCCGGAATCGCCTCCTTGCTGGTTTATGTAGCTTCTCAACTACTTCTTTCTTGGTGTTAGACATACTTGATGGTAGGAGTCTGAATCACCAACTGGATATGAAGATTTTCATCTGATACTCTATATTTTGATTGGAATTTCAATGTTGAACCTTTACTTAATTTCTGTCCAATCAGTTCGCTAATTTCAATCGTATTATCACCGACCGTTACTGAAACGTCTTTAGGATAACAGTCAATTCCCTTCCCTCAATGGAAATGTGTATTCATCTGAATTATTTTGTAGCTTTTATAACCAGGGCAGTGGAAGCCTCTTTATTACTTTGGTTATACTGCCGGTAATTGTTAATATACTTTCACTGTATAACTGATATATATTCACTGGTTGTTGTTGAGTAGTTTGATATTGATCTAGTCTTCGATGTTGTAACATATGTCTACCGAATTTATCAACTGGCATGATGCCTATTCCAATGATCAGGAATGAATAACACCTAAGCTGTGATACATGTTATTTTATTCAATTATTTTAGCTTCCCTGAGTTCCTCTAACACGGAAATTATCTCATTATTATGTCCGGTATGACCAGCTTGTTGTTCTGCAATCGGTAACTTCAGTCTGTCTATGATTTCATTATAGTTATCAAAATATTTGTATTCTATCTTCTTATTGTTGTAAAGCATCATCGTACCGATCTCTTGTCCTAATTTAGCAGAGGATGTCGATTGTGACCTAGTGAAAACCCTCGGTCCTTTGGAGGTTGGGATGGATGAGGAAACTTTTTGTTTGAGTAATCTCTTTCCTACTACCTTAGCCATAGAATGTGATGATGTTACCCTTGGTGTTATGATTTTCACAAATTTCTCAGCATTAGACGTGGATAATCCATTTTTACGATTATAATCTTTATAAATGGCATTTGTTGCGGTAACAATATCAATATAGTTGTCAATATCATTGACTTTGTAACCTATTGGATGATTTTTGAACATCAGTTCATATAGCCCCGGTGTACCATTATAAGTTATTTCATTTATTGAGAAATGCGGACCAAGAAATTCCACAACACTATCTCCTATCATCCAGTCATCTGTTGATATTTCGAATCTGATACCAAATTTGTGATCGAAATCCTCTGGATCACCCCTGAGTATGTCTTCGATATACGATCAAGGAAGAGGTTTTTCATATTTTTCCAAATATTTTTTTAATTCAGGATCTCTGGCTTTCTGTAACGCTTGTAGATTTTCAACTTGACTTTGTAATTGACCCAAACTCTGATCAAAATAGCTTATTTCAGGATCGTGTACGAATGTTTCTTCATCTTGTAGTATTGATGGATCTTTAGCTAGCAATCTATAATACTTATCGTGTTGTGGAGTTGAAAATGAATCAGGTTCTGTCTTTTCCACTTCAGGAATGGCTGTCTGATGAATCGATGCAATCAATTCTTTCAGAGGGTTGGTTATTGGTTCATAACTTTTCTCCAACGAACTCTTTGATTTCGCAATATCAGTTTTGAGGCTCTGATATTTTTGTTTCACAGATTTTCTGGCTTTCACCAACTGTTCTGCAAGCTGTCTATTCATTGTACTGAATCAGATATACGATGTGTCTCATCTTATATCAAATTTTCAAAACATCATCGAATCGTTTTCTATATCTACCTTTCCTCAATCACGCATCCTTATCAATGACAACAAATCCATGATTTTCCTTCCAACAGAATGAGCACATATCCATAAACTGTTGGAATGACATATCAACGTTGACATGATTATCATAAATATGTTTCAAATTAGTTACATCTTGCTTAAATATAATTATTAGGTTGGCATTGTCTCTTATCAGTCTTTTCGAGATTGAGCTGTAAGTCTGACATAAGTAGAACACATCGGTATTTTTATGTCGCCCAAAACAAAAAAAATCTCTGATGATTTTGGTTACATGTGGCAACATCGTCGAATATGATGACTGAATTTGGAGCTACTTCATTCGGAGAGATAACTTCATCGCCGTCATCGTACTCGAAATATCCAATTTCCTTCTTTGGTGTGAACAATGTCCTCAAATACTCATATTTCGGTTGATAAAGCGACTTGGGGTACAAATACAGATTTTCGAATCTCAAACCAGTTGGATCATCTCTTATCATACAGTTTGTCTTTCCACATCCTGAAGAGCCTACCACCAGGGCTCGTTTGGACCACCTTCAAATAAATCTCAATGTTTCTTGAATTGGTGTGAGCTAATGAAGCTATCATGATCAGTAACAGATAGTTTCACTTCATGTTTTTCAACTTTCATGTTCAGATTCCGGTTCAACACTGATATGTATATATTTGACTTATTTTCACATTTATAACATTCGGTACTGAACTTTTGAGCTCGAATCTTGGTATGCTCGTGTACGGTGCTCGAAATGATATAAAAGGGAGAGGATTATTGAACACTCTCATAAATAGATTACCCTTCGAATTGCATTTGCCAGGTTATAATTTTTGTGGTCCCGGAACCAAATTATCTGAACGACTTGCACGTGGGGATAGAGGAATCAACACATTGAACGAAGCTTGTAGAGGTCACGATATAGCCTATTCGAAATACACTGATTCAGAGAACAGAAACGTAGCGGACCGCATTCTGTCAGAGCGAGCGTGGAACCGTTTCAAGGAAAAAGACACGAAAATCGGGGAAAAAATCGCAGCACTTGGAATTGCAGGAATAATGAAGAGTAGGAGTAAATTAGGGATGGGATTGAAAAGACGACGAGCTGGTCGGAAAAGGGTTGGTGCAATAAGTTTCACTCAAGCAATGAGCAAAGCAAGGAAAGGTATAAAAGGTCAAAATATGAACATACTTCAGGCTGCGAATCTAGCTCTCTCTTCTATTGGTGGAAAAAAGGTTTCGAAACCAAAAAAGAGAATTATACCCATTCCCAAATCTGGTGGGTTCATTCCACTGATTCCCCTCTTTGCTGCTCTCGGTAGTCTTGGAGGAGGGGCAGCTGGGATTGCTCAAGCCATAAACAAGTCTAAGGCAGCCAAGGAGCAACTGGATGAACAAAAGAGACATAACATGAAAATGGAACAATCAGCTTTGGGAAAAGGTCCATTTTTGAAACCTTACAAACGTGGATATGGATTATTCCTGAAACCGTATTCAAAAAACTGAACATCAAGCTACCACACCGTCCATTAACAAATATGTAGATTCATTGAACTACACTGAAAAATTAGGAACACCGTTCTTTCGAGGAGTGTTTATGTTAGATGAGATACCCAGGATAATAAGAAAGCATGAAAGTGGTATCATTAATTTAGATAATAAGAGTAGGGATGGTACCCATTGGGATTGTTATAACAAATCCCAACGAAGTATCAAATATTTTGATAGCTATGGTAACCTGAGACCTCCTCTTGAACTCATCAAATATTTCCACAGTGATGGTAGCTCTAAAATTATTAAGTATAATCATGATAATTTTCAATCAACCAATTCCTACAATTGTGGTCATTCATGTCTCAAATTCTTATATAATGAGAACTATACATGAAATTCATTCAGTTTAGTTCACAATGTCATTGGCATTCTCACTCACTGGAAATTCATTGGTTCTCAGTTCCGATTCCAATCCTCCAATACACTACACTACCAACTATGGAATCGGTTTAACTGGATTCCAAACTTTCAATGTGATTCCTAACGTTGATGATTATAATAATCAATTCGGTTTTGGAGACAACAATTCCTCAGTGACAATCCCAGTAGGCTCTCATGAAATTGGGGATCTTAATGAAATCATCTCTTCACGAGTGAGAGATATTGATAAAGATGCAAGAATCAACATAACTCCTAATTTCAACACATTAAAAGTGACAATTGACACGAATAGAAGAATTATTTTCAAAAGCGATCGAACAGTGCGAGATTTACTCGGATTCAATAGCCGTATCTTGGAAGCAAATGAACGACATACATCAGATACCAAAGTCAACATTCTTAGTGTGAATGCAATCAGTATATATTGCAATATTGCTACTGAGAGCTTTCATAATGGAAAAGAAGCTCACTCACTGCTCTCGTTTTTCCCAGTCGTTGCCCCTGGATACAAGATCGTCTTGAGAGTTGAAAATATCATTTATTTCAAAATCAGTGTGAGGACTATTGATAACATAACGATCAAAATCCTAGACCAAGCAGGAAAACTGGTTAATTTTCGAGGAGAAACAATAACTGTTAGCCTTCACTTGAAAAAAATCTAACATGGTTGTCAGATACAATAGGATATCTTATCCAAATTGGTATAAGGAGGCCAAGACTACAAGAAGATTCATCAGTGTGAAGAAGAATACCAAGAGAATCACACGTGCAAATCGTCTATTTCTGCAGTCTCTTGGGCTGGAAGTTCTGGTATAATGGACATTCTCAATATTCATCAGAAACCTTTGGTCGATCAAACCATTCAAGAAAAAGAGTATCATTCTTATCAGCCGTTTTTACAGAAATTCGAATATAATGATGAAATTAGGATATCAATACAAGAGTTGGATACGTATACGCTGCCCCGTCAAAGTTACCTTTACATCGAAGGTCGTTTGACGAAATCCGATGGAACTGCAACCGACAAATTGAGATTCATCAATAATGCTATAAACTTCCTCTTCAGAGAAGTGAGGTATGAACTAAATGGCATTACTATAGATTCAGTTCGGAATGTCGGAATGATATCAACAATTAAAGGTTACCTGTCATACAACACAAATGAAAGTATCGAGTTGCAAAACGCAGGTTGGTTTCCCAAATTGAATTTCAAGCTCAAAGATGAGAAGATACTAGTAGATGGTAAAGGCAACTTCAGCGTTTGCATACCTTTGTCCTTTATTATGGGATTCTTCGAAGACTATCAGAAGGTCATCGTGAATATGAAACAAGAATTAGTAATAATTCGTAATAACGATGATACAGATTCAGTGTACAGTTCTGATGAAAAGGAAACCCCAAAAATACAGATAGATAAATCATTCTGGAGGGTACCACACGTCTTGGTAAATATTCCACAACAGCTCATATACACCAAAATGGTTCATAAAAACCAGGAAATACTCATGCCATTCCGTAGCTGGGAACTCATCGAATTCTCAAAATCAATAACTACTACCAGACACACATGGCCAGTGAAAACCACAAATCAATTGGAAGTCTGACATGAGCAAATTTGATCATTGTAACTTAACCAATATTCGAGTCTTCCTGAACAGTGATCGATATCCATACAATGACTTATATTTGAGTTTCAATGACAACAAAACTTCATAGCTATACTCGATGTTTACAAATTTCAGATCATCTTATTACGGATCTGGAAAAGAGCCAATATTTTCACCGAGAGAATTTGCTGAAATCATACCAATGTCACACATAGACTGTTCACATCAAAAAGAGTTCACCCAAAGTGGGTCTGTTGTCATGAGAATAGAGTTTGAAACATCTGAAGCAGTACCAGATAATACAACAGCATATTGTCTCATATTGCATGATAAGTTGTTCAATTATAGTCCTCTCACCAAAATTGTCAAACAGTTGTGGAAAACCCCCACTACAAAAATAATTATTTGAGAGGAACCACTTTGCTAAAGTGTCAGTTATTATTTGAACATTGCAAGATGGAACTGTTGAGTATCGATATTCAAGGGTACCAGATATCCAACGAATTCTACCCCAAGGAAATATCAATTTCAAATGGCTTTTAATTGAGTCAATACTTATTCAAACCAGCTATTCCCTTTGGTGCACTCCAAGAAGCGGATAAGAAACAAGTGAGGTGGTTGGAACGTAACCACGATGGACTCAAATACTGCTCAGGGTTCATAGATTACGAGAAAATGAATGAAATATTGCAAGATCATCTCAGAGTTTCAATTCCTCACTTCATTGTGTCTACCAACTAGTAGACCCAAAATTATCAACATCGAAAATTTAGATACATTCATGCACACAGTGACTTTCAAGGCCGACAGTCCTCTATGCATGCATCACGAAAACAATGATCCGCACATGTGCAGTTTTAGGAACTGTAAAGATTTGCACAATTGGATAAATAATCTTTTACCACAATAAAATTCTCATTTGTATATTGCTAGTCAATATGATAGCCAATTTGATCAACGAATATATTCAGAAATTGAGAATTCTTGAAGAACAAATCCACATTAATGAATGTACAACAGGAATAAAAAATCTCCATGTTGACAAACACCTCATCCCGACAGCACAACGGAATGATTCAAGGGCAGACTTTAGTGAAGCGATCGCAGTACAACTGAATAACCTCAAATTATAGTCTATTTATGAATACATGTTTTTTTGAATGAACAAGTTGTTTTATTTACCCAGTACATTAATATAATCTTTGAGAAAATATCTCAGTACTTCATTAGCAATGGCAGTGTTGAGTTCAAATTTTCTGGTTCTATTTACTATTATACATGATATAATGTATATAAATCAACCATATAATGCTAAAAATATTTTTATTTGCTTCGATAAAAATGGTGTGAAAAATGATAGCTGGCCTTCAGAATGGACTGAAATGTCACCAACAATAATGAACAATGGACATCTATTCACTTCGATGGCAGACGTACCAGAAAATGCAAGTGTATATAAATTGAGAATTATTTTCAAGATCAAAGTGTGGGAGACTCAAGAAAGTGGCAGAATCTTCATAATTGTGAAAAATCTATATCACCAGATTCCTACTTTGAAATAAGCTGTATTATATTGATATATTTTTTATTCACAATAGCGATAATAGTATTAGAATTGGAATAAATTTGTGACTTGCGAGACCTTTCATGTGATACCTATAAATCCCCACTATTTGGCCCGTTTGGTCCTTCAAAAGTTGATTTCCGAAAAGTTGAAAGCGAAATCTTCAAAATGGTGTGCCATAACATATAGTTGAGCTAATCTTCACTATTTGGCCCTTTTGGTCCTTCAAAAGTTGATTTTCGAAAAGTTGAAAGTGAAATCTTCAAAATGGTGTGCGATAACATATAGTTGAGCTAATTTTCACTATTTTGCCCTTTTGGTCCTTCGAAAGTTAATTTTCGAAGAGTTCGAAGCGAAATATTCAAAATGGTGTGCCATAACATATAGTTGAGCTAATCTTCACTATTTGGCCCTTTTGGTCCTTCAAAAGGTGACTTTCACTATATGGCCCTTGGGGGCCCTTCAAAAATTAATTTTCGTGAAATTCAAGAGGAGACCTTTCATTTGATAGGTAACAAGCTATAGTTGATATAATATTCACTACATGGCCCTTGGAGACCCTTCAAAAATTAATTTTCGTGAAATTCAAGCAGAGACCTTTCATTCGATATACAACAACCTATAGTTGACATAATATTCACTATATGGCCCTTGATGCCCTTCAAAAATTAATTTTCGTGGAATTCAAGCAGATACCTTCCATTTGATATACAACAACCTCTAGTTGGCATAATATCCACTATATGACCCTTGGGGACCCTTCAAAAATTAATTTTCGTAAAATTCAAGCAGAGTCCTTTCATCTGATATACAACAACCTATAGTTGGCATAATATTCACTATATGGCCCTAGAGGACCCTTCAAAAATTAATTTCCGTGAAATTCAAGCAGAGACCTTTCATTTGATATACAACAACCCATAGTTGGCATAATATTCACTTGAGGCCCTTCAAAAATTGATTTTCGTAAAATTCGAGTAGAGACCTCTCATTTGATAGGTAAAAACCTATAGTTGGCATAATATTCACTATATGGACCTTGGGAACCCCTTCAAAAATTAATTTTCGTAAAATTCGAGTAGAGACCTTTCATTTGATATACAACAACCTATAGTTGGCATAATATTCACTATATGGCCCTTGGGAACCCTTCAAAAATTAATTTTCGTGAAATTCAAGCAGAGACCTTTCATTTGATAGGTAACAACCTATAGTTGGCATAATATTCACTATATGGTCCTTGAGGCCCTTCAGAAATTGATTTTCGTGAAATTCAAGCAGAGACCTTTCATTTGATAGGTAACAACCTATAGTTGGCATAATATTCACTATATGTCCCTTGATACCCTTCAAAAATTAATTTTCGTGAAATTCAAGTAGAGACCTTTCATTTGATATACAACAACCTATAGTTGGCATAATATTCACTATATGGCCCTTGGGGACCCTTTAAAAATTAATTTTCTTGAAATTCAAGCAGAGACCTTTCATTTGATATACAACAACCTATAGTTGGCATAATATTCACTATATGGTCCTTGAGGCCCTTCAAAAATTGATTTTCGTGAAATTCAAGCAGAGACTTTCCATTTGATAGGTAACAACCTATAGTTGGCATAATATTCACTATATGTCCCTTGATACCCTTCAAAAATTAATTTTCGTGAAATTCAAGCAGATACCTCTTGATAAATATATAACAAGCTATAGTTGGCATAATATTCACTATTGACCCTTGAGACCCTCCAAAAGTTATTTTTCGTGGCATTGGTGTTGAAAGCTACCATTCAATATGTTACAGCCTATAGTTGAGATAATCTTTACTATATGACCCTTAGCACCCTTAAAAACACATTTCTTCCACGGTATACACAGTGTTGATTGAACATGCGACAAAAATTCAGAGGGTTGTTTTTTATCGTCTGATATAGGTCAGCACGGTATACAGATTATTGATTAAATATGCGGCAAAAGGGTTGTTCCTTTGACTAATACCTCATTTTAAATACCCTTTTTGTTTCGAGAGTGGACAACATTATCGAGAAAACTATTTTTGATATTTTGAAAATTGCTAAATGAAAGTACCACACTGTGTTCACCAAGTACCTATAATAATTATTACCCCTAGCTAGTAATGTTCAGCAGTAACGAGTAATTTTGGTAATAAAATGTTCTTTCTCTCCTGAACGGATTTTAAAAAATATCCCAAGGAATAATTCCTCGAATTTTTACAATTGATAAACACTAGAATGTTTCATGATATGTGGGACGCACTTGATGTCTCAAGGAAAAAAGTTCCCATGAACAAAGGTCGTTAAAGGTTTGCCTTAAAGTTGCGAATATTTTTTCTTAACCCTGTATCGGAAAGTTTCATAACCACCCATGTTTTTTTATGAAAAAATCACATATCCCGGTAAGAGTCAGATCCACTAAATAATAATTCAATCAGCTACTTCACCAGGATATCACAAATTTTTGTTGAACGGTTATCTAGCAATGAAAATTATTTACAACCACCCTGTATCTCGCAAGCCTTTTACGACCTTTTTTGTTTCATTTTTTCAGACGCCCTATTGGTGAAATGGTATTCACAATACCCAATTTTAAGTAGTAATCACAAAAATACAAATGAAGTCGAACTCACCCCATATTATCCAGTTGCCTCAGACGACCACTTAGCAGAACACTACTTGATAACACTAACTTGCTGAACGAATGAACTACGTGCGATCATAGACAAACACTTTCACCTCATGGAATCACGATTTAGAATAATTACGTAAATATCAATGCGATCAAGGAGGTGTGTAGCACTTGTTATTGAACTGCATAGTGGCAATGGTATTATGTTAATCGATGATCGAGCGTGATAAACAAACACACCTAGCAAATTATTATTGAATTCATTACAACATATTGATGAGATCATGGCATAGGAAACGTTAAACATGGTGATTTCTGGACCAAAGACTGGCAACGAAAAATGTTACCAAAATTTAGGAACCAGGCACCCTAGATACATTCTGAGTTATGCATGTCGTCGGGGTTCTTCAGTTCACACACCAGGAGCTCTGCAACGTCGATCGCTACACTTGGAGGAACTCGATGACCGTTTGAGCCAGATTGAGTATAGAGCGCTCTGGGTCCAGAACTCTCCTGAATATTCTATTTTTTCAGACGACTAATTGGTGGAATGGTATTCAAAATACCCAATTTCAATGTACCAACCACAAAAAATACGAATAAACTTAAACTCACCCCATTTTATCCAGTTGCCTCAGACGACCACGTTCACAGACATAGGAACACTACTATGATAACACTAACTTGCTAAACAGAATGATCAACTACATCATAAAGATAGTGGCTACTCGTCCGTCCAACCACACTTCAAACATTTTCTTCACAGAATGAATGGTAATTGTAGAGAAAAAATAATGACAATACCTTACCAACTAACAATGTTTTATTCTCATCTACATGGAATCTGTAACAAAGGAAATGATTATTACGTAAATCAAAGATATTTTCGAAAATTATTCACCTAATTTACAACACCAACTAACTATTTTTCATTTTCATCTACATGGAATCTGTAACGAAGAAAATAATTAGTAAGCAAATCCAAGATATTTTCAAAAATTATTTACCTAATTTACTGCAAACACCAACAGGACATCTATAACAAATTTATAAAATAATTCATATCCCCAAATTTCTCCAAACTCCACCGCATCCGCCGGCATAAAGTCTCTCACATCCGCCCCCATTATCATAATAATTTCCATGTGCTAAAACATATTGAAGATTTCGAAATCATATAATACTATACTAACTCTCAAATTTTCTGGCAACAGCCCCCTCACTCCTTGCCCTGACATAGCTTCTAAAAAACATTGCCAATTATTATCATTCACGAGATTTCAGAAAAAAAAAATACTCACCATTTGCGCCAATCATTGTTTTGTTTTTAATTCAAGAAGTCATCGTTGAACTGAGATACAAACTCGCTCCGTGCTTTTTTATAAACCATTTGAATGGAAAATCTGGGAGGAAGGAGTTGAGCATCATCTTGAATAATAATTTGTTTTCGATAAAAAATTTTCCAAACTGAAGCTACAATCACACACGAGTCGTTAAAAGTACTATCACTCGTTGATGGATTGTCGTACGCCCATACACAACCACCTTCATTACATACAATCACGACTTGATTTAATTACAGGATAAATGTTTTGATGAAATCATTCGGCATGACAAAGTCATTAGAAGATTGTTGATAAACACATATTATTGAATCGTGGATCCGGACTTTATTTAATTACATGTTATGCATGAAATCATTGATAATAAAAAAAACAAATTACATGACACGCACACCCAATCGAGATTTGTTATTGTGGCAGCAATATGGACGACATATTAACAGGGTGATTTCTAACTCAAAATAATATCAGCCCAAATTACCAAAAATCTGAGGACCAGGCACACTGAAAAACATTCCGAGGTATGCGTGACGTCAGTGTTCTTCAGTTTACCTACCAGAAGGTCTGCCACGTCTTCAGCTGCACGTGGAAGAACTTGATGGCCGTTTGAGTTAGAAAAAGCATAGAGCCTTTTTGATTTCGAATTCTCATAAATACTCTACTGAGGAAAACACACAAAGATGGATTGCTGTTATCCATTGATTTATAAATTTTTGAAATTAATAACGAAATGGCATCTTCTGTTGATTTACCCTCTCTAAAGCCAAACTGACTTTCAGATAGCAGTTCATATTTCTCAAGAAATTTTGAGTCTCTTTTTGATAACCTTTTCGAAAATTTTTACAAATACTGAAATTAAAGAAATAGGTCTATAATTCTCTAATTTTTGCTTGTCACCCTTTTTATAAATTGGTTTAATGATTGCGACTTCGAATTCTGTTGGGCAATGTCCTTCATACATCATTTTGTTAATTGAGTATGTGAGAGCTGTTTTGATTTCTGGAATGATTTGTTTTACAGTTTCTGCTTTTATCATGTCCATACCAGGTGCCTTATGCGTTTTCAATTCCAAAACAATATTAACAGTTTCTATTTCATTTGCAGGTGTGGGAAAAATTGAGGATTTATTGATGATATTTACGGGACGAGCTGAGTTTGACTTGGTTATTTTCGATGCTAAATTTTTGCCAACACTAATATAATATGCATTGAAGGTATTCGCTATCTCAGTCTGATTTATTATCAGTTCATTCGAAGAATTACTCATTATCTCTTTTATTTCATTATTTGCACCATCAGATGATTCAAGTTCCTTCAAAGTGTCCCATAGTGCTTTCGATGAGTTTTTGTTGTTTCTCATTTTATTCGTGTAGAAGCTATTTTTTGTATTTTTTATGAGGTCATTAAGATGGTTACGATAAGTTCTGAAAGTATTCCCGTAGATTTCTGGGTTTTGTTTGAATTGTTTGTTTATTTTGTTTTTTGTTTGTATAGATTCGATTAATCCAGGTGTGACCCACTTCTTCCTTTGTTTACCTTTGTGTTTTTGTTTGACAATTTTCGTATTTTTTTGAATTAGGGTTTTCAAGAGATCAACAAAGAAAGAAGTTTTTGATTGAATATCTTCTGTTCCATAAATTCGCGACCAGTCACTGTTTTTCAAATCATTTTTCAGCTCTGTGTAATTGATGTATTTCTTCTCAAAAGCAAAACGTGTAGATTCTCTCATGGTGATGGGTAAGTTTATTGTTTGAAGAAAATGGTCAGTGACAGAAGATTTGAGAATGATTGGTAATGAATTTTCCCGGACATTATTATTCTTAGATTTTAGACAAATATGGTCAATGCAAGTTCCTGATTCTCCCTTTTCCCTAGTAGTATATTTTGTTATAATTGGTGTAAAATTGTTTTCTCCTAATATACGTCTAGATATTCTGTGGTTATTTCATCATCATCATCTGGTTTAATATTGATATTGATGTCACCCACTAGAATATGACAATCTACTGACTGATTTTTTATTTGTTGTAAATACTGATCTAAGTGCTCAACAAAGTGTCTCGCATCCCCAGCTAGAGACCTGTAAATTGCAGTTACTAGATTTTTTTTGTTCTGATATATTATAAGTGTTTCTATAGTTTTGTGTTCCCCAATTGCAACCATTCTGTATGTATAATTGAAATCACTAGGTAGATGCATAACTACACCATCGCAATGGTTTATACCATCTCCACTATACATAATATTATAGCCAGGAATATTAAATATACTAGTATCGTGAATCTTCCAGGTTTTAGTTAATATAATGCAATCGAATTTTACTGACAGTAGGTCCATATTCAAAAGAAATTCATCTATATTTTTGCCAATACTTCTAATATTCTGGCCAATACTTCTAATATTCTGATGTATCATTCTGAAATTGTCTTCATATTTCTTGTGTTTCAATAAATCACTCATAATTTCAATATCATCAAAAACGAGGGTATCTACCGGAGTGAAGTTATAATTTATTTATTTATTTATTTATTTATTTATTTATTTATATATAGAAAACTAACAGGTTCACACCTAATTACAAGTTTTCTAACCTAAACTAATCTATCCTAACTTCCACTTAGATCTACTTAATAGCAATAATCAATTAAAGAGCAAAAATTATAGAGCCAAAATTGAGCTGATGGGTTAAGTTGTATGATGTAACTTAGAGCCTTAGAGAATACAGGTATTGATTTCAATTACAGTAAATTCAACAAATCCTTCCGAAACTTGGCTAATTTGGTATCAAGAAAACAACTATTCATTCTGTCAACATACTTATTACAGATTTGGAGAATACTGTTAATTAAAGAGCCACTTGTTATCGAAACATGAAAGAGTATGGGTCTGGGACGAAGTGTTCTCAAGGGTACTAGAATATTAATTTGACCTAAAAGGTACTCGCTCTCTATTGATCCATTCAAAATTTTGTGTATAAATTCCATTTTAAAAATAGTTCTTCTGTTCTCTAAATGTTGTATTTTAAACTCATCGCGTATTGGTTGGTAAGATTCGAACCTTGGATTCACTTTGTGTTGACAGTAGTACAGATATTTCAAGAATTTATTCTGCACAGATTCCAAATTTCTTTTCAAGACCTGAACGTGTGGATCCCAAATTATGGATGCAAATTCAAGACGGCTGCGAACTAAATAGTAATAAAGCAGTTTGATCGATTCAATATTCCTGAATTCACATGTTGAACGTTTGAGAAACCCTAGCATTCTAAAAGCTTCACTACTCACGATATTTATATGCTCGGTGAACTTTAGATTTTCAGTGAAGTGTACCCCTAAATCCTTCATCGAGGAACATCTTTCTAGGATAGTATTGTCCATAGTATAAATGTAATGGTCAGGATTTCTGGATCGATGAAAAGTCATTATTTTACATTTATCAAAATTGAAATATAGTTTATTAACATTGGACCAACTGATAATATTGTCAATATCATTTTGTAGCACTAAGTAATCATTAACGTTCCTGATAGGTCGAAATATTTTGAAATCATCAGCATATAATAAGCAATCAGAAGTCACAAGGTTTGGCAAGTCATCAATAAAGATTAAAAATAGTAGAGGACCAAGATTGGAGCCCTGTGGTACTCCAGATCTTGCAATATATGTTGATGAGTTGTATCCAAGAAAATTAACGTACTGTGGCCTATCACTGAGATATGACCTTAGCAAATGCACCAACTGCTCACTCAGACCATGAGATAAAAGTTTCACTAGCAAAGTATCATGATCCACTCGATCGAACGCCTTGGCAAAATCCGTGTACACAACATCTACCTGTTCTCCAATTCCAAGGCAGTCTTGGGTCTTATTCACAAAGGTAGCTAGATTTGTTTCAATGCATTTTTTCTTGCGAAAACCATGTTGTTCTCCAGAAATATTATGTTTCACATGATTATAAATTTTATCAAATATAATAAATTCATATAACTTTGCTATACAATTCAAAACAGCAACTGGTCGGTAATTTGCGATCTCACTCTTTGCTCCTTTTTTATGAATAGGAGTTATTTTGGTAGCTTTGAAATGATCAGGAAAAATTCCACAATCCAGCGATTTTTGAAATATTACCATAAGGGGATATATCAAATATTCTCTACAAGATTTTATTAGATAGCATGGAATATTATCAGGACCCGAAGATTTCTTTGGTTTAAGCTTATTGAACGCATTCATCATATCATTGACGGTAATTCTCTTGTACAACAAATGTTGAGCATTACGAACAGGTAATACATTTGCTCGATTATTTATCTGAGCCATATCATATGTTGCAGCTTTGCCATTATATACCGAACAGAAAAATCTTGCAAATTCGTTTGAGACTTTCATTGGGTCATTCGACAATTCCCCATCAACTAAGAAATTCTCGTTGGATTGTCTTTTTTGTTTAGAGTTCTTCACAAAATTCCAGAAAACATTTGGACTACTCTTTACGTTAGCTTCTATATTTTGAATGTATTTGCTGTGAGCCTCTTTAATATCTCATAATATCTGATATACTGATCCATGATTTTTTTACACTTTCCTATAACTAGTAAAAATGGTACGAAGAAATTCAATGATTCGCTTTATTGAAAATAGATGGATACGATATATATATATACAATATAACAATTCTCATAATGATAATAATAATGTATGATATAATATATTTCATATTCAATGATTCTCAATCCAATCTTTTCTCCTGACATCTAGCAACCCACAAAACTCTTCATAGAGGTATGGTAATAATGTATTTATTGGAATGCATGATATATCTTGAGAATCTTGAGACTTCCCAGCAAACACAAATACATATCTGATACATAACAACCACATCCCACTAAACATGATACATAACAGAAATATTTTTCAGTTATAAATTTTGTGATATTGTTGAAATAACATTGCCATAATGTCCTTCTGAAGTATCCAACATAATATTATGAAGTAAAACGTTTGTGAGACGTTGCATCAATATTGATATCGATACCATTAGATAATATTGTGATATGTTGATTTTAGGTTCATCAGATATATCTCGGACAGAGTTGTTATGTTATTTGTGCAACGTTTTCGTTTCACCACCTTATAACGTAGCTAACATGTTATAAGGGGATAATATTTTTCCTCCTACGGCAAAATAACCTTGTCAATTGTCAAAAGTCAATTCAATTCCATTCCAGCCATTTTGTTTGTTGTCTATTATGGTGAACAGGTCAAACAGTGTGATCAGTGATAATATTGATTTTCAGATATTATTCGTAGTTATTAAAGTAAGTCAAGAACTAAAGAAGTCTAGGACTCAAATAGACTCGAATGAAAATATGATTCGCTCATGATACCTATTTAGATTCCAGGTTTGTTCTGCTGGAATATAGAAATGCAATCAATCTGTATCTGCATTTCATAATATGTGAAAAAGTAGGAGGGATCCGTGTTCATATTTCACGAATTACAAAAATAATGGGTGAGTTATATGTCATAGCTGGAAGAAGAACATAGAGAAGAATTTCAAAATAAGTCAGAAAACTTCCAAAAACTCGGATATATTTTCCTATTACTTTTCAGAAAGTCAGTATAAGATATCACTGGACTATGCAGAAATCATAAAGCTAAGCTTGGTATGACTGGATTCATGAAGCATAATAACTAAAATGATACATAGATAGATAGTGGTTAATCTGTCTCAAATTATCACTATGTAACTGAATCATACTTATAGTCTTTCAGGAGTACGGTAAGATCAATTCTTATTCAGGGATAGATCATCTTCTCTGTCTTTTGTGAAGATCATTTAGATGATTGTCTTGATGATTCCAGACAAAATAGACATAACCTAAAAACTCCTAGAAAAAAAATTAGAATGTTAAGAGGGGCGTAACCAAGGTAATTTCACAATGGCTGGAATGCAGACCTCTACTATGAAATGACTTTCGGCGTTATTAAAAGTCCGATTGCCAAATAGATTGAATCATCATAAAGACGAAAGTTCCGACTCGGGTTTGGATAGTTTTGAACGCAAATTTCGTTCGATTAAGAAAGCTGCAGAAGATCAAAAAGATGTAAACATTGTAAAATTTTGTGTCTCAGAATAACGTTATATTCACTCATACCCTGCGTTATTATTTTGGGCAACCCACACTAGAATTTCAGCTCTTGAAATGTAACCATTTAGATGAAAGCCTTTTTTATATTCAATTTATGTAAACAATAGGCCTATATATCTTGTATGGATAATATCTTCTCTAAATTAGATGGTAGAAAACTTGAATATCGTAGTTCAGGTACTCTCTGCTAGATGGAGGTACCGTCGCAACAGTCGGCTCTAAAAGCATCGAATCTAGTACGTTTTGCGCGAACTGGATGATGTACCATTAGATGGAGCTCAAAATGTGAAAAGTTTGTTATTTGTTCAAGAATGCCTTTGCACGTTCAAGGTTGTCGGAGGCAATAGCAAACATTTATCACTCATTTTTTAATTCACGAATGGCGGTAAATTCGAATTTGTTAGTAATAGTTGTACTGGATGTGCTTCTAACGAGCGCATCACGGACGTGAGATCATGAAAAAAGTTTATAGAAATCGAATTGGAGTGAATCACAAAATTTTATGTCAACAATATATGCTTCCATTTTTGGCGATTGTGGAATAAACTGGTCAGCGGATATCAATATATAAGCTGCTCATAAATTTGATTGAAATTCACGAACCCGGACCAGTGTTGTCACCTTAGTGTATTTTACCCTAGAACTGAATCTAAATGGGTCTGTTTGAGTGGAATTTCATATTTCATTATGTCGATTTACAAAATCAAACTATATAATTCACTGTCGGAAATCATTTTCTTGTCAGAGCTATGTACAATTTTCGAAATTTTTATTATTGAAATTATACTGATATTTATCACATGAAAAACGCGGAACATTGCGTCCGAACATTGATCCGACCTATGTATTGCCGAAACTTGGAGTGCAAATATTTTCTTTTGACTTTTGTGGGGCGGCCGACTCGGTGCGATTGTCGGCGATATGGCTGCCAAGCCGTCGCCGTTTGTCGCCCTAACAACACAAGTACATCCTAGGGACTTCCCAGGGACGTCCCTAATTTTATACAAGGACATCCCAGAGATATTCTTTGTCGGGACAGAGTACATACTAGGGACGTCCCAGGGACATCAGCTGGCTGACAAAAAAAGCATTCAAGGGATTTCCGTCTGGTACGTCCCTGGGATGTACCAAGAACGAAGAAAGGATATCCCTAGGAGGTCGCAAGGATATTCCAGGGACATCCCTTCGACAAAAGAAAAAAAATTAGGTCGATTAGGGTTTGAACCCGGGACTTTTAGCTTATCAGGCACGCACCTTAATCCATTGGCTGATATGCCTTCTGAAGATTTATGTGCCAAACAGATTTTTAAACAGGACTAATCTGCAGAAACCTGAATAAATACAACTTTGTTAGGATTTGGGTATAATTATTATTATCATTCGTGGATGTTTAAAAATGAGGGGATTATGCATTTACGATTTCTGTTTGCGAAAAATGGTAATTTCTTGAGAAGTTTTGAGACAATTTTCTTTATTTTCATTACAATTATTTACCGGAAAAAACAAACATTTTCATGAAAATTCAACTCAATATTTTGATGAAAGTCAATGACTCTGATGTGAATAGATATCAGATATTCCAGGGACACGAATAGGATAACCTATGGATGTACCGGGCCGGATGTCCACTGGACAACCACCCCTGGATACCCCAATTATGTCCTTGTACCGTGCGACAAAAAGGGTACGTAACTAGAACATCCCTGTGTTGTTAGGGTGGAGATTCTGAGCGTTCCGTAGTCTGTACTCCGTTGTTCTAGAGCGGTAAAATCGATTCTACTCAGAAAAAGTTACTGGTATCACAAAATATCAACGCCGATTTCATGATTATATATCATGGCATATTGCCTGGAAATGTAGCTGTTTTTTGTTTTTATCTCTTCTAATATACCAAAAAAGAATTCATATTTTTCAACAACTAGATACCTACTGTAAAAAATGGTTCATAAGCATGCAGTTTCAACTCTTGTAATCCAATAAATATATGAATTCTATACAGTGTGTCCCACTTACCATGCTCACCATGGGTATCTTTTTAACGGTGAGAGATATAAGGTCGGTTAAAATGACACCAAATGTGGAGTTTGTCAAGGCCAACTATAATGTGAAAAAATATTTTGATAAAATCTATTCGTTTCTGTTTTATACGCAAAAAAAAGATTTTGATCATTTTCATGTCTCCTCCGTAACTTCTTTATTTGTGAAAATATTCAAATAGGAATTTCACATTCCCATAGCAGTTTTTCAGAGTGATTTCGAAAAAAATATGAAATTTATGCCAACTCTTCTAGAATTTGAGATATCAGCACCAACTTTAGTTTTTCAAATGTAGGTCATAGCTCACTATGACTTAGTTACAAATAACTTTTTTTCCCTTACAGATGATATGTCGCAGTAATAGGTTTGTGTTGATAACAACGGAGTTATCGTCATTTATCAAAAAAAAAAAATTATTTGGAAGCCGCCATCTTGAATTTATGAATTTTAACAAAAAAATCATGATCTCCGACCTCAAAAACCCCCACTCACCAATTTTGAATGGAATCGGACCAAATCTTGTCCGCCATCTTGGAGCAGCCATTTTTTTTAATTTCAACAAAAATTCCATAACTCCGATTGACTTGAAATTTGGCAGGTGTTCATAATTTCGGTGACAATACATCATGGAATTTTTGTTGAAATTAAAAAAAATGGCTGCTCCAAGATGGCGGACAAGATTTGGTCCGATTCCATTCAAAATTGGTAAGTGAGGGTTTTTGAGTTCGGAGATCATGATTTCTTGGTTAAAATTCATTAATTCAAGATGGCGGCTCCCAAATAATTTTTTGTTTGTGTATAAATGACGACAACTCCGTTGTTATCAACACAAAACCATAACTGCGACATATCATCTGTGAGGGAAAAAAAAATTATTTGTAACTAAGTCATAGTGAGCTATATGACCTACATTTGAAAAACTAAAGTTGGTGCTGATATCTCAAATTCTAGAAGAGTTGGCATAAATTTAATATTTTTTTCGAAATCACTTTGAAAAACTGCCATGAAAATGTGAAATTCCTATTTGTATATTTTCATAAATGAACAAGTTACGGAGGAGGCATGAAAATGATAAAAATCTGTTATTTGCGTATAAAACAAAAACGAATAGATTTTATCAAAATATTTTTTCACATTATAGTTGGCCTTGACAAACTCCACATTTGGTGTCATTTAACCGACCTCGTTTCTCTCACCGTTAAAAAGATACCCATGGTGAGCATGGTAAGTGGGACACACTGTATAGAATTCATATATTTATTGGATTACAAGAGTTGAAACTGCATGCTTATGAACCATTTTTTACAGTAGGTATCTAGTTGTTGAAAAATATGAATTCTTTTTTGGTATATTAGAAGAGATAAAAACAGAAAACAGCTACATTTCCAGGCTATATGCCATGATATATAATCATGAAATCGGCGTTGATATTTTGTGATACCAGTAACTTTTTCTGAGTAGAATCGATTTTACCGCTCTAGAACAACGGAGTACAGACTACGGAACGCTCAGAATCTCCGCCCTAACAACACAGGGATGTTCTAGTTACGTACCCTTTTTGTCGCACGGTACAAGGACATAATTGGGGTATCCAGGGGTGGTTGTCCAGTGGACATCCGGCCCGGTACATCCATAGGTTATCCTATTCGTGTCCCTGGAATATCTGATATCTATTCACATCAGAGTCATTGACTTTCATCAAAATATTGAGTTGAATTTTCATGAAAATGTTTGTTTTTTCCGGTAAATAATTGTAATGTATAATATGTTCCAATAGTTATGACTCACTATCTGTATATTATGCCTATTATAGATGATGTATTTTATTTCATTTCTATAGAGAACAATTAACAATCAAAGATTCAAAGATATCTGACTATTTATTTTCTATCTACTGATGAGACTCTAATAAGAAATTATCATATTCAGATTGATTATATTATCAATATTTGGTAATGTCTCAAAAATACAAAACTTCAATATGGAATATGGATACAAATTGAGTGAAAAAAATAATCAACGAAAAAGGCGTGAGATGTTTTTCCAGATATACATATATATTGGTCTAGGCAAAGTATGACAAGTTATTCACAAGGGAATTTAAAAAAAGCCACGAAGTAAGAACCCAACTGAGTGAGAGATCATAATATGTTCTTCTCTCTTCCGCAAGGAACCGAGGGAAAAATCAATACTCGCATCCCGTTGTTATTGTTTTGGTTGCGGATGGCGGATTCCCCATATACGTCCATGGGATTCACCGACCGTAGCAAACATTTTTTTATCGGAACCGGTCGGGCGGGTCGGGTCTCATCTCATCGTAGAAGACAAGGATAAAAAAACATTTCTGGAGCGATAGCACGCGGTGGGATGGGATCTGTAATTCTGTACAAAAGTGTAGTAATCTGTACAATTAGTTCAGACATGTTCTGTGTGCCTAGTGGAGTTGCTACCTCACAGTGGCTAAACGATAGACGAGGGGATGAGCGGGGCATCGACTCGAAAATATAACACAGGTTGGGCATCTTCCCAGCGTAAGCGTAATATATCAATCAACGACTGAACTATGTTGAAAATAATATGATTCATCATTTATCCATCTATCGGCTGGAATTGTAAGTAAATGTTCTGTCAGCTGTCATCCGTCATAATGTTTTGTGCCCTGAGCGCCCTAGGTGGTCCAATCGGCAGTCGATTTGAATTGTACTAGATCGATGCAGATTTCTGTACTGATATTAGGCTTCGAAAAATTGAAGAGCTCTGCATTGAATTTTCAAGATGGCGTAATTAATTTATGATTTCTTCACCGTAGTGACATCTTGCGAGAAGGTCAGCGTCAAAATGTGGAGGCCCGTCTTAAAATACAATATTGTTTAGATGTATCGAGTAACATTGAAAATACGTTATAAAGTAACATCGATTTTATGTGATTCCTGATATATTTATACAATATTTACTATCAACATTACATTGTAATATTTAAAAGAGGCACAAAAGGCTATTCCCGCAACGTATCTGTGACATTATGCATCTCTCTGAATAACATCACAAAGTAACAATGTAATATAACATTTATGTTTAAGTTATGTTTTCATGTTTAGTGGGATATTTCTGTTCTCATCCGATGTATAGTCAATGTATCTTGCATGTAACTTCAAATTTCCGCCTCCCTGAATCTGTCCCTTATATATCTGACATATGTTGAGCGTTTTCGAAGTAACATTGCATACATGTCTCAGATACATTATAAGTAACGAATTTGTTCTTATAATGATTGTTAAATGAATGTTACAGAGTAATATATGTGAGATGAATCCAAAATAATGTACTTGATCATTTCGAGAAATATACAGGAATTTGAGTGTCGACAGCCATATTGAGAACTTTGTTATTATTGAAGATACAAAATCGTTCAAATCAACAAACTATCAGTAGGTACATAGGTATTTCTGACTATAGAAGAAAATTTCTCATTATATGTTACAAAAAACGCGATACTCAAATGTCTATTTTTTCTTTCACCATAAAGAGCATTGAAAATACTGCTAGTTTGATGATTCAAACAATTTTGTATATTCAATTATCCTGAATACTTAGGTTGTAGTTACCTCCTCGTTTTTAGTGTTTCATGTCTGATTGGTTTCAGTGCCTAGTCCTAGAGAAATGGAAATCATGGTTTCTAGATTGAAAATCGATGAAAATCATTTGAAATTCAAGTTTTAAATACATCACTGAGAAAACATCATATCTATATGTTAATAGAGACAAAATATTGAAGATACAAATTTTATTATCAATTTGAAATGATCCAGCATTTCTGACACCAAAATAGAAGAATAGGTACTTCTGAGGAAATGATAGGTAAATTGAGTGGTAAATCACCTATATTCATATGCTTATTTCTAGCTAATTCTATATCAGTTGTATATCCAGGAATGTTTTCTCTTTTGAGAAAAGCACTGCACATACTATATATATATATAGCACTCTTGACACACCAAAATGGTTTATAATATCTCGGTGGAACTTTGACCACACACTATTGATAGGTACACCTTCGTGTACCTACTTTGGAAAATGCACTTGAAAGTGTAGTGGAATATGGAAAGTTCTATTGTTTGGTGACCCAAAATCTTCTGTCAAAGAATGTTTCCTTCTTTCATGATTTTGGATTTATTAATCCATCCATATTGTCCCTAAAAGTCACAAATGAACACCATTACTTTCAACATCCATTTGAGCACATTCTTCAGGTTCAGTTGTGAGAGAACAGCTGATGATACTTACATGGATAAACAGACATTGGAAATTGCACATGGAAGTGTCATGGAATATTCGATGACCCAGAAGTCTTCCAAACTGATCTTGTTAGTCACAGATAAAAACATCATTCTAAACCCCATTGGGCATCTTCTTCAGGTTCAGCTTCTTTGGAGTGGCTTGTGGTACTTACATAGATAAATGCACATGAGCAGTGTGATCATGTTGAGACAGACTTTTTTCTGAAAAAATGTGTGAGACAAACATGCAAAGCATAACATTACCTTCAAAGGAAACTAACATGAAGTAACTCCTATGGAACAGAACGTTTCACTGTTATGAATATGTTGGTGATTTCAGAAATAATCTTGTATAGTTTCGAGACATTAGTGAAACTCGCGATTTTGTTTCCTTTACCATACATGTATAATTCAACTGAACAATCTTTTTTCATGGCATTGGAAGCATCATATATGTATATGATATGTTTCCTGTTATGTAACCACCTGAACAAGAAAAATATATTGCATGAAATGTGATAGCTTTGTAGCAGATATGTTCATGGTGATGTATCTTCGGAACCCTGATGACCTCCATTTGCCATATGGCAGACATATGTGTGTTTGCTGGGTTTGCATAGAGGTATGTTCAATCTGATGTGCATGTAGCGTGTTTGAATGATCTTCAACATTTTTCAACGTTTTCGTGGCGTTTTTGTGACGTCTTTGTAACGTTTTTTCGATTCAGGTTTTTTTTTCTAGTCATTCTGCATATGTCTTTTAGATCTTTCATTCGACTCTGACTATTTGTACTACCCTGTATATTATGATTTTGATTTCCTCATTATCATATGTCATCTGCCATACGCCATTTCCCTTAAGTCTGTTATACCTGATCGTTTGCTTCCGGCTACGTTTGGAGCACCGGAAATATCATCACGATATCTTCAAAATGTTATAGTGGTCTCTGATTGGTCGGCTGAGTCACGTTTTTCAACCCGGAAGGTGGAGAGGGGGGGGTGATCTATAGATTTTTTGAGCAATCCGTTCCGTATAGGTTTTTATAATAAAAAAGTGTTTGCTTTCGGTGAGGTTTGAAGCACCAGGAGTATCACCAAAGGTATACATCAACTATCAAGCGTTATCTGTCATATGTCAAATGTCAATCGTATCTCTCATACGGCATATGTTATATATCGTATTCGGCAAGGATGATAGCTCTATGAGTCGTATAATGGGACAGTATACAATATCATGAGAGCCGAACATGGCTGTTTGATTTCAGTGAGGTTACAATCACCAGGATATGAGCTATTGAGCAAATTCGATAGGATGTAAGCATGAACCGCACTCTTGGACACACCCTGTATGCCTCTGAAGTTTTCCATTTTTGAACAATGAACGGAATATAAACAACTGGAAGGGACCTTCTGTGAACGACGAGTGAGGCAAAAATATTTGTCAGGCAACCCGCAGTGTTTACGGATACCTATCTCTCTCTATCTTATGTTCGCTAATGGGAAGCGCATAATTTGGAATATTTTCTCGTTTTTTGCTTTTATTTAAGAGTAGACGTGATTAAATGGAAATATTCATATAGGAAAAAGGATAATGTTGCAATCGATTATCATTAAAAAATTATTATTGATTTTTGTATTGAACTAAAAATGAATGAATAGGAAGTCAAATGAATACAAAATGGAAATTATATATTTTCATTCAAATGTCACAATATATTGTACAGGGTGAGCAAAGCACAATGTCTTAGCACTATCAGAAGAAAAAGAAAAACGATAGGAAAAATGAAAAATTTGAAGAAGTTCTTGAATGTTATTGACTACCATTGAGGTCCATTTTGAGCATGATTTCTATAGGTTCCCATTTTACCATTAAGTCACTGCCTATACAAACATAGCCCTATTGGAAATTGAAAAAATACAATTCTCAATACAATATCCTTCTCCAAAGGAACAGTTTGGGTTTCTTCATTGATGAATTTTGAAACTGGGGAGCTGGAAGTCATAGGTAAAGTCCATAATATGAGAAACATCTTCCTTAGGACCCAATGTCATGAACTTCCACAGAGGCATCCTGAAAATGAATTAATAGCTAGTTTTTTATTTAAAAGAGGTGCAAACATACTTTTTTTTTCATTATTAATCAACTAGGTACCCATGAGTTTTCTTATTTTCCTTCAAGGATCAGTATTTTTTGGAAAAAAATGCTTGGGAAATGGAAATGTACTGGGTACAGCATCTGGTTCCAAGAACCTAGTAGTACCTGGTATGTCTAAATAAATAATCAGTTCGCAGGAAATGCTCTCCACAAAGCTTGCTGGTTTTAGATGGAGTCCAACTCTCTCTACGAACTGACTAAATCCATAATTCAAGAATGTCTGAATGGAAAACTGCAACAAATAATATTACTCAATATGTGTATGGAAAAGTCATTGAAGTATTCAACTTTGACAAATATTATAGGTATAGTTCTTCATTTCAAGAACTATATTTTCCAAAAATCTGAACAATATTCAACTCACCCATGGAATGACAATTTCCTTTTGTCTTGCTCGTTCTTGCATGTGCTTGCATCCAAAGGTGACACAATAAATCACATTGTTTATCAAAACCTTCTCAACTATATCAGTTCACAGTGTTTACACCAACAAATTCAGTCCTTTTTAATAAACAAAACACGCCAAATGAATAGATATTTCACATTATATTACGGCGCCTCGTCCTTTGAGATCACTAGGTAGTAGCGTGTTTGAGCGTCATTTGATCACATACTTAAAAGAAAGAAGAAGAAAAATTCTTCTCCGGTTTGTACATAACCTCACACTTCATTGTCGTTTTTGTGCGTCGTTAAATTCACATGCTTTTTTGTTCCTTTATAATATTCAATAATTTATTTTATGTTTTAGATTATAGAAAATGGGCCGTTCAAGAGAAAAACGCTCTCGCTCGCGATCGCGTTCTAGATCTCGATCAAGTAGGTAAGATCGAAAAAAGAGTGAAGAGTTTGGAAAAGACAATCAAAGATCAACAGAGAATTATCTTGAAGACTCTCCAGAGAAACCAATTTAGAGCAAGTAGCTCACGGTCTCATGGGACACGTAGTCCTAGTACTTCACTTCCAGAAGCAAAGTCTAAGTCTCACAGGACAGGTATTCCTGATATTCTAGAGCCAGAAACGAAAACAACAAGGACTTGTAAGAGTCCTGATAATGTTTTTTCAAACAATTTCAGTGAGACAGCAGTATGTCAGAGAAGAGAGATGAGGCAGAACCACTCATAGTAGAAGCAATGGTCCACCAAGTAGACCCAGCTCTAGGTTCACCACAACGGGCTGGAGATGAAGAGGTTCTTCAGATAGAACTTGACAAGGAGACACTTGACGCCTTAGGAGAAGATCCTTCTTTGGCAAATGCAGAAGCAGTTCAGCTACACTCAGCTATATGTACTCGCTGGAAACCCATAATAGCTTCAGGGCTAGAAAAATCTGCTAGTGCTGAACTAGGTATTAAGTATATGCCCCCTAAGAACTGCCCAGTAAACCAGAGTTTATTCCTGGGAAGTCGCGAATAATTAACAACAGGAATACAACTTCCAATGCGATGTTCAAAAAACTGTACCCAGTAATTCCTGGCGACTTTCGAATGTCCGCGACCCTGAAGATCCCACGTAAATCCATGAAACGTTGCAACAAACCATTTTTTCGAAGTTCAACGAGATTTTAAGAAATATCCACTTTGTGAGTTCCTGTATCTTACTGAAACTAACATTATTTTGCATTACACTTCCATGTTCAACGGAATTTCTTCGTATGACATTTTTGCGAGTTCACTCAAGGAATGCTGTGGGATGTTACAGTGATAACATATATCATTTCAAATTTATGTCTGCATTATAAAATTCCATAGGAATTCCAAATTGATATACTTTCCACTCTTGTGGTTCTTTTTGAGTACCAGCTTTGATCATTGATGCACTTTTAATTGTTGTAAAACATATATTTTTCATAAAAACAACACTCTCACAAAAACAAAATCAAAAATATCAACACACATGTGATTTCAATAATTCATATCACTGATAGCATAGCATACATATGTTCCAAAAACAGCTTGCTTTCATTAGCGAGAGATTTTATTACACTGGACACTTGTATGAAAGTTCATCTGCCCAGACAGCACTGGATATTCATAGAATATTCTCTAAATATGCTAAAAAGGAATATTCATCGATTATTCCTAGAATATATACATGCCTCTGGAACATCTAAAAGGAATATTCCAAAGTGAATAGTCGGACATGTTCTGGGAATATTCAGGTAAGAATCTTCCAGGAATATTCCCAACTGAACATTCTCTGTTGTATATTCATGAAATATACCCAACTGAATATTCTGTGCGGTATATTCATGAAATATACCCAACTGAATATTCTGTGCGGTATATTCATGAAATATTCTCAACTGAATATTCTGTGGTGTATATTCATGAAATATTCCATGAATATTCCTATGTTTCCCAACACATAAATACCATTTATTATTCCAGAGATGTGAGTATCGAACATCAATTAGATGTAGGGGGATTTTGAAACAAAAAGTGTTTATGATCCGATTTCGAACAATGCTCTCACAAGAACTTGATATGTATAACATTATTCAATTCGATTACTGGCCTAGTGGTCAAGGCGTTGCTCCAAAACACCGAGGAACCGACAACTAGCAGACCACCGCAACCTCCTCTTTCGTCTAACCCACCATCCTCAGACGAAGAGGAGGCATCAGCAAAGCAATCACAAAAGTAAAGCTGTAACATCTAGGAAACCAAAGGCCAAAAACGTGAACTCTCAGCCACCACAAACAAAAAAAGGTGAAAAACCCCCACCCATCATCTTTGACGGCATCCTGAGAGACCGAAAGGAAATCATCCCCCTCATTGAGTCTCTCACAGTGAAAAAATTCTATTTCAAGTATGGAAATGGAAGCACCTTGCTATACACGGAATCTACTGAGGATTTCGAAAATGTCAAAAGGAGGCTCAAGGAAGACGAGGTATCCTTCTATACATATGCCCTCAAGAAGGACAAAACACACGCATTCGTGCTGAGGGGCCTGGACTTTGAGCCTGAGCCCTCCGAGATCATTGGAGAAATGGAACAAGAACATAAAATCAAGGTCAAGGAGGTCTACAGGCTTAACACGCGGTATAGGCCTCTCTACCTGGTATTAGTAGACCCGATTGTTACTCTTCGGCTACTAAGTGATAAAGTGAGGACTTTATTGTCAGTCAGGATCACTTGGGAGCTCAGGAGGAACAATCGGGCAGTCACACAGTGTAAACGCTGTCAGCTGTGGGGTCACGCCACCAGCAACTGTAATCGAGATTACAAATGTTTGAAATGTGCAGGTGGCCACCCCACGGCTGACTGCAAATTACCCAACCAAGAGCCAGCGAAATGCGCGAACTGTGGTGAAGCCCATCCGGCCAACTACAGTTCGTGCATTAGCTACATAAAGAGGCTGGAAGTCATCAATAAAAATGAAAACAAGCGGCCAGGTGGACAGACCTATACCGCAGCCCCGCCCCCCATCACGAATGCTTGGGAAAGAAGGAGGATGGAAAGGGAGGCCATGCTATTAGAACTAGGACAGCAGGAGGATTCCACTGGTGCCCCGGAGCAGAACAGAGAGGCCAGACAGCCCAGTAGAAGAGGAGCGCCTGCACGCCCCACCACAAGCGCGCAGAGAGGACCTGGGGTTGGCAGAGGAATAGAGACGATAACGAGTATCGCCGCAGAGACAGAGCTCCTAGAGCAAAAGGTAAATCTCGCTGAGGTGTTCAGATGCGTGCGGGACCTGAACGACGCGATCGGAGGGGAAACAAACCCTTGGGAGATAGTTGAAATAGTGACCAGGTTCTCTAAGAATATCGGTAACTACAATATTAATGGTACGAATCGGCCTTAAGGTATGTATGATTAACATTAACGGCCTCAATAACAAGATGCCGTCACTTGTTCATTTTATATACCGCCGCAGGTTGGACATTATACTTTTGTCCGAGACCAAGCTCCATCATGATCATGAATTCAGAGTAAGAGGCTTTACCACGGTCAGGGTCGATCGGCCTAATACAGATAGATGGGGGGAGTAGCCATTCTAATTAAGAACAATATCCCCCACACCGTTGTCCCACCAAGGCAAACCTCAATCGAGCATGCAGGGGTGAGACTGCGGAGTGGTGAGATTATTTTCTCAGTGTACAACAGGCCCAGAAATAAGCTCACTGAACAAGACCTGGAGGCACTGGTTAGTGCTGGCAATAAGGTGATAATCGGGGGCGATTTTAATGCGCGACATGCGGACTGGGGGAACCAGGTCACGAACAACTACAACGGGCGTACGTTGAAGGCATATCTGCAAGCCGCCAATGTCAACCTGGACTTCCCTAACACTCCCACGCACTATCCCATCAATGGAATGACACCGACAGTTATAGACATAGTGCTGTCCAAAAACATGGTGGACATCTCTGAGCTAGAGGTGGTGGACGAGCTGAGCTCTGACCATCTGCCAGTTTTATTCGAGTTCGGACAAAAACCACCTGAAATCATTAAGAAAATATATGATTACAAGAACACAAACTGGCGGATGTTCAGAGCTCAGCTCGACCAAAGAACCACAATTAAAAGTTACATCCTGAAGACAGAGATGAATCAAGAAATGGAAAAGCTCATCCAAAGCATCACGATGGCCAGAGATGCCACCACGCGACTGGTCAGCATTGACTCCAACAAGGACGAACTCCCGGAGGAAGTTCTTGAACTCATAGCAGAAAAGAAGGTCCTGAGGCGTCGCTGGCAACGGCTTAAAACCCCGGAAACCAGAGGCGCCTTCAAAAGAATTTGTAATGAAATTGAAAACCAAATTCGTGAGTTCAGGAACTCCTCCTGGAGAGCCAAGCTGGAGAGTCTGGACCCTCGCGACAAAACTCTATGGAAAATGACAAAAAGGTTAAAGAATAAATTCACACCCATACCTACCCTGGAGTATGGGCGCGAGGAAGCGGTGTCAGATCTGGAGAAGGCGATAGTGCTTGGGAAACACTTTCAAAAAATCTCTAAAATTGACAAAAGGCCAATAGGTGCGGTCCAGGAGGACATGGTGGCAACAGCAGAGCAGATAAGATCATCGCCGGACATCCTGCTCCCGCGACAAGCCCTGGGGAAAAGCATTACATCTCCAAAAGAAATCAATGAAATCATTAGGTATATGAATATCAACAAAGCCCCAGGGCCTGATGGACTTGACGTGGTTCTCTTAAAAAACATGTCGCGCAAAGCAATTGTACAACTATATTACATTATGAACGCTATCATCAAATGCCAGCACTACCCAGAATGCCTCAAGACTGGGCTTGTGGTACCTATCCCAAAACAGGGCAAGGACCCTAAGTCCACCAATGGCTACCGCCCCATATCACTGCTTAGCGCCGTGGCCAAGGTCGTGGATAGAGTCCTCTTACGACTCATCACACACCACACTAATAAGCTGGACCTCATACCAAAGGAACAGTTCGGGTTCCGCAAGGGGCACAGCACAGTGTCCCAAGTGGCCCGAATTGTTCACGAGGTTAAAGAGGCCAGCAACAACAACAAGAACACCGTCATGGTCATGATGGACGTAGAGAAGGCATTCGACACCGTCTGGCACGAGGGTCTAATGTCCAAACTGCATAAGGCAAGAATGCCGATTTTTATCATTAAGATTATCGATGCATATATCAGCAACAGGAAAATCCGGGTCAAGGTCAACGAAAGTATATCGGGAGATTTTCCACTCGATGCAGGTGTTCCGCAGGGGTCGTGCCTTTCACCTCTGTTATATACCCTATACACGCATTTCCCTGTATTCGAGCGGACGAGTACAGCATTGTATGCCGACGATACGGCAATATATGCTCACTCAGACGACTCGAATATCGCCAGGGCACAGATCCAGATTCATCTGGAGAGGGGAATCATACCGTACTTTGACGAGTCAAAGATCTGCATAAACAGCGCAAAGACTGAGGTCATCAATTTCCACAAAAAAGTCAACAACTCCCGACTGAGCAGACCTTTGACCGTGAAAGGGGTTGAGGTGGCAGACACGACCACCGTGAAATACCTGGGAGTCAAATTGGACACCCGTTTGAGTCTGAGAAAGAATACAAACTACCTCATCCAGAAAACCCAAAATGCCATCTAAAAGATGTACCACTTGATATCCAGGACCTCAGCTCTCTCGCAGGAGAATAAGGTCCTGGTATACAAGCAGGTCATTAGGCCAGTGATGACATACGCGTGTCCAGTGTTCTGCAGCATCTCACCTACTCATATGAATAGGTTACAGGTGCTGCAGAATAAAGTACTCCGTATTATCACTAATGGTGATTGATACTCTCGGGTGGCAGATCTCCACGAGAGATGTGGTAATTTGCCGAGAATCGACGAATACATCTTGAAAATCTCTAATAGATTTTACAAATACCACATCGCTGGAAGTGACCTTACCCGGAATATGACAACAGTCAGACAACACCATAACATCCATAAAAAACACGGACTGATATATGCATCAACCGATGTTTTTAGGGAGCCTGATAATCTATAGTCGGGAACATCCCCGGGTGCTCGGACATGTCCGAGCCACCGAGGAGACTCTAGACAGCACTATCTCCCAAGCACGAAAATAACATAGTGTCGTAAAAGACACTGAACTCGGTCAGAAGTGCCCATGTGGAAACGCATGCGCACAACTGCCCGAGACAAACAAGAAGGAGGTTTTTTATTTTATTTTAATTTTATTTTTCCTCCAACGACTCAGCAACCCTTTCCACTCTGATCGCGCACGAGCAGCTCCCCCACCCTATGGGTACCACCAGCGAGATTACCTGTATAAAGGGCCTAGCCCTAGGAGATAGGTCACTGCGACGAACACCTCACATATCCTCTCATATTCCTTGGCTAACACCAGCCACCTCTGCGACTGCGGAGGGACGTTCAGTCATACTCACAGATATGTCAAGCCCATTATACACAAATATGTTGATGTTATATGTGTTGTATTGTAAAAACGGTGTCAACGAATAAATGAATTTAAGTTTTTTTTTGCTCTGATAGTCTTGAGGTCACGAGTTCGATCCCTACTTGGGTCACTTTTTTTTATTTTACAATATGTTTATTGGAATATTCCAGGAACATTCAACATAGAATATTCTTTTGGGTATATTCTATGATTATCTGAGGAATTCCCATTCGCATATTTAGAGAATATTCCACAGATATTCCGGAATATTCCAGATTATTTCTAGAATATTCCAATATTCCAAAAGGAATATGATAGGGAGATTCATGGAATATCTGGTGCTGTCTGGGTGAGTAAAGGTTTCATTATAAATATCCTCATTTCACCAAGTAGGTAAGTATAGATCCAGACTAATCACTTCTCTACAGATACATCATGTTCAGAACAGCATCTGGAACAAAAATGTTTTCCATGTATCAGTTTATCTATGACAATTATATAAAGTATGTCTACTTGAGTTGGCTACATATAAAGAGAAACTCTTTTATTATAATATGGAGTTATATTTCATAAAACCTGCTGGATGGGCTGACACCAAAAATGTGATCATAAGATATGTTTTTTTTTTCACTTTTATACGAGGTATGTCAAAAAAACATCTATTCTATTCAAGAGGAAATAAGAACCTTTTTTTTCTGCATGTCAAGAAGACTTAAAAATTAGAATTCTTGGTTTTAGGCCTTGCAGAACTTTTCATGAAGAAATACTTTTTACCTTAAAATTGATAAGATCAAAAAGTTTTCCATGTGAATTGATCAGAAATTAAAAAAAAATAGTAAAACCTGCTTTTCATCATAGGTAGATGTGATTAGATATTTGAACCTAGTCTCCAATTGCAGTAAACTTTTCTCAACTTTTCTCCATAATACTTTTCGATATTGTCAAAAATAAAGGTACTTATTTATTCTTGAACAAAATTGATAGTTTTAGACATACCTAGTATACAACTGAAAAAATCAGATATCTGATATTTGCATTGTCAGTTTTGGGCCATGCAGAACTTTTTATGAGGAATAATAACTTTTTTTTGGAAAATTGATAATGAAAAAGTGCCCCATATGTAGCCAACTTAAGTAGACACTCTGTATATATTATAGTTTAGAAATACCCCTCAGGGATGACTTTATTGACTTTACCTTCAAAATAATTGTTGGCCAATCTCTGAATTATTCCATAAATAGGTAGGTATGTTCTCATCATGCATTGGAGTATCACCATATTGTTTCACTGAAAAAATAATATGTACTTATCTACTTATGTAGATGTTATAGGTAGTAGGTATGTGTAAAATAGCTTGGTATAAAAATGAACCTACATATTGACCTGATTAGATTTATTGTGCCTCATCTTCTCTTTCACTATCTCTAGGTCTTCTTGTTTATAGCAGCCCCTCAAGCTTCAATTCTATTAGGAATTGGAGGATTTTGAGAGGATCTGTTCGTGCATGTATGGTATTTCTTCCAGGGTCTGCTGGTATATAGTCCCAGTATGTTTAATTTTGTGTGATATTCGTACCTACAGCATAATAATAGGTAGGTACCATATCCTCATTATATTGTACATAAATAACTCACCATCATTCATTATTTGAGTATACCTATATTAGAGGCTTCTTAGAATGTCTTACCCTCAATTTCCTGAAATGAGAGCTGATATCGGTTATATTGTTGATGCACCTGAGATGCTTACAATTCAACACAATGAGGTATACCTATCTGGCAAATGATTTTCTATATAACAATAAAGAAAGCTTCACTATTGTTGCAATTGAGATGCTTATATACTCACCTACGATAACAGAACCTCACATAGATTGCTTCATTATCAATCATTATTGCTTGGAATTTCATACCTATACTTAAACTTCTTGAACTACAAACAGGACGCTAATGTTGTTGTCGTATCGCCGCCATCTTATTCTTGACTCTTTCATTTAGCCTCTCTCCGCGGGTCCGTATGGTCCTTACCCTAGCCTCGGTACACGGTACCTCGAGTTAGATTGACATGTTAATATTTGCGGGAAGTTCGACAAGTGCAAGTGTTGAGAACTCATTTCTTTTATTCGTCTGAGGTTGAAAATGACTTCATGTTGTAACATTTTCGAATTATTCTAGAAATACTTTAATTTTGCGATATTTTCAATAAATTGAAAGTAAACATTAGAAATTTGAAATAGAATGAATAGTTTTAATGTATCTTGGATGAACCTACAGAAAAAAAAAACGAATTATTACCAACCTATTTTCGATTCCAAAACAAAAAATCATAGATAGATTTGAAATGTAGGTACTCAATATAATAACTTTTGGAGATTCAAAACCGGACATGCAATGAATGTTCGATACGGAATGATTTTGATCCAGAATAAATAATCATAAAATATCCATAGAACAACGCGTTCAGAATATTCTCAATCGAATGATCTGTGGATATAGGAAACTGAACCTGCGATGAATATTCGAAATGGAATAATATATAAATATCTATAGATATTCTGGATATATTCAGGACATCTATATAATATCTGGATATATATCAGTAGTTAAACTAGGATACCATGACTACAGGCATAGGGAAATACACGCTTCAATCTTAACTGGAACGCGGCCTGTGTTCTAGCGGGGGAAGCGGGGTAGCGGGAGCGCGAGCTTATCGAAACCGCAACAAATAACACTTTAATGACAATAACAAGATGACGGTGGTGCTGATGGCGGTAAATTTGAGATTGTGAGGTTATGACATCATCATCATCATCATGATGAATTTTTAAATAAATAAATAAATTAAAAAAAGCTGTCACCGCTGGAGGGGGAATTGAACCAGGGACCTTTGCATTATGAGGCAGCGTATATACGCACTGTGGTATTCCGACCTCCGTGATATTTCAATTATTTTAATGCTATTCAAACGGGATATCCATCGCTGGCGCGCGCTTATCTTTGCAACGGATCTATCGAGGTAGAGTAAGGCTCGAGCGCTCGGCGCTGCAACGTTGTCGGACGTATGTGTTTGGATGTTAATATTGTTACATTATTGTGTGTGGCAACGCTGTCTCGCTTCATGGCGTTCGAAGATCCAGCAAAGCGAGAGATCCCGTAGAATGATAAGCGCGCGCTCGTATTGGAAACGAATACTTGGATCATTTATTTATTTTAAAGTGGGTGATGTCATGCCGTTACCTTCATGGCGTTCGAAGTTCCAGCAAAGCGAGAGATCCCTTAGAACGATAAGCGCGCGCTCGTATACCCATTCCTCAAACTGTGACTTTAATGACAATAACAAGATTGAATTTTCATATACAGGGTGTTTGAGTTGATGAAGATTGAAAAAAAAAAATAAATACAGGGCAGCCCATGGGGGTGAAAGAATACGAAAACGAAGATAAATAATCTATTTATTTAAGTAATCCTTTTCTACAAAAATGACATGCCTCTTGAGAAGATGGCGGTCCATCCCAGTGTGTGGTCCAATCGGGACGATTATAATGAACGAAGCATGGCAGTTTGATTTGTAGGTTAAAGTTGCTGCGATATTCTTGAGGAAGTTTGTGCCACACCCTTAATAGCCCATAAGGATCGGCATATTCAATGAGACATTCTACTGGAATGTACTGCAATTATTCTTGTTCAGTGAATTTCGTCAAAGTCAAAGCGGGAGATTTTATAAACTCCAATAGCACAGCTATTTCAGACTTCATGATTTTTCGAGCAGAGCTAAAATATTTCAGATGCTACTAGTTTCGCGTCAAGTTGTAGACTGATGAAATAAATAAAAAACGAGTCACATATTCCACAGGTTTTTATTCAAATCAGCCATCAAATCATTTTTACAGTAATATAGATATTCTCTGAGAGCGTTACTAGACATGCTATTGCAAACATCACAAAACCCTAATATAAGCTCTTGTGCACTCAAAACAGTCAGTTTATTTTTTATCCATTCAGCTATTACATTCATAATATTCTGATAAAACATAAAAGAGTCCAAGTCATTGATTAAATTAACTCGATGTGAAACAATGCACATTTCAGCACTCAAAATGTCTGCAACATCCTCTTCCACCAATTCGAATGTAATGTGGTATTTGGTTAGTGACAACATTTTGACACCATCGCAAACGAATTTGGTTATGGTGATATAGTCTCCGCAGGTGGTAACGGCAGGATCATATTCATCAATGAAACAGGGCAGGGGTGCTTCAAAAAAGTCTTGTTGTACCTTATACAGCGAATCGATGAAGGTGGCCCATTCATATGTGGAGAACGAAATTTTCGCTGGATGGAAGGGTTTCTTCAGGATGATGCTCGGACTAAACTGTCTAGCTGGACTAAGTCCACACTGAATCATGTAGGTGGACAACTGGAACGATGAAGTCAGCAGGAGGTACGATTCGGCTTTCGCTGCTTGCTCAATCATGTCCAAATATGTATTGACATCACCATAATAACCCATCATTGATGATGATGATCTAGAACTACCGTCTTCGAAAAGCACTTCACTAGATGAATAACCAGAGTCTTCACTCATTGTTCTCGAACTGATGTGTTGAAAGTTCCAGTCCTCATTATTTATACCATAACTGTTGACTGATCATAACATCCGGCAGATTGGAATAACAGGTTATTTGTTAGTGATCGATGAAAGGCCCTCTCATAGCCATTGAATGTGTGCTTCTTTTCCATATGTTTGCATTATAATTTATTGTTGGAATCAATCCAACTATTGTGTGTATCATCGAATCCCAACCATTTGATAAACACCTTTTTGCCTTTTTTTCTCAAAATTTTTTCCACTAGATAGATGTCAGGATTTATAGTTTTTTGCAATTCTTCAGGATAGAAGGCACCTTTGATCGGAGTACCATGCAAATCTTCCAAGAGATATGTAGTAGGTTTCGAGATACGAACTTTTACGATTTTAAATAGTTCAGTAGTCCAATTTGGCGTATAATTCTTTTCGAAAACATGTTTGGCTTTGCTTATTCTCACAATGTCACCAACGTCGAATTTTCTGGTTCCAGCAATTTTGATGTGATTGTACGTGGATTTTAAAATATCTTGTTCGTTGGCTTTGGTGACGTCACTGGGCTTGCATCTTATTGTCGTATGTTTCGTGTTATTATAATTTTTCGTGATTTCAGGCAGGACATCTATCCAACGGTATGAGCCATTCAAACTAAAGTACTTGTATAGTTTTTCCTTCAATGTCCGTATAACACGTTCAGCAATGGCTGCCTTCATTATGGTGTACGTATGATAATGGTTGATGGAGAACTTTTTCATCAGACTTTGAAACTTTTCGTTGTAGAATTCGGTACCTTGATCGGTTTGCAAATTCTTGGGAATTCTGTTGTTGGCATGCGATAGAATATCAGCAAATGCACGAGCGATTTCAGCACCAGTTTTTGATTTTAGTGGTCTAGTGCATAGGTACTTGGAAAAACAATCAATCACGACCATTATCAGCTTGTGATCCTTATTTACAGAGGCATAAGGTCGCATTTCGGCTAGATCCATTTGCCATAAGTCATCCAAACCTTTGATGATAATGCGGCGCCTTGGAAATTTTTTCCTAGCAGGTCTATGTAATTCATTGACGAGTTGGATTTTTTCTTTAGAATGTGACATATTGACTTCGTTGGATTAGGAGTTTATATGATGGGTTTCACACAGGAGGCTTCCTTTTCGGTGGCGGTGGTGTTGTCGTAGATTTTGGAGTGATGGCAATCTTGGCCAGATCTTTTTTCATTTGATCAATGACATCAGCAAGCTGGCGTTCTTTATCACGGCTGAGTTGTTGCTCAGCCTTCAAATCGTGCAAACTCTTCACAGTGTTGTCAATCTTATCGACAAGTTCTAGAATATTTTTCACATTCAAGTCGATGTCGCTTTCGAGTTTTGGTAGAGAGTTGTTGCGAAGCTGCTCCACATGTATGTTGATCTTGTGCACTATGCCAGACTGAACAAAGTTTGTATTGAACGTTGCCAGTTTCAGATCATGTACATCCACTCTCTTCCTTTTTTCGATTATTTCGTTGCTGAAGCCAGCAAGGTAATTTCGGATTTTTTCACCGTAGTTATCGAAAGCAATCTTGAAATCTAACTTTATTTGCGATATAACTTCATCCACATATTGTTTGTTTGCAACATCAGCGACATCTGTTGGCAGTTTTACGTTACACATCTTCAAATGACCAACATCAATATCACCGGTTGGAGTATGTGAGAATCCAGATCTGACTGTCACCATCTGAGCTGAGCGTGGAAACGAACCACGTCCGAATTTGTCGAGACTCATTATGCTAATGACTAAAGTATTGTACGTTATCGATAATGGTCGGCACTTTGCCTCGCCAATTATTAGCCCCTTCACTCATAGACATGCCATGGACGTGTCACGGAACTGTCACAGAAGTGTCACGGAACTGTCACGGAAGTGTCAAGGAAGTGTCACGGAACTGTCACGGAACTGTCACGGAAGTGTCAAGGAAGTGTCACGGAACTGTCACGGAAGTTGTCATGGAAGTGTTACGGAAGTATCACAGAAATGTCACACATGTTTTATTATGCCTGCCTCTTCTAATTCGTTCAAGATGGCAACAATCTCGTTATCGTTTGATGTATTTCCGGCTTGATGTGATGCAATGAGCAACTTCAATCTATCTACCAATTCGTTTGGATCATCCCAATACATGTATTCGATGGGTGCTGTGTTGTATGTCAACTTCAAACCACGACCACTGGAATTGGATCTGAACATTGGGCGAATAATTTCTACGTATTTGAGTCTAGAGGAAGACTTCATACGTCCTGCAGAATTCAGATGAGCTTTGGTGAGCAAGAGTATCTGCTTGTATGGGTTCGTATCATCTTTGGCAAAGGATGGATCATTATAGAAGAGTAATTGATAGAGGCCTGGGGTGCCACGGAACCGAAAGCCATCAAGAAGTATATCTCTAGTTCTTCGATGGAAATTCATTTCTTTTCCGTTGAGAGACCATTTCGATGTCACTGGATCATATTTGGGACCATAAACCGTATCGATATTTTCATCATTTGTCCAGTATTCAGTCAGATATTTTTGAGCCATCGCAGGATACTGATCAACGTAATCATGTATTGCAGCCGGTGAGATATTTTCACTATCTACAAAAAGTTCATCATCAGCATCGTCATAACCATCCTCATCATCATCTTCAGTATGCCCAGCATTATCAGCCACATCCATCATAGGTATGAAATTAGTTTGGTTAAAATCCGATTGCTCCCTCTCCACCTCCCCATCCTCTTCCTCCTTCTTCTCCTTCTTCAACCCCAACGATTTTGCTCTGCTTCGCTTGATGTTTGAAAGCTTTCCATCGAGTTTTTCTTTTATTACCTTGGACGTGGTGACAATTTGTTTCAAAGGTGATGTCAGTGGTTGGAATATTTTCTGTAACGCATCATCATCCTCAGACTTGCCCAATTTTAGTGCTAAATATTTTCTTCTGATTGATTTCGATAGTTCGTTGATTTTTTTCTTGCGCAGCGCATCAGCAACATCATCATGCATCTTGGTTGACGTCATCTTGATGAATGGTCCAGAGATCACAGTCTTATGAACTTATCGAAACCATTTCTATATCTGCCAGCATTCATATCGAAAGTTTTTGCAATCACCATCGCACCATATTGGTTGGAATTCCAACACTCTGAGCACAATGCTTTAAATTGATCGAATGACATGTCTGGTGAGACATGCTCGTCGAACACATGCTTCAAATTCATTTCATCCTGTCGAAATAACACCAACAGGTTACTGTTGTCTCGCACTAGCTGCTTCGGTATCTTAGAAAAAGTCTGGCATAGGTATGCTACGTCAATATCCTTGTGTCTACACATTGAAAAATATTCTCGAATTTTTTGCTGCTTGTCGCATGATACATCATCAAAAATGAATATCGAATTATTTTTCGCTTCTGATGGACTGATGACTTCATCATTTTCTTTAAAGGGAAAATACCCAACACCTTTCACTGAATCCAACACTTGTTGCAGCAATTGATATTTCGGTTGGTACAACGACTTTGAATACACGTAAACGTTCTTGAATTTCGCGCCATTTGGATTGAACAGCAAGGAAAGCATCGCATTGGTCTTTCCACATCCGCTTGGTCCGCAGAAGATTGCTCTGAACGAATGGGGAAGCAGTTTCCCATGTTTACTATTTACTGGGGGTTTGGTTGACAAAATTTAATCCAAATTCACAATGGGTAACATCCGCTCTTGTTGAATGATCTTCATCATGTGATGATATATTTTTCATTTCATTAGGTATATGCAGAGTTGTCGAACTTCCTACACGTCAGTCTTCATGTTGCTCTACCGCGGAGAGGGTGTGCTTAATTCTCTGATCGATAAACTTCCCATCGAATTACACATTCCAGGCTACAGATTTTGTGGTCCAGGTACCAAACTCGATAAAAAACTTGCAAGAGGAGACACCGGTATCAATCCGTTGGACGACGCGTGTCGAGTACACGATATCGCCTATTCACAAAATTCCTCAATAGAAGACAGGCACAAAGCTGATTGGATATTGGAAAATAGAGCGTGGGAGAGAGTCAAGTCGAAGAACGCTAAATTCAAAGAGAAGGCTGCTGCTTGGCTTGTCACCACCGGAATGAAGGTCAAACGAAAACTTGGCATGGGTCTTGTATCACAGCAATCCCTATCCAACATTATCAAATTCATAAAAAATGTACTATCCAAGGTCAGATGGTGGTGGTGGTGGAAGTACAACATCAGGAAGTGGTCTGAATAAATCTGCATTGAAAGCACTCCATGCAGCCAGAATGGCAATCAAGAGGGCTGGCGGTAAAAAAAGAATCAGAGTACCAAGAATCATACCTCTTCCACACAGTGGCGGTATACTACCATTGATACCAATCTTTGCTGCCTTGGGGGCCCTAGGATCTCTAGCTGGAGGAGCCGGAGCAGTCGCGAAGACAGTCATTGATGCGAAAAATGCAAAGAAAAAGCTCGAAGAAGATCAAAGACATAATAGAGCAATGGAGGCTATCGGCAAGCAGGGTTCCGGCCTATTTCTACGCAAAACATCGAGAGGATTCGGACTGTACTTGAAGAAACAATCAAAAAACTCAAAAAACTTCTAGACAAGCTACCCAATAAATCAATGTACGATAAAGATGTGATAAAGTATGCCAAACAGCTGAAAATACCATATTTTCGAGGTGTTTTTATGCGGGACACTCTACCTTCCACCGGTCCATGGCATCGTGAGTGTGCTGTATTGAATTTGGATACCGCCAATCATGCGGGCACTCATTGGGTGGCTTACATAAAAAATGATAAAAAAGCCTTATATTTCGATAGTTATGGTAATCTGAAACCGCCCAGAGAATTGGCGCAATATTTGGGTGTCAGCACGAAAATCTTGTACAATAACAATCAATACCAAAATTTCAATCAAAGTAATTGTGGACGTCTATGTTTAGAATTCCTTTTTAATGAGACCAAGTAACACAGTCATTGTGCATCAGTCATGTCTCTGATTGTGACGTTGAAAGGTAGTACATCTACGCTCTCCATAGACTTTTTGACACCACTTCAACTCGATCCAGACTCTGATTACGGACTAGCATTGTTGGGATTCCATTCATACAACAGTATACCAAATATCGACAAAGGATCAAAGTTTTATCTGCAAGATAAGACCAAGGCGGGAAAGATCATCGATATTCCCGAAGGTTCATACGACATTGTGGACATTGAGACATTCATACGCAAAGAATTGGGTATATCGAGTGCAAAGGACGTTGATGATATATTCTCGTTGAAGCCCAACAATAATACACTAAAGTGTGAGATTTCGAGCCAAAGGTTTGCCATCGATTTTCGCCCGAAGGATAGCATAGCTCAAGTCTTGGGATTTTCAAATAGATTGTTGAACGCACAACATGTCCACACTTCCGATTTGCCGGTCAGCATAACCAAAGTGAGAACCATTCACATTGATAGCAACGTTACTGCTGGAGCTCTCTACAACGACAGACCATCACATACGATCTACGAGTTTGCAGTTGCAGTCGATCCTGGTTACGCCATAGACGAGACTCCCAGAAATCTAATCTATCTACCTATAGTCAGCAGGCGGGAATTGCCCAACATTACACTCCAGATTCTAGACCAAGATTTCAGGCAGGTGAATTTTAGAGGTGAAGAAATCATCATAAGATTGGAATTGAAGAAACTCGCAAGATGGTACTAGTGTTTGATTACTCCTATAAATCAGATAATATACCATCATCAGCAACGTCATCGGCACCAGTTCTCTCGACACCGTACACCAAAGCAGTCGTGTCTTCGAAGAGCAGTAGCAGCAGCAACAGAAAAACATTGACATTATCCAGTGTCCTGTTTCTGAAATCACTCAAAGACTACAATGTTGTTAGCACCCGTGTTCGACGTTTTCCGCAAACCCAGACTCGACGAAAGCATCACTAAAGTGGAATGGCGTACCTATTATCCATATGTGAAATCATTCGAGAACAATGATGTCATCGATATAACGGTTAATCAAGCAGATTCGTGGTTGGCCATGTTTGAAGGCATCATTACCATCAAGGGTAAATTGAAGGTGACCGGTGGTGGTACTGGTACATTAACCCACAATGCTGGAGCTTATCTCTTTGATTCCTGCACCTATGAATTATGTAATAAAGAATTGGACACTGTCAGATATCCTGGAATAACGAGTACTGTGCGAGGATACTTGTGTTATACACCTGAAGACTCACGTCATCTAGCCATAGCAGGCTGGAACTATCCCAATGCTCCGATCCTCAACACCGATGGTACGTTTAGCATGAACATTCCACTGAAACATTTGTTTTCCATCTTCAACGATCATCAAGTGGCAACGTGGGGCAAGCAGTCAATCCGTTTAGTGAGAGCTCGCAATGATGCCAATAGTGTGAAGGTTGTCGAGAGAGCGAATACTGCTTTGCAAGGATCTCCTCAGACTCAGAGTATTGCTAAAATAACGATAGAAAGCATCAATTTGAAAGTGCCACATCTCACACCCAACGATGACATAAAGTTGCAGTTGTTGACACGTATCAAAGCAGATGAGTCTATGATGATACCGTTTCGCCGATGGAAATTGCACGAGCTACCAGCACTCACACAAGGATCTACCATAGAAATCTGGTCCGTAAAGACATGTTCTGCATTGGACAGTCCAAGATATGTTATAGTATTTTTCCAAACGAAAAAAGCCGATAATATGCATGAAGATGTCACCTTGTTCGATAATGCCAACATCAAATCCATACGATTGGCTCTGAATAGCGACTATTATCCGCAAGAAAGAATGCTATTGGACTTTTCCAAAGACCAATATGCCGACGCTCACTTCAACTATACAGAGTTCAACAAGAGCTACCATAACTGTCAAGAAAAGCGCTCTCTAGTAAACTTTGCCGAATTCAAATCCCGACCAATGTTTGTTATCGATTGCTCGAGGCGCTATCTGGGTCTGAAGTCGTCTACAGTTGACATAAAGTTGGACATTGAAGCGACTACAGGCTTCCCTCCCGACACCAAAGCCTATTGCATCATCATTCACGATCAAATCATGGAACATCTCCCACTCAGCGAAATTGTTCGAAATATTGCCTAGGTGGGTGTTGCTGCGTCAGTCAGACGTCAGTTTGCTTCGAAGAGTCATGGAGATCGCACTGGTTGACATTCAAGGGTTCACGGTTGTTGGTGAATTCATTCCAAAGGAAATGACCATTCGCATTGGCAAAAAGACGAGTCATTTTCTATTCAAGCCATCTGTAGAATTTTCGAGTTTAAGCAGAGAAGATAAAAAGATGGCAAATCATGTGGAGCGTTACGTTCATGGTTTAAAATATTCCAGTGGTTATGTGGATTTGAATGAGTTGGATCAAAAACTACGAGATAACCTGCAGCAGACAAACATCATCTACGTAAGAGGCCATCAAAAGATTCAGTTTTTGCAGCGAAAATGTGCAGAGTTGGAGATGATCAATCACATTGTTAATTTGGAAGATTTTGAGAATTCTTGGTGGCAGCCAATAACGTTCCTACAATCCATTCCACCCTGCATGAATCATTTCCATGGAGGAAGGTTCCAGTGCAGTCTCCACAATGTCGATACTTTATATAATTGGTTATGTAATTTATTGCCAAAATAAAAAACTATATATCGTAATTCCAGAGTTTTTATTCATCACATCCCTTATTTCTCAGTATAATGAAAATAACATGTGAGATTAAAATGAGTGAACATATTAGTGTACAACAAAGTGTCAAAATTGCAATGATATTGACAGAATCTTGATCATCATCTAATTTTGCGGGTGATTTCTTCAATGTAAATGTCTGCCAGTCCCCAGTTTCGCCGTCACTGCCATCAGAAAACGATAATTTCAATTTGTAGTGGATGCTGCTTTCATTAACATGTTGTGACATGTCGAATGAATATACAGGTAGTTTGTTATCATTGACATACATTCTACGCATCATCTTCCAATCACACTGTTGTGTACGATTCACATCAAAACATACGGCTGCATTCCTCGTATTGTACGGTATGTTTGTGTAGAAGACGTTGTTGCTCAGAGCTGTCAATAGAATGAAGCTTGCTTTCAGTATCGCCATCTAGCTGTGTTGGTTGGATTCTTCTCGATGTAGGAAACGTTGCAACTGAACGTCTTGGTTCTGTGAACACCTTGTCCCAAACACTCAATTACTCGAAATTCTTGAACAAACAAACTTTCTGCTCATACAATTGGATGTCTGCACTGAGCTTTCTAACTTTCAACCCAAATTCTTCTAGTGCACGTCTGTATTCGTCAGAAGACATGATACAACTGTTTTTTACATCCATACCTTCAACTAATATCCATCCAATCTCTCTCTCTCTCTCTCTTTCTCTCTCTCTCTCTCTCTCTCTCTCTCTCTCTTCTTCCCACTTTTTTACCCTCTCACTCTCTCTTACACTCACTACCCATCCCAATGATACACAGAAAATTTCAATGATTATTTTATTAATGATAGATAGACAGCATATATTATATTTACATTAATAGCCAGGACAAGTATTACATTTTCATAAGAAAAAACATATTCTGAAAAAAAGGCATTTTACTTTGTCACTTTTCGCAAACTACATTTGTGAAGATGATATCATGCTACTAAAATCTGTATCTGAATCGATGAATCTCTCATAATGATAATGTGAATCATGTAAATTCATATAACATTCATATCGTTCTTTAAGCCCAAATAATAATTCTAAATCTAAAACAGAGGAGTGTAAGTGTAGGTGTATGGTTTTTTTTTTCTTTATAAATGTTTGATGAGTTGATTTACATGAAAAAATTACTCTTTTGCCTGTGTATGACCCCATGGCAATGTGTCAAACGAACCTGGAATCAAATATCGTTCATCATCTTTGGGACTCAGAGCAATTCTTGATTGTTGAATGCTAAACACATTGTGGGCATATGAACGGATAGTACGTTGAGACACTGTTTGTTATCTGAAATTCTTCAAACAATTCAAATAATCTTCGAACCCAATTTTATTCTTGACAACATTAGTTTTCACCCCTTTCGATTTTTTGACAACCTTACCCCCTTGTACTTTATATGCATACATTTTCGAACGTAGAATTAGTAACGATTTTCCCATTTGCTTCATCTTTTAATAAACCCAACTTTATTTTATTGACTAGTGGCATATTATATTCATTGTCTGGAGCATATTCAGATGTGTCAAATTGAGAGAGATCAGCCTTTATAACTTCTTCATATGCATCATCACATTTCAATTCATATATGAAGCTGTCTGTATCCATATAACAATTTACACCTTTCAATACCCATTTTCGCAAGCATATACTCATAGTGAAATTTGTACATACACAATTTTGATAAATCTAAAATGGCCATTCCTACGTATAGAGGTTTATTAAAAATTATTTCGGCTTTCTGCATTTCTATGGCAATCAAGTTTTCTTCAAAAATTGTTCTACCACGGAATCGAGGACTAGCTATGAGATTTATGGCTCCATAACGTCCCTCCCACGACCTTACTAGTTTCATTAATCTATGCTTTCGTATGTTTTCCATTGTCTCACCGAATACTGCATTATTCATTAGTTTATAGAGATTTTTCTCAAATTCATTCGTTGCGGCAGTCCTCAAAGAAGTATTCAGATCTATATATGATTTGAGCCAAAAAGATTGCCTGAATTTCAAGATTTTGTGGATTTTCGTCAGTTTCAGTCCGTTTGCTAAACATTGTTTTAAATTTCTATAGTGTAAAATATAATCTTTTTTGTCGTAAAGTGTTGTCATTAATTTTGGTAATTTTGAGCCGGGTGGTATGCGATGTTCAGCAGCAAATGGAAAGTCTTTGTGATTGTTATGTAAGTCGCGAGGATATTCTAAGTCTACTTGTAAAATATATCCTTCAAGAGAATCATCAGCAATATTCATTACGTTGACATTTTCAACGTTTTCCATCCATGAGAAATCTCCGAATGGTAAAGACTGTGACATTGCCCAACCGTACAAATTATTTACATCTAAATACATGAGATATTTTGAAGGTTTATTGGAATCATATTCAGACATATACTTGTTATTAGCTTCTGAATACCTACCACTACAAACAGAAATACCACCACGTAATGCCTTCTCAATGAACATGATTTTATCAACCTCATTCAATAATTCCAGTTTGCATTTGGTGTACTTTAACATGGCATCCCATGTATATCCAGGCATGGTATAGTACCATGCTGGATCTAACCCATAAGTTGTCCTACATTTCTGCCGGAATTTCTCGAAAACAGCGGTCAACAACATAACGTCTGTTTTTAAATATAAGTCAGAATATTCCCCTAAATTTTGAATTTTGAATGATGACCATACCTTTTGAGCATGGGCGTACTGCTCATCGCTAATGTGTTCATCATTCAATTTATTATAAAAATATTTCTTTGTAGGTAATTCAGTATCATTCAATTTTTCCAAACAACTAATGTAATCGTAGGGAAAGACACCCTTCTTGGTGAGAAGGTTGAATGTATCATCGTTCAAATGACTGAATTCTTTTTTCAAAATTTCAAAATCTTTTCTATCCATGATTGAAGATAATTCATCTAAGGATGTACCCATGAAGCGAAAAGAGTCAATAAATCGGAATTTGATGTCTGTATTGTCATCATGTAAAGTGAAAGATATGTACTTTTCCATGTTTATTGGAAGTACGCTCAAACGGCCCTTTTTACTCAATTGACTGATCATGAAATGTGAATCATATCCTATCAGGTTGTGAAATGCAATTGGAACAACAAAGAGTTTCTTGAAATTTATGTTACAGGGTGCTTGATGCGCCCACCCCCTGAACTCGCCTGAAAAGTGATTATGATCAGCTACGATAATGTCTTTCTCCCTGAATAGTTTCTCACAAATATGACAGATTTTTGCTTTGCATTTGTCAGGACTAACAGTCATTGGCACGATTGTTTTGATTTTAGATTGCACGATTTCAGCTATCTTCGACATTTCATTTGCAAACCAATCCATACAATCTTCACCCCTGTGGCTATTGAAAAACGACAAGGAATCATCGAAATCACATTTAAAATAATAGCCTGCACTATGAGCCACATGTTTCTGATATTTGCTTGTTTTTGATGAAACCATATCATCCACATGTTCTAATTGACATTCAAAGTCTGCATAAATTATAAAGGGGGTGGTTTGTTGGTAGGTGAAATTTTTGAATTCTATGTGATCATATTTTGGAAATGAAACTTTGCATTGGTTCAATTCAGAACACAGCATTTCATGATCAATCAATTTTTGTTTACATTGAAAATAATTCATGCATCTGTCACAAATGAATTTTTTACCCTAATGTTTATTCACTTGGTTTGATATTAATCTAGACATATCTTGAATCAAGCAGTAATGGTATTTGATGTCAGAGTCTTCTTCATCAATCGGAGGAGCCTCATAATCATTTAATTTTGGATAATATTTGTTTTGAATTAGCAATAGATTAACGTGCCTTTCTAATTTATTTTTCATAAGTCTAGCTGGCACCACAGTATAATATGATTTTTCCCTGACTAAATTCAACTCTAATGTGTATACATTCACGGAAATGTTATTGTCTTTTTCAAATTTTGGAATTTGACGTAGAGACATGGGTGCATCTAAATCTACTGTTTTCAGAACTGTAGTGTAATATGGATATGAAGAAGTCAGTTCCCTATGTGTTTTCGCTGGGTAGAAGGCACTTATGATTGACCAATAGAAACATGCCGAGTCAGTATTTTTTATATTCAAACATGCTCGCTTTTTAGAAATTTGTTCTGGCAGTCTAATAAAGGATGAACCATTTCCCATTTCAAGTTTGTTAATATTAACTTCCATTGATATTATTTTATGCAAAGCCCACCCAGAGTCACGTTCTTGAAATTCGCTCAATTTATTCAAAATTTTGTCCTGAACATTATCATAGTACCAATGTTGTAAATCCGTTCCTACGTCCACAATGGCATTTTTAGTGTTGAAATATTTCGATTCGATAATTTCTGCATCGTTTGATTTCTTTATGAATTCCTCACAAAAATAAGGTTTCACTTTAATAATTGGAAATCCCTTCAATATATTTTTGATTTTATTTTTGAATAAAATGAATGCATCTATAAAAAATTGCTCCAAGTCCTTTTGTGTTATATTGATGATTATCCCCGTTCTGATTCTACTTGAAAAACCTGATGCCACATCTCTCCATTGAACCCTATTTTTCAACTCAAGCCCTCTACTGTCTCGATGTCTATTTCGAATTAAATTGCGAAAATGCTTAAAATGACCAACATTCGTTTGAAACTTTCTTATCAAGCCTATGGACATCTTATTCTTATTAATTTCATTGTTACATAATCTTATGTACCTCTTTAAGCGATTTAACCAAATTCTTTCATCCCTATCAGTGAAATTATCGAACAAAATTTTCTTTAGTTTCCCTATGGTTATCACTGAGTTATCTGATTGTTTAGCGATATTCATCTTTACAAATGTATCTTGCGAAAAGTGGCAAAGTAAAATGACTCACACTCTGATTCTCAATTGTTCGATTTCCCAATAAGAAATCGGGTGATAGCCAAACTTTGGACAGATAAATGGACTGTATGTTAATATTAATCTAGGAATGCTAAGTGAGCTTGCTATTCAATCGCAAATATATCAGAAAAAAACCCGGATGAGAATAGATCAAAGGAAAACTCACGTGGCGGGTCTCCTGGATCCGGAATCTGCGGGGAGAGGGCCCTCTGCCACTACTTCACTTCCCTCCAGAGTCTGATAACGTTGTTTTTAGCACTGATTGCACCATATCTCACTTCAAAACCTCAAAATAAGCAGCCACAAAATTATGGCCGGTTCCTTTCAAGACCGTTTCAAAAAGTCTCGTCTTGCTCATGCACACTGCACAGTTCTCAGCGCACAGGTTTTGCGCATGCGGGGTTCGAACATTTACCCATTCTCATCATATTGCACGTATGAAATGAAAAATAACCCGAGACTAGGCAACTCACTTTACATTACTTGTACGAAAATTCAACTCAAAAACTCAATTCAACTTAATGTTATTTAAAATCGAACATACCACCCCCCCAAAATGCATGTCTTTGCATGACAGGCATTTTAAGTAATAGTATACTTAGATTAGTCAACTATTATCATAATGCTTGAAGAAAAAAAAAAAGAAAGAAAAAGTTGAATGAAGAAAAAAAAATCTACCATTAAATTGACGTGTAATATAGCAAAATAACCGGGTATATATAAAAAAAATAAAAATAAAAAGTATGATGTGATTCTTACTGATTCACGAGCGGGCATAATTTCACTAAAGGACGTTTAAGAGTTCCCGTAGTAGTCTTAACATCAGCGACTCGGGCAATCCCATCGCCGCCAGGATAAAGTTTTGTAATTCGGCCCAAACGCCATTTACTCGGCGGTTGTAACTCATCTAGAATAAGGACCAGCGTCCCTATTTCAGCAGGCTTCAACTTGTCTGAAGTCGTCCATTTTTTCCTAGTATGCAAAGTATGGAGGTACTCCTGACTCCATTGTTTCCAAAAACAGTCGAGCAGTTTTTGAAGTAATCTCCATCGAGATCCATGAGACAGCGGAACGGTTTTTTGCGGTTCGAATACTGGCGAAAGAGGTTCAATACTAAGAAAATGTCCGGGTGTCAAGACGGAAAAATCATTAGGGTCGGAACTCATTTCCACAAGAGGTCTTGAGTTGAGATATGACTCGATTTGAATGACTATGGTATTGAATTCCTCGTAGGTGAGTAACTGATCTCCGATGACGCGAGAAAGATGACTCTTCACCGATTTGATGCCTGCCTCCCACAGACCTCCCATGTGTGCACAAGACGCTGGATTAAAGACAAAATCGATATTCTCCTTAGACGAAGCATCCTGCATCAGTTTGAGAAGCCTAGACGCACCGACAAAGTTGGACCCACAGTCACTGAATATTTTTTCAACTCGGCCGCGACGAGCAACAAATCTCTGAAGAGCGGCCAAGAAAGTTTCAGAAGATAAGTCTGAAGCAATTTCGAGATGTAGAGCTTTCGTCGCCATACACACGAATAGACATAGGTAGATCTTGCATGACTTCGCACCACGGTATCGATTCATGGTTACAAAAAAAGGTCCACCAAAATCCACTCCCGCATTACGAAACGGCTTCACCTGAGAAATTCGAGGTATAGGTAAATTACCCATCACAGGTTGATAGTGTTTGGGATTTTGCTTTCAACACGCAAGACATTTAGACAGAACAGACCGTTTAGCTCTTTTGGGGGACAAAATCCAGAAATGTTGAGCCAGTAAAAAATGTAAAGTATGAACACCGATATGAAAATACCGAAGATGATAATATTCGATTAACAACTCGGTGACTCGCGATTGTCGTGGCAAAACGGCTGGGTATTTTTTTCTCAAAAGGAAGAGACGAATATCGCAAACGACTGCCGACTCGTGAAATGCCTGTATCGTCAAGAAAGGCATTCAATTTACGTAAAGGCTTAGAAAATGAATCGTTCTCAAATTCTTCAGAAAAATGCAAGTGTTGAGTATATCTTACCAAAACCGTGAGAGATTCATATAGTTCAGAGGTACAAAGCGGACCAGTTCGCTTCTCTGAATGATTCTTCATATTGAACAGGAACCTCAAGACGTAGGCCAATATACGACGAACGGCGTCGAACGACGATTTTTCCTTCAATAATTTTTCGATGAAATGTTCAGGAGACGTGACGGTAGTGAGCACTATTTTCTTTTCTCCATTCAAAAGAGCTGTTTGATCTACCGGACAAGTACAAGGCGACAGCAACTCTGAGGAAGAAGTTTCTTGTAGGAACGCGGGTCCAGAAAACCACAATGTGTGTTCCAACAATTGAGAAGGTAATAGCCCTCTGGAAGCGGCATCGGCTGGATTTTTCTGAGATGAAACATGTCCCCAAGCATCAGAAGAAATTTTGCCCTGTATATAAGCCACTCGGTTGGAAACAAAGGTTTTCCATCGATGAGGGGATGATTTGATCCATTTTAAAACAGTGGCGGAATCGGTCCACGCACCAACTTGGTCGAAACATATTTTGTTTTCATAAGCATCCACGACATATCTCATCAATTTCGCTGAAAGAACGGCACCACAGAGTTCCAAACGTGGGATATTGATCGTTTTGAGTGGAGACACCTTTGATTTCGCACATACAAAAAATGTGTCAATTTTGGTAGCGCAAAATATACGGAAATAAACCACCGCTGCATAACCCTTCTCGCTGGCGTCACAGAAGCCGTGCACTTCACAACGACCGTAATTCGGTGAAAGCAATAGGCGAGGAATTTTCAAACCGGATATCGTTGGTAATTCTTTTTTATATTGTGACCAAAGTCTACAAATTTCAGGATTGGGAGGACTATCCCAATCAGCCCCACTCAGCCACAATCGCTGAATGATATGCTTGGTGAGGAATTTAATTGGAGTCAAGAAACCGATTGGATCGAACACTCTCGAAAGTTCTGAGAGCATATTCCTTTTGGTACAAGGTCGATCCAAAGGAGATACAGAAAACGAAAAACAGTCTGAGTCAGGATACCACTGGAGCCCTAAAATCTTGAGAGAATGTACCGTATTAGATTCTTCAAATGATAATGGTTTCTTACATAAATAGGACTCAGGAAAACTACTCAAAAGCGTAGGTTCATTGCTCGCCCATTTCCTCAACTCCATCCCACCCTTGGATAATAGGGCTATTAATTGTGATTGAAGATCTTGAGCACTCTCTAAAGAAAAACAACCGGTAGCAATGTCATCAATATACGTCGAAGAACGCAATACCTCAGCGGCTAAAGGAAACTGCTGGCCCTCATCCTTCGCTAATTGCACAAGAGTACGAAGCGCTAAGTAGGGAGCACAAGATGTACCATATGTCACAGTTAGCAGTCGAAAATCTTGAATTGGGTCCTTGGGTGAGAATCTCCAGACAATTCGTTGATAATCGCAATGTGCAGGAACGACTTCAATTTGCCTATACATCTGCCTTATGTCAGCTGTAAAAACATAAGGGTACAGTCGAAATTGAAGTAGAATCTTCAAGATATCCTGCTGCAATTTACGACCTACTAACAAACAATCGTTCAAAGACAACTGATTCGGCAGCTTTGCTGAAGCGTTAAAGACCACTCGCAATTTAGTGGATACGCTTTCAGGTCGGATTACAGGGTGATGTGGGATATAAAAACCATATTCGGGAATCGGATCATTTGTTGGAACTATTTCCATATGATTCAATTCTAAGTACTCACGTATAAATTCACAATAGCTTTTATACAGCTGAGGATCTTTAAGAAGTTTCCGCTCTAAAGCAAGAAATCGATTAATAGCAAGCGATCGAATACCAGGAAAGGCAGGAACGTTATCTTTGAAAGGGAGAGCTACCACATATCTTCCCGACAAATTCCTCCTACAAGATGTAACAAAAATCTCTTCGCATTTCTTCTCGTCAGGGGATAGACACTCAACCGAAGGGACCGATTCCACTCTCCAAAATTGTTTGAGTGAATCTTCCAATGTTTCATTTGAGCAAAAAAAGGAGGAAACGGAGATCGGAGGAGAATTTTCTATTTTCCCCATGAGAATGTATCCAAACACAGTGTTGATAGCCTCTGGAGAGCCAACCGGTCCTGCTTTCTTTTCAGTTAGCAAAATCTGAGAAAAGATCTCAGCCCCCAATAAAAGATCTACTTCTCCAGGTTTATAAAAGTGGGGATCAGCTAACTTTAAATTAGAAATATGTGACCAAGAATCAACTGACACCTTATTTAGGCGGCTCGGTGGTCGAGAGCGTGAAGGCGCTGAGTTCGTATGGGGACTCCCACCGAGACATAGGTTCGAATCCTAGTTAGGCCATGGATGTTTGTGTGTGTCTGCTTACCTAACCCCGCACAAGTTTCGACTTATGGGGCGTTTGGTCCCAGTGCTGGGACCAACGAGGTAATGCAATTGCAAAAAAAAAAAAAAAAAAAAAAAAAAAAAGTAGGCAAGTCCCCACATATTTCAGGTAGAATCACTGCGTCAAAATTAAAAACAGGTTCAGGATGTCCAGAAGGACGCATCGATATTACAACACTACCATGATTAACGGTTTTCTCCAAGGAACCAATTCCTTTTATGTTCAAACAAAAATTGGATTTCCGTAGGCCTAAGCGCTGAACGCATTTTTGCGAAATGAACGAAGACATGCTACCTCCATCTAATAATGCACGAACAGGTTGATAGGCACCGAAGGAATCTAAAATGTCCACGACGACAGTTGACAACAAAACACTTGAATGTTTATTATTAAATCCCGCCATATTGGTAGTGGAAACAACAGATTCCTTATTAGAAACAGATGCATTTGACTGACACTTTTCGAAAGTTTCTATGCAAACATTACTGGCTGAAGAGGGTATAGACCGAGGCAAAGAAGAATTAGAAGTACTTGAAGTAGATGCTCCACTATTACTTACTGTATTATTAGATTTCGTTTTGAAATGTAACAACTCATGATGTGGATCTCCACACTTTGCACACATTATCATTGATCGACAATTATTCACATCGTGAGAATTATTCAAACATTTGAAACATAGGCGATTTTTACGACTAAATTTGAATCTCTCAAATGGAGTTTTATTTAAAGATATTGAAAAAGAAGTCAACAGGTGATCTTTTTTACAAAGTTTACATAGCGTCGACTCAGTATTTGTGAAAAGAGACACATTGTTTGAACCCCGAGATGTAGAAAACTTACTCTGATAATGAGAAACAGATTGTTTTGTACTCATCCCACTAATTTTAGAAGATGTCGAAAAATTCAGGGTATCTAAGGCTATACAATGTTTTTTCAAAAACTCTTTAAGCGAATCATACTTAGGAAGATCAGTAGAACTATGATCTAATTCGAATCTTGTACGAGTATTCTGATCAAGCCTTTTCAAAAGCATGGATACAAGAATAAAATCCCATTGGTTAACCGGTAATCCCAGTTTTTCCAGAGCCGATAAATTTTCTGTAAATACATCTAACAGTTGTCGAGTCGCTATCGGATCAGTTGAATTCACCGGCGAGGTGCTTTCAATTTTAGACCAATGTGCCGTAGCTCTTAAGCGAACATTCAAATATCGTTCTCGCAGTTCATCATAAATTCGATGATAATTATCCCCCGCTAAAGGCATAGACTTCGCTAGAGCAAGTGGGGGCCCGTCCAAAGACAAAATTAAATAATTTAATTTTTCAATATTTTCTAATGAATCATTCCGGTTAACCATAGCGTCAAACAAATCAAAAAACGATATGGCCGTCGTGATATCACCCGAAAATTTCATTAATTCCAATTTTGGTAATCTCAATCGCGAACTTGGCGAAGAATTTTGTCGAGAGACTGACAAATTATTGCGACTGTTATCAGTCAGCCCAGATTCAAAAATGTCTGCAAAATTGGCTTTTGTCAAATAAAAATCACTGAGGAATCCCTCACGAACCGTTTCCTCAATAGAAATATCGGCTTCAGATCCATTATTTTGAATTAAATGAGTAATTATATTATTGTGTGCTTTCATGAACTCTTCCTGAATATCATCTATCTCATTATATCGCACTCGGAATAGTGTATGTTTACTTGCGTCCGTGAGAGCTGTTTTGGATAAATTCAAAATGTAGTTCAAATCATTTATACTGGAGTTCCTCTGAATCAAGTTTCTTTTGTTTTTATTGTCCGGAGGTGCCATGGTTAACACAGAACTATAACCTTTTAGTGAGTCAATCAAATAAATCGAGTACTTCTAAATAAACACCGAGAAAAAAAAAACAATCACACTCAAAATGAGAGGACCCGGTGTATTTACTTTCGAAGTTTAATCTTTTACCCTCTTTTCACCATCAAAAATGGGAAAACCAAGAAAATTTTATTGAATCTATGCTGTTTTTCAAATAGAATATTATGCAATATGGAGCACACATTCAACAATAAACAGTGAATCAGTAAGAAGCATAACTTTTTACAGCGAGTGTATGTTTCACGAGCTGCGAACAAAAAAGGATCGCTACGTTAAAGGAACAAAAACCCGTAGAGATGAAAAACACATTCAATGTATTCGCAATTCTCCATAAACAGTCGATTCTTTGATTACACTGATTACTCATTTGTCAAGTACCTAACAAGAAATCAATGATCACTTTTATTCAAATCAACAAGAAACATTAAATTTCCAAAACTGAATGGACCTCACACGACTGTGAATCGAATCGAAACTGAAACAAATCAAAAGATTCCACGATTCGACTCGTAGGACCAATGTTCGATTTCCCAATAAGAAATCCGGTGATAGCCAAACTTTGGACAGATAAATGGACTGTATGTTAATATTAATCTAGGAATGCTAAGTGAGCTTGCTATTCAATCGCAAATATATCAGAAAAAAACCCGGATGAGAATAGATCAAAGGAAAACTCACGTGGCGGGTCTCCTGGATCCGGAATCTGCGGGGAGAGGGCCCTCTGCCACTACTTCACTTCCCTCCAGAGTCTGATAACGTTGTTCTTAGCACTGATTGCACCATATCTCACTTCAAAACCTCAAAATAAGCAGCCACAAAACCATGGCCGGTTCCTTCCAAGACCGTTTCAAAAAGTCTCGTCTTGCTCATGCACAGTTCTCAGCGCACAGGTTTTGCGCATGCGGGGTTCGAACATTTACCCATTCTCATCATATTGCACGTATGAAATGAAAAATAACCCGATAGGCAACTCACTTTACATTACTTGTACGAAAATTCAACTCAAAAACTCAATTCAACTTAATGTTATTTAAAATCGAACATCAATAGCTTATGATGTTGGTGATTGAGGTGCTGTTTCGACAATCTCAAACTGCTCGATGGGATGGAGTTGGCCGCAGTTTTTTCGTCCCTTGTAGATGAGGGCGTACTTGTTTTGGATAAACTGCTCCACCGCAGGTTTGATGGCTTGGGTCGCTCTGCCTGGTAGAAACACCTTACAATCGTCCAACTCAACGAGTGGTGCTTCTCCGTATTTTCCCGGTTTAATTTGCACTCCGACAATGGGGTGTGGCACATCTAGGGGCAGTTGGCTCAGTTTCCTCAACACTTTCCTGTTGCATGACAGCCCAACATTATTGATTGCATTCAGATCCATCTAAAAAGAAAAGATTGTGGAACTGGTCTTTTCATTTTAAATGGTTGAATTATGATGTGTACACGAAAAAATGAATCGATGAAAACGCGCAATGACATTCACTTTTCAATATAAAAAACATTGAAATGAATTATGAAATGTACACACAAAAAAAATGAAGATATATCAAGCAATAGTATTCGCTTTTAGAAATAAAAACAAAAAAAAGTGAATTACGGAAATTGCATCAAACATCAGGATCAAGCTTTAGTGAATATTAAGAAAAAAACTTACTTTCTTAGATATCGGCAGTTTTGGCACTACACAAGATTGCTATCAGATGTGACTAGGTGTTGATTTTATGTGGCTGTCTAACTGTAATGTGATACCTAAAAATCAGAGATCAAACAACATCAGTGAAAATCTCTTCATTTCAAATGTTTGAAATAGAATGAGTGAATTATGATGTGTACACGAAGAAATGAATCGATGAAAACACACAATGACATTCACTTTTCAATATGAAAAACATCGAAATGAATTATGATATGTACACAAAAAAAAAATGAAGATATCAAGCAAAAGTATTCCCTTTTAGAAATAAAAACAAGAAATTACTTAAAGAAATTGCATTACCAGGTGAATATAAAGAAAAAAAACTTACTTTTATTAGGTATCAGCAGTTGGCACTACACAAGATTGCTATTAGATGTGGCTAGGTGTTGATTTATGTGGATGTCGAACTTTGACTGAATTTTGTCAGAGCGCTCCGCTGTTATATATCAAGGTGGTAGAATGAAAACATAATGTTTCTCACATAATATGTTGTCTTCTGATAAGAGATTGTTTTTTTCCCATTTCTTGTAAAATTTGTTTTTTTTTCTTTCAAATGATAAACTTGTTTTTCTATTATAATATCTTCTTATCAGTAATTTCCTGTTATTTGATTCAATTCAACTTCAATACTTATTCATATTCTCGTTCAACGCTGGGAAAAAAATCGAAACTAGCTCTTACCTTGTTTTTTCCATTTCTTGTAAAATTTTTTTGTTTTCTTCCAAATGATAAACTTGTTATTCTATTGTAATATCTTCTTATCACTAATTTCCTGTTATTTGATCATATTCAACTTCAATACTTATTCATATTTTCTTTTGATGCTGGGAAAAAAATCGAAACTAGCTCTACTATGTCATATCCAAAGAGACTATTCCATATGATATTTCCAACGCATTTAGAGCGATATCTCGTAAACCTTGAGACTTTGCATATAGGCAAGTTGCCATTTTTGGAATGTTCGCGAAAAATCCTTCTCTCAGAGTACCCACACTCCCCAATCCTTCAATATTTACCCCTAAAGTGGGGTGGTCTAACCGTGGGACACCCTGTATATATAATTTTTAATTTTTATTCAACTCAAACACCCTGTCACTGATGATGTCATGTCATCGCACTCCCGCTACCCCGCTTCCCCGCTAGAACACAGGCCGCGTTCCAGTTAAGATTAAAGCGTGTATTTCCCTATGCCTGTAGTCATGGTATCCTAGTTTAACTACTTATATCTTCCAAATCGTACACTGACAAACATTCCATAAATATCTGGTGCTATCTGGGAATGGCATCAGATACCAATTGTTGGAAATCGAGAGGCAATTACAACAATAATTCTCATAGAACTCTCTCACGAATAACTAAATTTGTTCTAAAATTTGTTCTATCCGTCATTCGGTTGCCCCCTTACGAGCAACCCTCAAAAGTCTTCGAAAGTCTTGTGCGAGCAAGGAATGACGGGGGCCTTACCTTTTAACGTGTGATCCCAAACACTTTCTTGGGCCATCAGAAAAATTTCTGCAGTCGACGGGGATCGAACCCACGACCGGCAAGCGAATGCGAATTAGAATATAGACACTCTGTCCGCACGGCTACCTGGCCACCTAAAAACACTAAAAACTGACCAATTGAGTAACAATTAGAATGTTGATAATTTTACCATCAGGGAAAGACCTATGGTTTTACTAACGTGTACTTCATTTGAATGTTTATAGAGAAACTTGGCATATACCTCCTAGGTAAGTAACAAACAGAATTCCCATTGAGACTTTACTGAGCATCCGAAATTACAACAAGAAATCCTATAACAGTCGTTGGTAAGTCCCAAAAAGAAGTAACAATAAGTATATAAATGGTTCGTCCTAGCGACTTCTGTGACTTCGCTGGTTTGCTGGGTGTTTAACTTTGAAAGCTCCTATGCTCAACCCAGGAGTAAGGTTATTATTAAATGAATCAAGCTTAAGACATGAGAAACGAGTATCTCTCATCCAAGATAATATGGGATCAGGTATAACGGCACTGGGCTTTGCTCTGAATGGACTTCTGGAGGAATCTAATTTCCCCATTAAGTCAACTCTCATAGGCACGCTCAGTGATGCAGTGCGACTTCTTACAAATGCTCATTATCTTTTGTCCCTTGACAGAAGATCTATTATTATAAGTCCCTTTTTGTCTAAAGCAGCTAGAGATATCGCATTCAATAATCCTGTTGATGAAACATTGTTAGGAAAAGATTTTGGTAAGCAGTATAAGTCTGCAAAGATTTTAGAAAAATCTAGCCAAGACATAAAACTAGAGGGAGTCGGGTCTGCAAGACCTTCTGCAACTCCTGCGAAGAAGTCATACCCACCTGCAACAAATCATTTAAACAGGTCAGGCCCGTCTCATGTGATGAGGGACACGAGACAGAGAGGGCACCAACCTCGAACACAAACAAAAACCAAGTATCAGAACCACAGTCAGAAATACCAATATCACAGCCGGGATAACAACAGGAAACAGTAGAGGTAGGTATAGCTGGTAGGTTAAAATTTGTTATCAACAACTGGAGGAAGATAACAAACAATAAGGATGTTCTGCAATGGGTGAAGGGCTGTAAACTTTCTTTCCTTCCTGGCATTCAAGTTCCAGCAAACTCTCACATTTCCATTTTAAGATGGAAGACTATTATAGAACAACTATGAAACTGTTACAACCGTGCTGCTTCATGACCACTTTTGATTTGAGGGATGCATATTACACCTTACCAATACATAAGGATTATAGGAAATTTTTGAGGTTTCAACTGAATGAAACATATGAATTCACATGTCTTCCTTTCGGACTGTCATTGGCCCCTTTTATTTTTACTAAACTAACGAAACCAATATTGGTTTGGTTGAGGCAAAAGGGAGTTACATGTTGTTTATATTTAGATGATTTCATCATCTCAAATGAAGATTTTGACACTTGTCAGGAGCATACAAAGACAACTGTAGTTGCGTTTTTTTGGTGCTTCCTATGGAAGCAACTGAATGACAAGTGACAGCATAACTAAGCAATAACAAAAAAACGCATAGAAGAATGGTTGAAGGTTTATAACCTATATTGCCAATATCAAATTTTTGAGTTTGGATTCATAGGATTATTTTTATAATATTATTGAATTTATTGAGATGAATTTTATTCCTGGTTTGTTGCTGACATCGATAGTTAGAAGCAGAAATAATTTGAATTTATTACTAACAACAGAGGAGTTTGACATTAACATTTTGGAGAGAATTGTGTGTCTGTAAGTTTGATCCTTGTGATTTGAAAATTTTATTTGATAATCAACTTCAACTAATAAGCCAACGTGCACATAAGTGACACTTTGTTTCACAAACGAATTTTGCGTTCCCAAAGTGAAGCATAAGCGCTTTCGCTATTACTATTATGTAATCCATTTTATTTTGTTTCAGTCTGGAAAGCGAAAAAATACCAAAATGTGAGAATTTTTATGAAGTTGTTATACCATCATACCGGTTCTCCACATTCAAAAGCCATTTTAGAATGACATCAGGAGCTTTTGAATTTATTTTGAATCAGGTTGCCCATGATGATTTTTTCAGGAAACGTTCTGAAGAATATGGAGGAAGGACACAACAGAATCCTGAAAAATCATTACTTATTGCAATTTGGACACTGGCAACACCTGAGAGCTACCGTTCAATAGGTGACAGATTTAATGTTACCAAATCAACAGTTTTTTATTGCCTACATGGAATTGTTAAAGTCATATTGAACAACTTGTGTAAAGTTTATATAAGATGGCCTAGACTTGAGGAACGACCTTCCATAGCTGATGGTTTTAATAAGTATGGGTTCACAAGCATTGTGGGAGTTATTGATGGCTGCCATATACCAATCAAACGTCCTAACCTTCATCCTATGGACTATTTTAATAGAAAGAAATTCTATTCAGTTGTGCTGCAAGGTGTGTGCAAGTATAATTCAACATTCACTGATGTAGATGTTCGTTGGCCAGGTGGAGTACATGATGCTCGTGTGCTCAGAACATCAGATATGTTCCAGTTGGGGCCTATATTGTGTCAGCCAAATTATTTTCTACTAGGTGATGCTGCATACCCTTTATTATGGTGGTTGATGACACCATTAAAAAATAATGGTCACCTTACTCCTGCACAAAGACACTACAATAAAACACTATCAAAAACTCGTGTAAGAATTGAACATTCCTTAGGGTTATTGAAAGGTCGTTTCAGACGACTATAAAAGATTTGTTGGACATGAATGATGAACAGAATATTATGAAGGGAACACACAAATCACCAGAATGTAAGATCGCAGATCCGTAATCCATCAGAATATACATTTTCAAACCAGTAACTTAACAGAACAATATTTTATAAGAATCGTATTTATCTCTACTGTAGATGCACAGAACCGCAATCCCTCAAACCGTATTTTGTATACTGTACATGAGCATACCAGACAATAACAGATTGCAAATGCGCAGATGTGTATTTTTCTATAATAGCAATATCGCAGATCCGCAAATATACAGAATCGAAAACTAACAAACCAACATCACAGCGGAATGATATTTCGTCAGAATCATAACAACACAGACCGTAATTCGTCAGAATCGCAGAATGACAGACCGCACATTAGCAGACCGTACTTTGTCAGAATCGAAATACAACAGACCGTTTATCGACAGAATAGTAAAATGTCAGAACCGTACATTGACAGAATAGCAAAAAATCAGAACAGCATATTCACAGAATCTCAAAATATCAGAACTGTAAATTGAAAGAATCGTAAAATGCTAAAACCGTACATCGACAGACTCGTAATACAACAGACCGTATTCCATCAGAATCATATTATATCAGAACGTACAATGACAGAATGTGCTTCATCAGACTGTAATGTCATATACTGTATTGTGATAGAGTCGTAAACTATCAGAACCGTAATTCAGCAGAATAGTAAAATGTTAGATCCGTAAAATAACAGAATCGTGAAAATTCAGAACCGTACATCGACAGAATCGTGAAATATAGGAACTGTACGTCAGCAGAACCGTAAAAAATCAAAACCGTACATTGGCAGAATCGGAATTCATCAGAATGTAATGCAGCAGAACCGTAAAATGACAGACTGCAGAGAGGCCTACCAGCCACGCGCAGAGCGAACGCCGGTCACAGTGTTGCCTGCTCTCACGTCATGTGGGGATTCTACGTATACTTTCAGTTCGACCTGCTTTTATGTTCCAATTGCTCTTGTACACTCGAGAATAAGATCGTTCACATGATATGAAGTGATGAATGACCACATTTCAATATGAAATATATGAACGTCACCCAACTTTTTTGCTATATGGAGAAGAAAGTGTTTATTTGAAGTATTTTCTTAAAAACTACAATTCCTTGAAGTAAGTTGAGAGAAGGGTTCGAGAAATAGGTGTTTGGGATGTTACAAGTGTTTGGGATCACACGTTTAAAAGGTAAGGCCCCCGCGTCATTCCTTGCTCGCACAAGACTTTCGAAGACTTCTGAGGGTTGCTCGTAAGGGGGCAACCGAATGACGGATAGAACAATTTTACAATTTTTTTTTTACAACAAACTTTGGAGTTTTCAAAGTTTGATTATAGATATACAAGATATTGGATGTTATTTATATGAATCTATGTCATACCCAAATTCATTCATTTTGCATTTTGTACCCATGTTTCTAGAAAAAGGAAGAAGGTGATACGAAACTAGATTGAAATCGAAGTTCAGCTACGGAATTTAGTTTCGAGAATTCTTTATTAACGATAATTAGTGCGGTGCTGTAGATAGGGGTTGATGAAAAAATGCTTATACATACATACATACATATGGAAGCCATTGAATAAACGTTCTTGTAAAACTCACTATGGAAGCTATTAAATAAACGTTCTTGTGAATCCCACGTGTCAAGGGATACTCTTCAGGGTAATCCAAGTTGAGTGTCAGCAGCCATCGATGACTTTGTTATTATTGATGATAGAAAATTGTTCAAGGAACCAAACCATTAGTCTTTATATGTCAGAAGAAAATATCAACAGAGGAACTAAAATATAAAAAAAAAACATTGAAAGAGAATGCCAATTCTCAATTTCAGATAATTTTTATTTTCATGTTCCCTTCTGGATGTTGAACAGATATAAATAAATCAATATTCGACGTGGCAAATAATCAGAGAAGTATTTGTTTTCTGTTGTATATTCAGAATGATATTATGTGCATATATATTTTTATTTGAAGGAAAATGCAAATTCTCAACTTCAGAAGAGTTCATCTTCAAATTATTATCGTGTGTGTTCATAAGATATAATTAAATGTTCGTCGTATCATATTGCCAGGAAGCGATTTTACTAAATTAAATATACTGCACGCTAGCACAAACCACGCCCACCATAATAAGTCATATCTCCAAACATTACCGATATACTCGGAGTCAGCACATCGCACTAAATATACTGTGGTCGAACGCAAGAATACACTTTTTATGATTTTGACACGAATTCGACTGAAGCTCTCTCGTTGTCAATCTCTTGTACGCAGTAAATTCATACACCCAAATGGTCTACTGGTTAGCGCTGTCGACTTTCAGTCTGAAGGTCCATGGTTCGAATCGCTGTGAACTTGAACTTTTTTTTGCAACTTTTTTGTTTTTTTACTTCATTCTGGTTTTCCTTTTTCATAAAATATTTGAAGTCAAATAGGTTAGTGCGTTTAGGATAAACAGTCTCATTTTATTCAATATTGTTGAAAGAACTCAACTTTTGAAATATATTATTAATCAATGTGTTTCTACACTCCATTCGGTTTTCCTTCCACAAATATTGCAATCAGGGATAGGTTAGTTCGTTAAGGATAAATATTTTCTGAGTTTTGCCTAAGTACTTCGAAGATGAGATATTACGGTCGGCGTGGTTTGTGCTAGCGTAGGTACAGTATATTTAGTAAAATCGCAGCCAGGAAAGTAGTTGTTTTCTGTTGAATATACTGAGAATGAATTGATAATTTCATCACATACCGAATGCGAATTCTCTATGTATTTCTTTATATCTGAATAAACAGGTGCGGAAAAGTATGACTTTCGGCATTTGTTAGGTAAACTACATTTTCGTCTAAACTCGACAATGCGAAGATCAATTATTGTTTTATTGATTGTTCTATCTCAGATTCACAGAGGCTGTTCAAAAAACTGCTTAGGAACTAGTGATGGGTTCAGTTTTGACGAGTGGATATGGTCAATATCATGGAAAATTAGTCTTCAAGTTCTGAATGGTTGGAGATGACATTTCGAGAATTACACAGATTAATATTAGCTTTGAGTATTCACACTCAGTTTTCATTCGTAGGTTACCCGATTTCATCTTCGAATTTTGTCCGCCCTATATCCTATTTTTATCTGGTGGCGCCTATGGTCCAAGGTCACCTGATAAATTAAAGAAAAAATTATGTTGGAGTAGTTGCTGTTTCCAAAAATGTTGTATCTTTGATGATCACGGAGTTCACATAGTCGATATATTAACATCAAACTAATTCACCTAGTTGGTGGTGCCACACTCACTTACTCCTTGACATCATTGGAACAACGGCGACCTCTCACTTGTTCATGAAAACTTCTACGGAAAATCTTCTTCAAACGTTCGGTTATCATTCTATCACTAGCAATACCATGCAGACAGACGAACTCGACAAAAAGCTTAGTACAGCACATCTATTTGTAGTCTACCTCGATATTTGTCGAACAACTCTATCAAAACTTTTTAGAAGTATTCCCAAAAACTTCCAAAAGTTTTAATAAATTGCGATATTGCCTTTCGTGAGACCAACAAAAATTTGCACTTTCTGCCCCAAATCATTCCCTCTTTCAGTCTGAACGGTACACATAATATGTACCACAGATGTTGCAAGAATTCTGAGTCACTTTATTCGTTTCAAGCAAGCAGAAAATACACCAATCCGATATTATAAGGTTATGTTCTCGATAATTATTAATGGGACTGTGTATATTTCGTGAAATTTTGATGTTTCTTTGAAAAATATTTGTGATTGTTCTGTCATATAAACTTTGCGAAAACGTGTGGTCTATAAGGTATGTAATAGTTGATCACATATGAATAATTTCAATATGGTACACATATGTACCACTCGGTTTTTATTGTGTTATAGATAGGTACCGACAGTTTTGTAATTTTCGTTCTTTTAGAACAAAAAAATTGAGTAGACGTCCGTTGACCGAGAAAGAGTTAGAAGTTTTTAACCCCAAGAACATTTTATTCAAGTAAATGGTATTCAGAACCGGAATAAATGTATGATCGACCACACAATGAGTTTCCCTGATATAGCGAATATACCTAACAACCAGTATCTGAGGTCTGAGGATTTGGACCTCTTAGGCAACCCGTAATTCGTTGAATGGTACGCGGGGTGGAACGTTTCCAGGCGAAACGCATCCACACATTCACAATCTGAAGACAAGCAAAACAGCAGATCTCTTGCAAAAAGTCTTCTATTTATCGAGTAACCCAATCATGGAGTATAACTTGATGGAACCTTGAAATTATATTATATCCCAGCGTAAGCGTAATATATCAATCAACGATTATATGCATCGTTCTTACATGTGTTTTGAAGATTTACGATACTCTCCATTGGTCGAGAGAAAAAATATTGGGATGAATGTCAAAAAAATTTAATTTCTTGTTTTCTCTATTAGGTTGATATATTACAACTATGATAGGAGATAGGGAAATGAGTTTTTTTTCCATATTATAGAGAAAACATTCGACTACATTTTGATATAGGTATATTTTTTTTTTTGAAATTTGGGAATATGTTAAAAATTTAAAAGAATAAGAGGATAACACTTTTTCATCACATCTCAGTTTGCTTCAACACCCAATAAATTGCTTATTCGACCAATGAACGATACTTTTTTTTCACATCAAAAACTGCGGAAATTCATAACGATCATTTCGTATCGATTATATGAAGATCTATCTTGAACAGATTTCTCGATATAAGCGTTTTACTGTAAGTACACCTGTAACTACCGCCCGCTACCCGGTATGCGAGACCATAGATTGCGAGACGATGTTTCCAGGAATTACCACCGACTATAATAAGTAATATATACCCCATGATTGGGTTATTGAAAGATAGACCGCACAGTCTGCCGTACTTAAACAGGGCACAATAATTAAATATCAGGGACATTTTTTGTCATCATCATCCACATATAATGAGAAATTACGACATCGCCCCATGGTCGAGAGGACAGGTTCACCAAAATACGCACTGTTAGTTTCTGGGAAACTGTCAGTCGTTTCAAAATGTCAAACTTCACTGATGATCGAATTGGCTATAAGGAGTCAGGAAAGAATAGTTAAATAAATCCAGAGTTTATGTTCAGAAGAATTACAAGTGCAGCTCAGTTCCAAGATTCAGATTTCACTAATATTTTACCCTACGAACTCACACCAGTCCCACTCTCTCTTTTTCATGAAGATGGACTATGAGAAAAACATCTTGCCAAAAAGTTATGTCTACATTGTAACATATTGGCGGATACTTGTTCAACGACTAGTTTCTATTTCATAGATGGAATGGTCATTCTGAATGAAGTGAATGAGAAATCTTTCAAGACTCTCAACGATTTGGCAGAGAAGATACTTCAAAGAATGCTTTTCATTTTCAAAAAATATTCTCGCTGTGATTCAGTTTTGAAGAGACGTGGACATCATAATCTAGGAATATTCAGTAGGTATTACAGGAAGTCGACCAGTGCCAAACTACAGGAATTTTCTGAAATCAACACCAAATAAAATGGCATTCATAAAATTTTTGAGCCAGTATTTGATGGATTCCTTCAAGAGGCTACCAGGAGGAAAGTTTCTTTTCATTGCTGGAGGATCGAAAGATGCCGAATCATGTTTTAAGGTTGGTCACGCGAACTGGATGGGTGTATGTACCTATATTTTCATAATTGAATTTTCTAGCATGATTTTACCTCTGGATGCCATCATTCTCACATATGAAGTTATTAAACTAGAGGGTTTTTGTTCTTCAACTTCACAACTGATTATTTGGCGCGAAATGGTAACAACACTTGGAAGTGACTACGTAGTATCAACAATGCGGAGGTTATAGTGCATTGCTCGTACATATTTTTGTGCGATGACAGCGTCAACTATATATACGCGGACTAAAATCGGGAGTTGCAGATACAGAGGGGTCTAAGTGACTTCCACAGGAATTTTTGCTATATGGAAGGTAACCCCCCGTACATTCAGTATCTGAAATCAGCAATGAGAAACGTTGTGACTTCCGTTTTCGGAAGTCACAACCCCAAAATTTGAAGACCAAACATCCAGGAAGAAATTGCCAACTTCACGCCTGCTATTCTGGCATTAGGATAGTCACTACAAACGCAAGAAATCGGTTCACTTCTTGTATGGAAAAAATGGGGGACGTCACCTATCTGATTATTTGATCTTCAAAAATATGTAAAACAAAACTCTAGGTATGCGCCTACATTATGGAAAAAATTGTTGTTTTTTAATTTCTACCTGAAATAACTATTTCTTTTCAGCTACGTTACTAGAAAGAAACTGAGAAGTACGACGTACGACTCATCAAAGCATTATATATAGTCATAAAATGTATTTGTGATACTCTGCTATCCAAAGTGAGGGAACAGTTTGATTCAGCTCATATGAAGTTTATGCGCTTTTTAACAAAATTTGAAGAAAAATTCAAGAGATTGATTATTAAAAAAATTCTGAATTGGCGTAACAAATATGATGGAAGAAGAAACTAACACAACCCGTCGTAGAGCTGTATAACACATCACTGAATAAAACGTGTAGAATGACTTCCTGATCAGGTGATGAATATTCAATGGAGATGAACTGTATTTCAAGTAGAAATCCTATACGTCGTTCGTCATATTCAATCGTTCTCGATGAGTTTTTGCGAAAACACTTCAACTCCTTGTATCCCAAGAACTGAACACTTCACGATCCATGTCCATACAAAATATAAATATAAAAATCTATATCACTATCAGAGTTCATGCCTCCAAAATCATACCCGAAAAGAAAATTAGTGGGCCACTATAGTTTCTGAGTGAAATTTTCTATGAGATAAAGTTTCAATTTGGCATTAGCGCATTTATCGCTGAGGAACTTCGTAGATATGGAGGTAGTCCAAGAAGTGTAAATTCGAAATGTACAGTCCTTTCTACGTAACCAGTAGTTAGGAAACGCGTCAGTTCGTTTGACGACGGGATTATGCGGGGCGAACGAACGTATTACGTGAAATTTTTTTTCTAATTTTGCTAAAAATTTTCGCTCGAACAGATAATATAATGACCATCATTTCTACATGAATTCTACCGATTATGTACAAAAATTGAGTATAGGCAAGTCGACTCCGCCCGTCACTTCGAAGTATCCGTCATAAAATAATATGGTCGCAAATTAGTGACCAAATTCACGAAAAAGACTCGTTCGATACTTCCATCAGTGGAAAATGGCTGATTCAAGTTCAGTTTTTCCAACTGATATTGAGAAAGCAGCTTGAAATGCATTATTCTTTTCGTCCAACCACATGTTCAATAACGTAACTGGTGCTGTAGTGAATAATATTTCATCACCAGTTAAACCAGTTATGTTATATTTCACTTTACACCACAGGTTATACGAAAAGTGAGAAGTTTCAATATTTCCGTAGTTTTGAAAAGTTCCACATCACATGTCAAATTAAATAAAAAAGAATTTCGAGCCAAACTCAATATTTCCAAGGGATATCCTGAAACAGGTTGATTTTCATTCTCAATTTCCACATTTATAATAGACAATTTCTCGAATGGAACATCCTATCAACTATTGAATTCTCGAAATCTTCATGGAAAGCTGAATTCAGGGTGTTCCATTGAAAAAAAAAACACAAAGCTAATAGCCTACCCGAAAAAACGAATGACACTGTATATAAAACAACTACACAAAATAAAAGTTTGGGTGGTTTCAAACAACTTTTTCATTTAACATTCCTCGATATTCCTATAAAAACAACATAATGACCTCTTTATACTGAACTTTCCTTGAATAAAGTACCATTCCTATTTCACATTCTTGGGGGAATTTAGGAAGAAAATTGTTTGAAATGATGACTTAATAAAAACAAATTATCATAGGGATTTCCTTTCGTGCGCTTCAAGCGTTAAAAAATATGTTCCATCAATAACTAATCCAAGTGCTTCGTAAATTTTTTTATTTTATAAGGATGCTTGCCAAAAATTCGACGGATGACGTCACAATGTGTCCATGATTATTGCAGACAAAAAGGTTCCTGCATGATCCGCCATTTTGAAAACAAATGTCATTTGAAAGGTATTTTTTCGCTCTATCGACTTACGTAAAATTATTCATACAGAGTGCCATTTGAATTTCAGTAAAATTTTGGGGCAAATCCTCTGTACTTGTACAGTGTGCAACATATGGAAATTTTTTTGATGAATTGCACAACCAAAATACAGATAGTGCCAAAGGTTGGTGCATGTTCGGTAATTATTTAAGGTGCACTTAGAATCGTTGCAAGTCAAACAGCATACAGGGTAGGTCAAAAAATATAAAAAATGCTCAGGAGTAAAGTACTCTTATTTCAGGAAATTCAGCAAACTGTTATGGAAAAAAGTTCTTTACAATTGAATGTTTTTCCTGAATACCAAAACATGGCCTCCTAAGACATATTTTAGTGTTTCGATTTGTTCCATTAATAACTTCCCAATTTGTATTTTTTTTATATTCACCCTAAACACTTTCATAATTTGATCATAACAAAATCAGTTGATCATACTTTTGTTCAAATTAATGCACTTTTGTGCAATCAACTTGGATTTTATTTTTTTAGGGAATCACAAACTTGATGTTTGTTGCAACGATATACAGCTTAATTTTGAGATTTCGCAAACCATATTTTCAACAAGGTAAAACATCATTAGATAAGGAGTATGTCACCAAACTGCCTCAATATTTACTGTCAACCCTCATTTGTTCTGTTTCTTGGGTGTCCGTGATTTTTCAAAAGATATCATGGTTGTTGATCAATTTGTTCAGCTTTTTCATAAACATTTCAAATACAAAATATTCACATTAAATGAAGGTTTTTGAATATGCATATTATCATTAATGATGTTTTACCTTGTTGAAAATAGGGTTCGCAAAATTTCAAAATTGAGCTGAATATCGTTGCAACAAACATGAAGTTTGTGATTTCCTAAAAAAATTGAAATCCAAGTTGAATGCAAAAATATGCTTGAATTTGAAAAAAAAAATGGGAATTTATTAACGAAAGGATTTGAAGAACTGAAGAATGTCTTAGGAAGCCATGTTTTGGTATTGAGGTATGAATTTTAATTGTGAACAACTTTTCTCAATAACATTCTGCTGAATTTTTTGAAATACGGGTACTTTACTCCTGAGCACTTTTTATATCTTTTTACCTACCCTGTATGCTGTTTGACTTGCAACTATTCTGAGTGCACCTGAAATGATGATCGAACATGCACCAACTCTTGGCACTATCTGTATTTTGGTTGTGCAATTCATTAAGAAGATTCCCATATGTTGCACACTTAAATGACCACACTGTATATTGAAATTATGCTCATATTATTCTTTTGTAGAAGCGAGGAGGGAAAATCCCAAATAATCAAGTAAAATGTATGTAACACCTCCTCGATCAACCAACAGGCGGTATTTCGAGCCGTCATTGCTTGAGATTTGACATTTCATGGAAGATGAATGAAGTCATTATGATATCCGAAACGCAAATGAAATTGATCACATACAAAGTACCTCATTGATCACATACAAAGTACCCCATTGACGAACGGAACATTTTGGTATATAAACGAATTGGGTCCAATCAACTTATCTTGACCTCTACTTCAAGTAGAGCAATTTTGGGACACCCTGTATATAATCTATAACTGAAATCATGTGAGGGATTTGAGCACAATTGACAATAAGAAATCACTAGATTCGAAAACTCTTGGGGAGTAGGTTTCCCGAAACGAAATAGCGATATACAAATGCTACAAGTTCTTTATTTATATTATCTACTATTTAATTGGAGAATCAAATTGAAAGGTATACACTCTGATCCGAATCTCAGAACATTGGACTATAGAAAAGTTTGAAAGTTTGATGTTTTTCTCCAATATTTATATGTTCAGAAATGGACATACAATGATTCCATTTCTGCCTTATAGAATCTCCGAGAATAGATTCACCTATTATACATAGAAAACATCGTTATATTCACATGTCTGATGTTTTGTTATATGATCTTTCAACAAAAAGAATGATATATACTTCTTTATCTAGATACAATCAAATTATCATGTCAATATCTTCCTGATTCGGATCAAACAGATTATCAAACACAAATACTACAATGTACGAACCTTTCTCAGCCCTCTAGAATTCTTCATAAAACAGTTTGAATCAGATTTGAGTAGGTATAGCAAGGAATTTCTATCGATTCAACTTGGCAACAATGCGCTACCGCTTGTTCCGAGTCTCCACGCGTCTCACACATTCTGGTATATTGACGGTCTGTCGATGTACGGTTCTGATGTTTTACGGGTCTGTCAATGTACGGTTCTGCCATTTTACGGTTCTGCTATTTCACGGGTCTTAATCAAAAAAATTCTGAAAATTTACGGGTTTGGTAGCTGCACGATTCTGCCATTGTACGAGTCTGTCATTTTACGATTCTGCTGTTTTACGGGTCTGTCGTTTTACGGTTTTGAAGAATTATGGATCGGAAATTCCGGTAGTCCGATGGATTATGAGTCTGTCGATGTACGGTTCTTGCATTTTACGGATCTAGAGTATTGGCAGTCTGTGCTTTTACGAGTCTGTCATTGTACGGATCTTTCATTTTACGGGTATCAAAAATCGACAGTTTGTCTTTTTACGGGTATGAACTTTTCGCATTCTGCCATTTTCAGATTCTGTACATCACAATTCTGCCAGTTTGCTGGTCGGGAATGTTCATTCTGATGAAATGGTGGTCTACAGAGTACGGGTAGCTGAATTACAGTCTGTGCTTTTACGGTTCTATGACTTTACGATTATATATTTTTATGATTCTGACGACATGAAGAGTATTTTATTTACTGGTTTGGCAAAGTACACTTCTGAATATATGGCAGTCTTTCGATATACTATTGTGATTTATGCATTCTGACATAATGCAGTCTGTCAAAGTACGGTTCGACAAATTACGGGTTGTACATATTGCAGTCGCTGAAATATGGTTCTGATGATTTGCTATTCTGATTTCTTACTATTCTAGTCAAATAAATTCCTACTAATCGACGGTCTGTGTCGATACGTTCTGATGATGTATATGGACCCTATTATGAATACCATTGTGGCTTCTTGTGTACTCCATAAAATTTGTATTGTCTTAGGAGATGATAATGATATTGAAGCTTATATTCATGAAGGCTTAGAAGATATAGCTCCATTAAACATAGAGAATGCTCCAAATAATGATCTCAGAGGGGCTATATTACGTGATAATTTAGTCCAGGAACTGTGGGAGGCAAGGAGATGAGGTCAATCAGAATATTATCACCACATTGATGAATATTCCTAGTTTATTTTATTGTTTCTTTTTAATGAAATTTTTTCATACTCAATATTGTTTTTTTTACCAACAAGAAATATTTTCAGAAAAATTAGTTTCACTATACCTACCAGATTGAATACCAGTGTCCTTGGGTTTCTAAAAATGTTTATATGTAATCCTCTTATAATACATGAACTTCTTAAGGAATATTTCAATATTTATTCATTAAATATGTTGAACATCAAGTTATCCCAGCCAGCAGGCTGACGTCAATTCTCGTCGAATCGACGTGGAAAATAGGTGGCAATTGGTCGTCGTCAAGATTCGACCAATAAATGACGTGATTTTGACGTGTTCCAAAAACGTATCTGATAGACGTCATTTGACGTCATTTAGACGTAAACATCTGCACCAATCATGTTGTTTCATTTCGAAGAAATTACTCCATGAACTGTATATCCAGAACTCATGATTAAACGCTTATCAAATAAAATAGGTACCTACCTACCTTAGTGAAGGATTCACGTATACCCAACATGGATAAATCTAAGTGGTGAAATATGTAGAACAAATATCGATAAAAAACACCCTGATAGAGATAACAGATACGAAAGATTCAAGAATTTATTAAAAGTATACAAATATGGTAATACCAGGTGCCTATACATGTTTTATATTGGCGCGCCACGTCAAGACATACAGATGCTTATGATTGGTCAATCCGTGCTCCGTGGCTTCGTGTGTCTTCGTTTCGTACTATGCTATCGCTACGCTACCCCTATCGGCCATCGTCGTAGCACAGTTTGTCGTAATCATGCGCATGCGTGATCAAGTTCATCAAATGTTGTAATGGCGGATTCGTGATTTTGGGTCATTAAAAAACAAGGATACTATGGAAAAGTGGGGTTCAGCAAAATATATTGCAGTTCACTGGTTATTTTATCAATTCCAGGCAGTATAGAGATGTTTGTGGGAATACAATATTCTGAGGAAAGGCATTGCTCTCGTTCAGTAGAAGTGGTTGACCCAATGACGCCTCGTAAGGCTTCGATGTGTAGTGGCCGCTTATCAAACAGCAAGACTTTTTCAACAGGTCAATAATCAAGAAAGCGAAATCTACAGATGGAACTTATTGGAAGTTGTTCGATGTAGTGAGGTCGTTATCTGAAGAAGGTAATCTATAAATACCTTAAATCGTAGGTACAAGAATAATTTGATGTTATTAGGTTGAGATTCCTTTGAAACTTGACATCTTGGTTAATGTCTACATATACTATGGAATATAGTGAATTTTATGCTTATTAGTTTTATTGAAATGAAGAATATACCTATGTATAATTATGTAAACAAATAAAAAATTTCCACAACTATTGTAACTAGATCATTTGAACTGTTTTGCCAACCATCAAGGAATAGGATCATGGAGAAGTGATTTCGAGTTTCACAGTTTCTTGGTGATGTCGAAACCTGGACCTGATGCTTGGTAACTATTCGACGTGTAGACGACGTCGCTAAATGACGTTGTAACGACGTCGCTAAATGACGTCGTTTCGATGTGACATATTGACGTCACATTTACGTCTCTTTCACGTCGATAATTTGGTGATCTTGACGTGATTGGTGACGTGTATATGACGTGAAATTGACGTGTGAATGCTAGCTGGGATCACTCATACAGAGTAAAAAGTAACCAAAGAATTAATTCCTATTCATAAATATAAATGTAACAATGTTATAGGTATTCCCTATAAAATAAACAACTTCCATTGAAAATTTTCAAAACAAATAGCTCATGAAGAATTCTGAACATGATAAACTTCAAATAAAATGAAATGAATAAAATAACCGAATAGTACTTCAATAATGGCGATAGAATCAGTCTTAAAGGAACCTGAATTATTTGCTGTCCAGACTTTCATCTTTTCTTATCAGATTCAGCACATCTGCCATGAATTTTTTATTTTCTGCATGCTGCTCTCTAGCCAATGCAATTCTTCTTTCTTCTCTTCCTGAAACCTCCTTCTTGTATTCTTGTAGCCACTTCACCATCTCAACTCTAGGTAAAATTCTTTTACAAATTCTCTTGACTTTTCGTGTGCAGTCAGTAGATATTTTTTTACCACTATTCTCAGTAGTCTCAGCAGTGAAGGTCTCATTGGTACGAGTCTGTGAAGAAGCTGGCACAGCATCTGTCAACCTTATGCTTGAACAAACTGCTCTGGCAGTGATTCCAGGCCTATCACCAAAATATTCAGCCATAGAGTCGAAAAACATCCAGTCCTTATGACTATTTCCTGACTGAGAGTTGTGATCCCTTATTTGTTTGTATTTTGCAGTGAGTGTCTTGAGTCTATTAGCACACTGATCTGCAGTGAAATAGCCCTTATTCTGTAACTCTATGGCAATGTCTTTGTAAACTTCTGTATTTTTATATTTGACATTGGTTAATCTTTCTTTGTTTTCAGAACATAGATCTAAAAACATCAATGTCTGATTGTCACTCCAAGTGTTTGGTTTCATCAATGAAGTTGTTTTGTTTGTTTCTGGCAATATCTCAGAATCATTGTTTTGTATAGTACCAAAATGATTGGACTTGCTTGTTCCAGGTTGTATGTAAGGTTGCATCATAGCCAAATGGGTTTGGATTGTTTCTGGCAATATCTCCGGATTGTTCTGTTTTGATTGGCCCATTCCAGAACAATATGAGTTTGATTTCATCACAGTAACATTTGTTTGACGTGATCCAGGGAAAGTAGTTTTCTCCAGAGATTTTACTTGGAACCCATTCCCACCATCATATATTTTCACCACTTCATAGGAATTAGCTTGAAATAAAAATTACCATATTATAACAACATGCATGCACATAGATGATTTACATACTTTCTGGATTCAACCACATATATTCTCCATTTTCAGCCTCAAACAGTGACTCCATAATTTTTTCACAGACTTTTAATACGAGGTAATAACAACTAAACAGACCTTGATGGGAATAACGGACAACGTAACCTCAATCCTCATAGTAAAGGAGCTGTACCAGTTTCCGACCAATTTGACCACTTTTCCCATGTAAATCTCCATAAGAAAAGTTAAGGTTCATTCTGCAATTTTTTGGCCACTTCAAGGTCATCCGGCTCCGACGGCGAGCAAAGCGAGAGATCCGTTCCAGAGATAACGGTGCGCATTTCATCACATTTTTCACCCAATAATGGCTATATACAGGGTGTATGAGTTGGCTAATAGTTGGGGAAAAAATATATAGAGTGAACCCAAAAGGCGTTATACCTCCTCGACGAGTAGACTACCAGCATATAGGCTACCCGCTAGCTAATGATTCAATCTAATATATAGGGTGTTTGAGTTGTATATTAGTCGATAAATATATACAGGGTGATCCGTAGTAATACTACCCCACTTTGGGGGGGGTATCAGAGGGTTGAAGAGGGTGTGGGTACTCTAAGAGAAGAATTTTTAACGGGCACTTCGAAAATAATGGTTCGTCCATATGCAAAGTCTCAAAGTTTATGAGATATCATTTGAAATGTGTGGGGAAACGTTCAGTTAGGTATGTGATGGAAATAATTGATGCTGAGGTCAGATTTCATTAGCCATGAAATATGTCCAACAACTCTTTATCAAAACTCGTTCAATAACATTATATATACAGGGTGTCTGAGTAAGCAATAGCGATAAGAAATAAGGCGACTCATGAGTAGACCACCACACTTCAGATTGGCTTAGCAAACAGATAGCTGACGTATGACGTATGTCGGATAATCGTTGACAGGATCACCGATATGTGACTATGGGGGTACACCAGAGGATTGAAATCAAACACAATGTAGAAAATTATATAATATATTCAATAATCTATACAAATAGCAGCACATTTCCCCACCACCCTCGAGGTAGTGCCTTGTGGCGCGTTGCTTCTTTTTATAGTGGGAAGCTCTCCGGTAGACCTACTTTGACCACTTGCGGCGATAAATAATTAGGTTAACAATTTTCCTCAGACAGCACGAAGATTCATTCCTAAATTAATAGAAACACTTCATTAATTCGTCTGATGTATGTTTTCGCAGACAGCACGAAGATTTATTCCTAAATTAATAGAAACACTTCATTGATTCGTCTGATGTATGTTTTCGCAGACAGCACGAAGATTAATTCCTAAATTAATAGAAACACTTCATTAATTCGTCTGATGGTTCTTTTTTGTTCGATTGCTAACCTAATCATTCATCACACATTTTACATAAAATTAATTAATTAATTATCAATTTCCATTGCTTCACCATTGATGGAATAATGGCCCCATGGTAACGCTTCATCGATTCCTGGTATAATGTATCTCTTATCATCATTTGGACTGAGAGCTATCTTGTTCTGCGTGATTGAATGGACCTGGTACTGTTTGGCTCTAATCAAGTTTTGTGATACTGTTTTCTGTTTGGCTGTTTCCAGACATTCAACATAGTCATCGAAAGTTATAGTTGTTTTAACAACAGACTTCTTTACACCTTTCGCCTTCTTCATTACACCCATATTCATGATTATATCATCGATTTCCTCCTGATCATAGTTTTCTGCATGCAATTCTGATCTTTTCTTTTCAATTTCATTTTCAGTTGTCAACACTTTGGTGGCATATAGTTTAGATCTCAAGCCCACATAGTCCGTCATTATTCGACTCTTGTTTTCATCTGACATCATTCCGAGCACTTTTTTATTGACCTGTGGTATTCCGAATTGGTTATTCATAGGATAGTCAGAGGTATCTCGATCTCGATTGGTAATCTCATAGATGAGCGAGTCAGTATCAGTGTACAGAACGGAGCAATCATGGAATGTGTGAACCATATAGTCGTAGTGAAAGTCATATAGGGTAGTCTTGGCGAGATCGAGAATGGCTTGACCGACGTATATGGGCTTATTCAGCCAGATTTCCAATTTCCCGAGCTCAACTGCTACCAAGTTCTCATTGAAAATAATACAGTTCTTAAACTCGGGTTTGGAAATATACGACTCAGCGCCATATCTCCCCGCCCACTCCGTTAAAAGCCTAACGTTGACTCTCTTACGAATGTTCTCCATCGTTTTCCCGAAAACAGCGTTGTTCATGAGTTTGAAGAGATTTTTCTCGAATTCATTTTTTGCCTGTTTACGGAGGTTGGTGTTGAGGTCAATATAGGATTTAAGCCATGGGGATTGTCGAAACTTGAGTACTCGGTGAATCTTTTTCAACACTAGGCCATGCTTCAGCGCCTGTTTCAAGGTGGGGTAGTGGATGACGTACTTCTCCTTATGATTTAACGTTGCCATCAACTTAGTAGGCTGAGATGATCTCGTTGGAGGCTTCATCGTCTTCGGATTGATGTGTTCAGGGCAGAAAGGAATGTCTTTATGTAGATTATGGAGGCGTTGTGGATACTCCAAGTCGACTTCCAAAATACATCCTTTATCAGCATCATCAGGAATAGCTGTGACGTCGATATTAGTGTCAGCCCATTCAAAGCCTCCATATGGTAACGACTGAGACATTGCCCAACCATATTGGTTGTTTACATCATAATACATCAAATATGAGTCTGGCTTTGATGAATTATAATTAGGCATGTACTTGTTGTTTGCTTGAGCTCTTCGTTTAGAGCAAACTTGGCTCAATCCTCCTCGGATACCTTTCTCAACAAATAGAAACATGTCTACATCGGTAAGCAGTTCCAACTCTTGCTTTGTATGCTTCAGCATGGCGTCCCACGTGAACCCTGGTAGTGTGAAATAATGAGCAGGATCGAGACCATAGCTGTTGTGGCAGCTGGATCGAAACTGCTCAAAAACATCGGCTAACAGCATAATGTCCGTTTTCATGTAGAGGTCAACATATTGACCCAAGTCTTCACAGCCAAATTTCGACCATACCAGCTTGGCGTGAAGGTAGTGTCTACGGGGGCATGGCTTGTCATACAATTTACTGTAAAATGACTCTATTGGAGGAAGCTGAGTTTCATCGAATCTTTCGAATGAGTCGATATAATCGTAGGGCATCACTCCTTTTTTAGTAAACAACTGGAGCTGATCATTGGAAATATTAGAAAATTGTGATTTTAAATTTGGAAATTCCTCCAGATATGATGCCAACATATCTAGAGAAGAGTTCATAAAGCGAAATGAGTCAATGAAACGAAACTGAATTGAAGTCTCATCAACATGTTTCGTAAAGGATATATATTTCTCTTTAGTGATTGGTAATAAATCGATTTTGCCCTTCATTTTGGATGCTATATCTTCGATAATAAAATTTGCATCATAACCACTCAAATTGTGAAACACAACTGGCACCACATGGCTGTCCTGGTATCGAACGTTGCAGCTTTCATGCGCAGGACCTCTGTAGTTGTTTTCCGGAATGAGATGCGTATGGTCACGAACTTTCTTATCGGTAGGTCCAAAAGGCTGTTCGCAAATATGGCAATGTTTAGCTCTTTGAAACTCAACTTCCTGCTCAGTAGACATAGTGATGTTATATGGACATAAAAATACCGTAGACATATCCTCGGCCAACTGGTTGAGCTCATCAGCGAACCACGCCATACAGTCCTGCCCTCGGTACGAACGATAAAAGGAGAGAGAATCGTCGTAGGAACATTTCATGAAGTAACCAACGGCAGCTGGAACGTGGTGCTGAGGCTTCTTCGGATCTCCCGTATTTTCCAGAACAGACTCCAAATCAGCATAAACTATGAATGGGGCCTTCTCCTTGTTTTTATGATTTTTAAATTTCAGAATGTTTTTCCCCTCCTCAGGCATTCTGATTGCGGTCTCATTTATTTTCAAGCAGCTCTCAGTATGTTTGATGAGTTTATCTTCAGAATAGAAATAGTGAAGACAGCGGTCGCAGAAGAACTTCTTATGTCCATCTTTACTGAGCTGAGAAGAAAGAAGTCTGGACAGATCCTTCACCCACACATAATGATACTTGGTTGGGGATGTTTCGCAAGCATCTTTCTCATCAAAGTATTGATCTTGGACAAGTAGGAGATTGACGTGTCGGTCTTTCTTATCCTTTGTCAAGTATGTGGGCAAAGTCTGCAAGTTTTTCGACGCCTTTTGTAGGATATATACATTAACCGATACCCCATTCTGCTTCTCGAACCGAGGAATCTGTTTGACCGTCATAGGAAACTGAATGCCCTTGAGGTTGAGAACTGTAGACGGATGGGGGTATGAAGAAGTTCTATCGCTATGTACATCGACTGGATACAATGCAGAAGTTATCGCCCAAATAAAGCATAAATCATCTTCGTTTTTCACGTTGACGCAAGCTCGCTTCCGCTTTATCTGAGGAGGCAACTCGATGTACGATGATCCAAGTTGAGGTGTAAACTTGTTGATGTTCACCCCCAGATTAATTATACTCTTCAATGCCCATCCGCTGTCACGCTCCTGGAATTCCTCCAACTCTGTCAAAATTGGTGTGGTAACTTTTTCGTCGAACCATACATTCAAATCAGTATCCTTGTAGATGGGCGAGTTTGAGGTTGTGAAGTACTTGTACTCCCTAAGTACACTATCTCCCTTCACCAACTCAAACTCCCCACAGAAAACCGAATTGACCTTGATCGCCGCATCTTTCTTGAGAGCGTTCTGAATACGCCGGCTGAACAACGCTTTACAATCAGTCAAGAAGGCCGCAGGATCCTTGTGCTTCAAGTTTGTGATTACTCCAGTCCGAATCCTGCTATCAAAAGCAGACAGAGAATCTTCCCAGCGAAGTCTGTACCAAGCAGTCTCCTTTCTCGATGCAAGTCCGTCCCCCTTCTTCTGAAGTGCTTTCATCTGGTTCCGCAAACTTCTGATATTCCGGAGACAGGCTTCCAGGTGTTGCTTCTCACCGAAAGTCGTTGAATTCTTCAAAGCCCTATTAAGTCGCTTTATCCCCTTCTGACATTCCCGCAATCCTTCCTGTGCAACTTTTTCATTATAATTCGGAGTTAGAAGCCCCAAAATGGATGCGATATGCTTCACCAAATCGGTAAACAGCGACATATTTTCGCAACTGGAAAAATAATAACTTTAATTGACACACAAAAATACGTTTGCACTCAAGCGCAGTCAGTGATAGAATGCGATAGTTGAACTAAGTTTGAGCATTCTCCCTCCTGAGACGCATGCGCATATCACCCTTTTATTCCGGATCTATCCTTATCCGCGCATGCGCACTCATACACATTGAAACGCATACGCAAATCACAGATTCTTTCTATGATCTTATATTTGTAGACAGATACACAGTAAAAAAAAAAATAGAGTGAACACCCGTTCCCAGGAGGACCACTAAGCTTTTGAGTAAATGTATAGTCTAGTATATTAAAGTGTAATCTTTTCAATTAGTGTACTCACTCTATTTATCTCTCTAAATATATTGAATAAACACAAAGAGTTGAAAGAAACAATATCGATAGTGAACATCCTACTCAAGACCCAAGCTAGTGTCAATATCACTTCAGAGTGAAATGCAATAACCGAATATTACATGGTCACAAAAGTTGAGAGTTGGGAATATAATAGTACAGAGTAGATTTCACAGTATAAACAGTGTCAGATCCACCGGAAAAATGATTAATCACTCTACGTGGCTCCTGTATCGTTCAAATTAACAGTGTGTTGTTATCACCCATTCATCATTTTAGATTGATATAAAATATTAGTTGAGTAAACTACTTACTGATGAGATTTCATCCAAGTTAGATTAATTTATGTTTCACATGGTCACAGTATTTATAGGATTCCGACAGACGTTCAGCGGCGAAATGTAGGCAGTCTCCGCAGCGCCACCTGCATGCAGTGACGCGAATTGACGGATGAGAAGTAGTGTGACCATATAATATTTTTGATATTTTGAAAAATGACCACTAGACTAATTAATTAACTTATAAATAATAATTCGAAACGGGAAAATAACTGAGATAGGTATACGGAAATATCTACGTTAGTAAAAATAGTAAAAATGCTACTCGAAGCTAATATCATGATCATCGACACTGTCATCATTATTACTTATTTCACTATCCAGTAGGTCATTCAACATTCTACTGCAGAGTAGTTATGGCTAATATTGTGAGCGCTGTCATCAGCTGTACGAGAACTTTGTAATAATTGTTTTATGATAGAATGCCTCAATAGTGGAGAGCGGATTGCTTTCAATATCAATAGGACGTGGGAAAGTTTTAAAAAGAGAAAATATCCCTATAATCGACACCAAGCATTGTGTGTCGAGAAATGTGGGAAATTCTTGAATAAAACTAACCTATACCACCATATGAGGAATGCCCATAGAGTGGACGCCACCAATTCGAATAACCTAGCTGATTAGCGGATGGCAGTTAACGGATTCAGAAGTCTTCAGATCACACCTATAGAAGTATTCAGAGGTATTCGGAGGTCTTCAGATCACGCCTTCAGAGGTATTCAGATGTCTTCAGAGGTATTCAGATCACGCCTTCAGAGGTATTCAGATGTCTTCAGAGGTATTCAGATGTCTTCAGATCTATTCAAAAGTCTTCAGCTGTATATCAGACACCATAGCGTTCACATCATGGAGCCCCATTCATCAGAGCAAGCATCAGATAAATATCACTGTGCAGATTACGATAATGTCTATGTCCGAAATATGTTAACGGCTGATAGATACTTTGGATCATCAGATGTATAAACAGATGCTAGAAATCACAGTTGCATACAGATCGAGTAGGCCAGACAAGCTGATAAAATTATCAAACCCCTCTTCAAAAATAAGACCAAGCCTAAACGTCCAAAGTCGAGCGTGGAGCCTGAAGCCAGTATTGGGAATGAAGAGTACAATATTTTAGATGAATGGACAGTTCCGAATATCTTGGTGGATAGACTGAGATATTTAATGGAATCAGATAAGAACAACAACGAGATCGCCTTTATTCTTACTGAACTTGAAAATGTTGGTATAATATCTAAAAAATAAATGATGTCAAAATTATACGTATTTCATTGTGTTTGTAAGCATTTGAGAATAACACGTAATGACTAGTCAACTCCACTTACTTTAGTCGGTATTTGTTGATTAGACATGTGACTATATGATTTTAAAAAACACCTTGTATAACGACTCATAGTGAATAAGTTGCGTAAAGCGACCAGAACGAATAGAAAAGCGCTAAAGAAATATAAAAACTTACTTTTCTTCAAGATAAAATGCACAAACACTAAATTGTCAATTGGTGCTGAACACTGTCCAAGATACTCGAACACTCGATCGAATGATTCGTCTAGATACGGCTAGCACATTTTATACTCTCGAGCTATTAAATTTTTTGCATTTTCAGCGAATGTCGGCATGTGGCTGCAGATAACAGCAATCTCAATTTTTTGCATTTCCAACAAATGTCGGCATGTGGCTGTAGATAACAGCAATCTATGTTTCTTATCTCAAATATATTTGGTTTATGTGGCTGCACATTGTTGCGATTAATTTTTCACATGTCCTGTCATTTGGTTTCATGGTCACAGATAGTAGCAATCTACTTTTTCCATTTCCAGGATATTTGGTTTTTGTGGCTACAGATTGTAGTTATTTATTTTTCACATTTCCTGGATATTTGATTTTTGTGTACTCAGATAATTGTGTTCTACTTTACTTATTTCCAGTCTTTTCTATCGTGATATCGTCGTATCAGAAAACTAAAGTTCACGCTATATCTCAACATGTTATACAGTGAAATTCAATATTGTGCACCTCACATGCTGTGGGATATCTAGAGACACTGCAAGTATTGCAAGCCTGGTTATATATAGTAGAAAAAGTATAGTATATATATATATATATATATATATATCATAGCATCTGTCAAGCACCATTTTTTCGAATCTATTCTTGATGGCCTGGATGTTTCTTTCAACAAGCATCGAATGTGTCGATTTTTATAATATAATGGCCATTTGTTTTCAATGAGCCCTGCTAGGTCACATAGAGCATCCATAGCCATTTTGATGTGGCGTACATATCAGCCGTTGAATGTTGGCTGTATGTGTCATATACGTATGCCATTAGAAATTTCCGGCCATTTTAATTTTAAATGCTGAGCCTGAATGTCTGCTCTCGATAGGTATCGAAAAGTCACGTGACATACGCTATCCATTTATCTGTCAAGCATTGACGTTTGCTTTGGAAGCGCTGAGAGTCAAAGACTATCACTTGTCATTTATCTAACCTTATATGTAATTGCCTATATGATAACTTTTCACCTATCTGATGTTCTAGAATAACTTTCCTATTCTGAGTTTTTTATACTAGCTTGATGATAGCATAGATCTCTTGTTTTGGCTATTTCCCAGTTTTTGCATATCCATAGGGTCTTCACTTATTGTTTTCCAACTTATGTCAAAATAATCTATTCGCGTATGACATTGAGTGTATTTTTTTCGTGTGTGATAACATAGCATAATGATTGCGAAGATCTCTTATTTCTCTGCTTTTTATTCATAACTTCGAATATTATAATTTTCTCATGACGTCATCTGAAAAGTTTCTTGCTCGCGCATTTCTTTCCGTGTTAGCAATTTCTGTCTCTTGTTTCGATTATTTCAATAATTTTCATTGAAACGGTATATTTTGATTTCTCAATTCTGATGGGGGGTTGTCATAGCCATATTTTTTCTCGAATATCAGTGAATGGATTTAGGCCTCACTCAGTATTACGACATTATCTGTACACGGCAAAATCTATTTTCGGTTTCGCTTTCCGGTTTCACGCATTCGAATGATGATAACGATTGAATAATTCTATCTGTAGCGAAAAATGTAAAGATATTCAAAATTTCTTAAAGGCTATACACCTTATTTCATCTACACTATATAGGGTGTTTCGCGAATAAGATGTCACCATGACCATGTTTCGTTTCCGAGATACATAGCAGAATAATTAGTTTTATTATCGGTTGAAATCGGAAAAATTGGTAAGAAGTGACCATAACATTTTTCCAATCAGATATCCAGGGGTGTCGTTAGGGTAGGGATTCAAATTTAGGTTTTTATTGAAAGTAAGGAATATGAACTGAATATTATTTCATATATAGAAATTCTAACTTCCAGCATCTAATAAATATTCCAAACGAGAATGAAGCATAATGAATGTCGCAAATCGCTGCAAATCGACCAAGTATAGAATATTAGCATTCTACGCGAGTCATACATCATTCATTCTCTATGACTATAGCTTAGCATGTAGCCATCTGATTTTCCCTTGAACCCATCATTGCTTGCTCTAAAACAATGGAGATTGCGCTATGAAGTCATTGAGATATCAGATAAGAACATCGCGAGAGCAATTTTGTGTATCCCTACTTCATCAAGACACATTTTGTAGCGGACACCCTGTATAGAAAAGCAACAGCTTCCTATGGAAATTGGATAACATATAGGATCTTCCTCTCAAACGTTGGCGGTTCTGTACATTTAATTTTTCTCATAGAGCGTTTTATTTGAGTACTAAATATTATGGTGTAGGGTTATTTCCCCAAAGGAATTGAGAATGGTATATGTACTATCCCGAGTGTTTTATTTTCCCAAATTTATGTTGATTTTTTCTCAATATGTAGCCTGAAATATATGATTTTTTCGCAGTTTTTGGTTTTGAGAAGTATTGTCATCATACTACAAGAAATTCATTTAGTGTACCATTTTTTGTATCATTCTGTATATTTATGCGCGCATGATACATTGAAAATCTATGTGTTCGTATCTCGTATAGTTGAACTATTTCTTTGAAATTTTAAGACACTCTCATCACTCAGTGATGAGCAATAATATGGTCAGAAAAACTCACACTCAAAATTCCTACTGTATATTCAATTTTGAGCGTAAGTATGATACATTGAGTGTTGTATGTTTCAGGAGTGTATGAAAACTTTGCTGAGCTATTATTTTTTATTCCTATAGTTGAAATATGGAGACACTCTAATCATTGATAAGCATTCATGATGATATCGCGAAAATCTTATACCTACAGTATTTTTATACATGAAATGTATCTGTATTCTTAGTGGTATATACCGAGTTTCGACATTGGACTGGTATTTTTTCATATGATTTTATATTAATATTGATTTTGGCTTATAATAATGAACTCCAAATTACATTAAGAGTGGCTTTTCGATGACACTTAACAGGTAAAGCCTAACCAGAAAAAGTTTGTTCCTATTCTTCGTTCCAATTAGAAAACAAATTGCTAATTAACAATAACTTTGAATACAAAATGGTGGATTATTTAGGCTTTGCGTAAAATTCCAACGAAGTTGGAAAAGATTCAATGTCTTAGCACTAAATCTTGCACTTTTCTGTCTAGTAAAACAAATACCACACACATTTTCTCATCGATTATGGGGATTCTGAAACTTATTGAATACTGTTCACATTTTCACGTTATTTTAAGAATGTTTTATGTGTTAAATGTTTATTATTCTTGCTAGAAAAAATAGAATACTCCAATTTCATCTGGTTATTGATTATGAAGATAGTGATGGGTAGAGGATTCGAATAATACAGAGGCGTTTGATGCTGTTTGGAAATATGTCAACACGATTCACTATATGGCGTTTCAATTAATAGTGCTGCTCCTAAAGTATTGTTTGGAGTCAGTAACATTGCCTACACAGAACTCATATGGGAAGTGTTGATAATGCGGTTGTGTGCATTAGAGAAGAATTTGTTTGGAAATTATGTAGATCCCTCTTCAGTATCACAGCTTCTTCTCCAGATCTCCTAATGAAAATTTCAATGGCCTAACGTAACTTTTCAAAACAACCTTCGATTATGGAAGCTGCTGGTGAAGTATTTCAGGACACGTAGTATACAATAGACACCACTAAAATACTACTAAAGGTAACAACAGTATCCGAATACAATGTATTTCTATGTTAACAAGCAACAAATATTATCAGGAATGAGTATATCTTGAATAATAATATGAGGTGTATAAAATCTCAGATCTTCCACATGCTCAGAATAGATGTTCAAGTAATATTGAATAAGAATGATGAGAGCAAATATGAGTTGTTTTCAAGTTCATCTGACTGGTAATGGTACTTGCTGTATCTATAGAAAAGTGTTAACTCGCTGTCATGTTTCAATGATGTTAAAGTGTAGGTGTAGCATAGCCAACCAAAATGGTTGGTCTATCTCTACAATATGTTTGGGTACGAAGCCCTATATATATATATATATATATATATATAATGTTTGCAAATTCGAAATATCTTATACTGAGTTAAGTAGTATGATAAAATAATTGAAAAAGTAATTCAGTCATAATCTATATTATATTATATCATACTGTATGGTCTATAGAAATCATAAAAAATATTTCTCTAGATAATACATAACCATCGCGGTTTCCTTTATTTTCATATTATATCTGCACATTCCGCATATCCTTTCTGTGATTATCTATTTTTTCATATAAATACATGAACGTGAACTCATCATTCATTTTGCCACTCAATCTGTACACATTTTTGTGACTTGCAATTTAGTGCCAACTGCCTTTACATCCGTTCTATTGAAGTAAGTACCACTTTTCTGTTTTCCTATAGTGTTATATATCTGATTAATCAAATTTCATTCATTTGACTTTTATAAATCATAATTCTAGAACATGTCTGTCGATTCTGGGTATTTGTCTAGGGATGAAATCAGTGAAGCTGAAATCGATGACGTCGAAATCTTTGATTGGGCCAATCAAAGACTTCGCGAATTTCGCGATCACCCCCGATTTAACCCGGTGCCTCAATTTCCTCCGCCACAAGAATTTCCTCTCTTGTATCGCTTACCAGAGAATAATATCCCCATGCAAGTTAATAATTGGATTCATATATACCATTATCCTATAGTATTAAGCTTTATATCATTTCTGGGAATCGCTTCTATCTACATTGAGGATTCAATGAAATTTTAGAAATAATGAAAACGCTGGGCAGGCTGCGGGAGCTGAAAGGGCTGAACAGGCCAATCAGCCTATGGAGATGTAAGTTTAAAAATTGATATTGTCTACAGATATATAAATTTAATAAAATTTCAGCGTCGACGTCAATGATCCTATTGAGATGTAAGTTTGAAAATCAAATCTTTCTATATTTACTAATTTAATGAAATTTCAGAAGTGATGATGAAGAACAAGAACAAGCCATCAATATGTGAGTTTGAAAATTGAATTTTTCTATATTTATCAATTTAATGAAATTTTAGAAGTGATGATGAAGAACCTGAACAAGCCCTCGATATGTGAGTTTTAAAATGGATTCTATCTAGATTTATGAATTTAATGTTACTTTTAGAAGCAATAATGATGATCAAATGGAATATATTGGCTGGGAGGAAATTCTTGAGCGCTACTATAATAACCATCCTTAAAACCAACTTGTAAGTTTCAAATTAATTCTATAGTATTTCCTCAAATTTCTTATAATTTCAGGGCATATCTTGGGGCATCCCAAGTCGATCTTTGGTGGGGTATTAGTTCCATATTGGCTCAATATGGAGCTACTAGTCTACCCTAGATTGTAATAAGTAGTTATAATATATCTCTGTGAGAAACCCTCTACATAAAAAGGGTTAATGAACTCATAGGGTTGTTACCCCCTAGACATACGTTAATTGTTTGTTAAACTATTTTTTGATGAATAATGTTAATTGTTTATAAAACCAATTCTCATATTCATCAGCGTATGTTATAATAAACAGTTCACGATATGAACACACCCGCCCTGTATATACATGTAAAATACATCATCTAAATATTAACTTCATATTTTCTATTCCTCCTGTATATCATGCATGCAAAATGAATTAATTCGAATAAATTTGCTTTCCCCGCTATTATATCTGTAACAGGAAGCGATAAGTACTATCGTTCCTAAGCATATCACATCCAAATTCTTAATACATTTCAGTCATTTCACAGTCTTAAAGAATAAAGTTCAAGTAAGTTTTGCGTGAGATCGGGACGTGTCCGAATTCATGTTATATTACTTTGATTTCTCAACGTGTCCTACAATGCGTGTGTGTATGTGTGTGAAAATGGATGATTTTCCTACGGATTCGTCAGTTTTTACGATTTATGATTGAATTGCCCCCTCAGTTTTTCCATACATTATTCAAAGACATTCATCGACAAGAAGAGAAGCTGCATATAGATGAATCATACACCGATATCTGCGGTGCTTCTTTCAGACTTAAGGTATGTTTTCACTTATTCAAACGCCCTATATGTACCCTCTTTCAGATTTGAACTCCGTTATGACTACTTCTTCAACACCCAGTATATCCGTATGATGATAAAAATCATTCTTTCAAACTTGCGCTATGTTCTACTTTTCCAACGCCCTGTATAATTATTTATAGCTATATATTCTAACATTGAACCGACGCTGTATCGTTCATCATTATTATACACACTGTATATTTCTATATTTCTATTTCTAACATTTTTTCAATCTACCCTATTATTGCATATTAGTGTGGACGCTCTGTATGTGCAAGTACAACATAATGAATCATGTATAGAAAAACGGGGAGTCGCAATTTTCCTTTCCAATACTCGACATTTTTTCAACGAATATGTAGGGTGGCCTACCCATGAGTCGCCATATATGTATACACCCTGTATAATGATCGAAATCGTCAACTAGCGTCATCTGTCACACTTCTGCTGAGTCCACCTTTAACTTCTTGCCACGAGTGCCCTATATAAGTTTGTATTGCTATTCAAACACCCTGTATATCGACCCTGTTATTGATGCATTTTGTTATTCACATTCGAAAAAGTACCTCTAGATCTAGGGAATAATGTGATCTACTCTACATGGGCTCTTATGGGGCTTTCCACCGTGCATCGTGTAATTTCAGTAGAGTCTAGGGAAAAAGGACTTGAAATTTACCTGTGAAGCAATGAATCATAGGCCGAAAGTTTCGCATGATATCTGCACTATTTCGAATCGATCACCATTTTGTTTCAATATAGCCACAAAAACAAACAAAAAACAAATCATTTGTATTATCATTTTAGCGCCATCTCGAACCGGTAGCCATTTTGATGGCCTCTGCTCTTGCCGAGCGCGTCACGTGGTATCCATCAAACGTAAATTGAGCGTTTAGTTTCAATGAGCACCGGAAGGTCACATGTCATCTATCATTATGCTATCTGCCATCTGTCATACGTTGGCTGTAATCTTCTAAAAATGTGATATATAATTCATAAGACGCCCTATATATATTTCTTTCAACTCAAACACTCCTTCCATGCTAAAACATGGGACCGCGAACCGTGGGACACTCTGTATATATTTTTTTCAATCTTCATCACCTCAAACGCCCTGTATATGAAAATTCGATCTTGTTATTGTCATTAAAGTGTTATTGTTGCGGTTTCGATAAGCTCGCGCCAGCGCTACCCCGCTTTCCCGCTAGAACACAGTTATTTCCATCACATACCTAACTGAACGTTTCCCCACACATTTCAAATGATATCTCATAAACTTTGAGACTTTGCATATGGACGAACCATTATTTTCGAAGTGCCCGTTAAAAATTCTTCTCTTAGAGTACCCACACCCTCTTCAACCCTCTGATACCCCCCCCAAAGTGGGGTAGTATTACTACGGATCACCCTGTATATATTTATCGACTAATATACAACTCAAACACCCTATATATTAGATTGAATCATTAGCTAGCGGGTAGCCTATATGCTGGTAGTCTACTCGTCGAGGAGGTATAACGCCTTTTGGGTTCACTCTATATATTTTTTCCCCAACTATTAGCCAACTCATACACCCTGTATATAGCCATTATTGGGTGAAAAATGTAATGAAATGCGCACCGTTATCTCTGGAACGGATCTCTCGCTTTGCTCGTTGTCGGAGCCGGATGACCTTGAAGTGGCCAAAAAATTGCAGAATGAACCTTAACTTTTCTTATGGAGATTTACATGGGAAAAGTGGTCAAATTGGTCGGAAACTGGTACAGCTCCTTTACTCCTCATAGATCTCAAAAACCATGAAATGACTGACACTAGTGACATTCCTCCACCACTCCTCACTCTTCTCTCTCTACCAAGCATTCCACCTCGAGAGATGGAAGGAACGGTAGCAATCGGAGTTGGAATGACAGTTCAATAAAACGGCTGGAATAATAATTCAGGAAGCAGAAGGGCACCAAAAAAAAAACGCAACTTGTATGTGTTTTAGAATCACTAGGGTTCATTGTTAACAATGACAAAAGCAAGCTTACACCATCAAATATTTGTAAATATTTGGGATTTGTATTTGATAGTATAGAAATGACTATTAGCTTGCCAGATGATGAACGACTGAAGTTGAGACACTTCATTGAGAATGTATTGGTATCAGACTCTTGCATGATAAGACATCTTGGTAAGCTGATAGGCCTCTTAATTTCAGCCTGCCCAGCAATCAAATATAGCTGGCTATACACAAAGAGACTAGAGAGGGCGAAGGTACTAGCTCTAAAGTAAGAATAACCAGAATTTCAATGCATCATTATGGATTTCAGATGAAATGAAAGAGGATCTACTTTGGTGGAAAAATTAGATCCCTTTGGCATTTAACAATATACGACAAGATTCTTTTGATTTTGAGATACACACAGATGCATCATTAACAGGCTGGGGAGCATTGTGTGGCATTCACAAATCTAATGGTTGGTGGTCTAAAGAAGACCAAAAACAACATATAAACTTTTTGGAATTATTGAGTGTTTTTAATGCTCCTAAGAGTTTCGTAAAACATCGTCGATCAATAAACATATTACTCAGGGTTGACAATACGACGGCAGTTTCTTACATGAATCGCATGGGAAGTGTGAGATTCAAGAAACTTTCGAATTTAGCAAGAGCAATTTGGCAATGGTGTGAGGAGAGGAACCTGTGGTTACAAGCAATTTACATTTCATCAGCCGATAACGCAATAGCCGATGAACAATCGAGGCTGCTGCCATCTGAAACTGAATTAGATTTAACTTCAGATTGTTATCAGACAATTATTTCTTATTTTGGAATACCAATAAATATTGATTTATTTGCATCAAATATTAATACTAAATGCGAGAAATACATCTCTTGAAAACCTGACCCTAACTCGTTAGGCATTGATGCATTTACTTTCAATTGGGGAAAGTTCTTCTTTTATGCTTTTCCCCGTTTTGCTTGATTCTGCGCACAATGAATAAAATTATTGTGGATGAAGCTGAGGGTATTCTGGTGGTTCCTAAATGGGAGACGCAACCATGGTACCCTCTCTTCTTGATGATATCTCTCAGCGAGAACAAAGGAGACATTGTTGGGTGACGTGACACTTTAGCCACCTGTGCTTGAACAATGGACCCATTGTTCTCACACAGATAAAGATGATGCAATCGGATGAGGTTGTTACGTAAACGGACACCTGCAAACAAAGGCGGCATTGTTCGACGAAGTCGAAATAAGGATGACTCATCGGCCACCTGCGTCAGACCAATGGACCCATTGTTCTCACACAGATGAGGATGATGCAATCGGATGACCCCCCCTTGTGCTCCATGTCACCTGTCACTTGTCATCTGTCACTTGTGATCTATTACGTGTCACTTCCGGCGGCCACCTTGTGACGTCACTTCTGTGCAGCCAACACCTTCTACCACAGGAACGGTTGTGACGTCACTTCCGGCGGCGGCCATCTTGGGCTGAGGCGAACGTAGGTACACTACTAAAGTTGTAGGTCTAGTTTCTGATATGGGTTCCAATTGTTTAGACCTAGCAAAAGATCTAGGTGTTGATAATAATAACTTAAAGATTGTTCTAGGTGGACAACGAATGTATCTATTTTTTTATTCCTGTCATTTGATTAAAGCAGTGAGGAATAATATGCTGAGTAATCAGTCAACTTGTGGTAATAAATCAGCTCCATGGCAATATATAGAACACCTTTATGAAAAGGATGGAACTTCCATGAATAGATTGGCTCCTAAATTGACTCAATCCCACATGAAACCAACATACTTTGAGAAAATGAAAGTCAAATTAGCCACTCAAGTCATAAGCAGCACTGTAGCAGCTGCATTAGAAACATATGTAAATTTGAAAGAATTGCCTGATTGTGCTATGGCTACACTGTTGAATTCATTTCCAAATATGATAAACTGTTTGATATTTTCAATTCGTTTAGGTTATATAATAAACAAATATTCAACAAGGCATTCAAAGGTGATGATTTCCAGTTAGAATTTTTAAATGAAATGGGGAGTTTTCTCAAGAAATTAGAGGTTTATGAAATATGCAATAAGATCAATGTAAAATTGTTGGATCGATACATTCTCTTGTAGGGTTCTGGGACATGCTCAAGTTGGCAGGTTTTGATTTTTTGTTCACAAGAAATCTAAACCAAGACTCTCTGGAAAATGTTTTTGCTTCAATTAGGCAGCAAAGTGGCAATGCTGTGAATCCTACAGCGATCCAGTTCACTAGGGCATTTAGAAAATTGTTTATTTTGAATTATATCCAATCCTAAAGTATGAACTGTGATGAAAATTCAGCATTGCTCTTGACTACTATGTCAGATTTTCTAGCACTCACTCCAGAGAACTCAATCATGAATAATTTTGATGGAAATGTCAGTCAAATTTTGCATGATTTCAAGATAAATCATTGTGATTATCAGGAGACATGTTTTCCAGAGAGAAATGCTTTCAAGTATGTGGCAGGGTATTCAATCAGTAAATGTTTAAAAATACATTCATGTGAAATATGTAAACAATTCTCTAAAAGTAATTGTAGGGAATTTCCTATAGTAGTAATAATTATTGTATCATACTGTATTCTGTGTATTAGAGTAATTACTTGTATTTGAGCGATTACAAATAAACTCATTCGTCACCCTGTCCTACATAATGATACTTTGGATGACTCAAATTATTTTATACATTTTAAGGCATATGATAATGAAAAAAGTTTAACTGGTGGTTTGAGAGTACCTCACGAGAGCTTTTATAATTATTTCGTTTATAAATTGGAGAAATATTGTTCTTTGAAAATATCGAAAACTGTATAACTGACCATCCTGCAAATACTATTTATAATATATTCATTTCTTAAGATAAATTTGACCATCCTTCTGCCAACTCTCCATATCAATATCTCTTGAAATTGTTTTTGAGATTGCGAATATTTTATGTAATGAAAAATACTAATGTTTCTTCCAAAGCGTATAAAAAAAAATTGAAAATTGAATATTTTGATGTGCTTGTGATGTTGAAAATGGATTTGTCATATGTATTGCCCTTGATTTATTTTTATCAACTCCCTAATTTTGATACTAAAATTGTAATCTTTTTTTCCCTTATAAAATTTTTTTATGCATGAAAACGCTGTTGGAATCAATTTTATTGACAATAGAAAATGTTCAGATAGGTAGGTTAATAAAAACTTTTTTATGATGAATAAAATGTATTTGTCATATGCAACGACCTCGATTTATTTTCATGAACAATTCCAAAATTGTGATATTATTCACTCTTAAGTTTTGTATGCATGAGAACGCTGTTGAAATCTATTGTATTCACAATAAAAACATTTCAGATAGTCTTTTTGTTATTTACTCCTATTTTATACCAGTAAGAATGAATGAATAAATAAAGCTCACACCTGTCAAGTCTCTAATGTATTCAATTAATTCCTCTCAAATATTTCTCACATATTGACTTATTTCACGAATTTTGTAAAATAAACTATCTGCATATTATTTAGTTCAATAAATGTTCATTCCCTACAACAATTTCATTCTGAAGTAACGATTTTTCAATTCTTAATGTCGATTTTTTTGTGTAGTCAGGTCATATTACATCTGTCTGAGCCAATCGATGAACACATTCGAACCAATTTATGATATCAATTCAATGTGAGCTTTAGGAATTTCTCATGAAGAGAATCCCTGATATCAATAAGATATTCGTTGCATCACGAATGATTCTGTGACTTCAACCTGACTTTTTGAGAACCGGCAACCGTGACTCGCAAAGTTTAAAGGGACGGGGTCACGAAACACATGTGTCGGTACATCAAACAAAAGGGGCGGAGTGTCTGATTTGTGAGGTTTATTAATCTGTGCCGGTGTGGAGCTCTAAAGCTCAAGCAATTACGCCACGCACGTACCTTAAGATTGGTGCATGATAATGTAGTCGCTCCCCTCCGCGATGGTATTTTTTTTTTCTCCTGTCTGTGAGCGCTAGAAAACATCCTCAGTATTGCCAAACAAATGATAAGATACGTAGTAAAGTCATGAAGCTATTCTATATAAGATAGCAGCTTTTATATTGATAGCAAATTTCCACATATCAGTTACATCATAGTTACGTTGAATTTTTATATACAGGGTGGCCCACCGAAAACTTGACATCGGGGTTTCGGGTGAAAATATCGCAGATGTGGAAAAATCCTCGGACAGGTCGATTTTAGTTTCGAGGAGAACATTTTTTTTCCTACATGCACTACCGTCACTGCAACACTCGAGCTGTGGGGTGAACAACCTCTAAAATTTGAATAGGGAATAATGGTTGAGTGGCACATCTTTTGAAAGCCCGTTAAGTTCTCTATCCAATGGCATCCCGATTTTGAAGTTGGGATGAACCAGTTTGGGAAGAAATAAATTCAGGAATAAACCTGTACGATACTTAAGAGCTTACTTGTACGTCTCTGAAACACTCAATTGCAAGTTTTTGCAATCCAGCATTCATTTGCAACGGTACTGTGAAAGTTTTTGCTCAGTTTTTTTCGCGGTTCCCATGGAAATATTGTAATTTAATGAAATAGAACAAACAGATAGAGCATGCAGTTTCTGTTTTTCAGGTCTGTGTTACAAGTAATTTGTATTCGTGTGTGGTATCGTACGTCTGAATTAAAACGAAACAATGGTGTATACAGTGGCTGAGAGGGTTGAGTTGATTGAACTGTATTATGTAAACAATAGATGTGCGAAAAGGGCTGCTGAACGGCTGGTATTTTTGGGGATCATATCGTGGGTCCTTTCTTCTCAGAAGGACATCTAACAGGGGAAATGTATCTGGAACTGCTTGAAGGCACAATTGATCCAATTCCACGAATATTATTGAAAATGATCATCATGATCTGGAAGATCAGTTAATATTTCAACAAGATGGTGCTCCTCCGCATTATGCTATGCCTGTTCGGCGATATTTAGATCAACACTTCCCTGGTCATTGGATTGGTAGGCGAGGTTCTATTGAATGGCCCGCAAGATTACCAGACCTGTCCCAGCAAACACAATTATGTAAAATTGACATAAGTGTTACATAACTGACAATACGTGTTATGTAACTATGTTATGTAAGACTTACATCACTGTTATGGCGAAATGTCCGCCACAAATACTACATGATTATTACGTAACAATTAAGTCACTATTTTATATATATTTTATATAATTTCATTGCTATAAATAAGATGTTACGTATATAACAAACTGACATAAATATTACATAACATTCTCTAGATGTTATGTAAAATTTACATCCCTATTATGTAAAAATGTCAGCTACAAATATGACTCCATTTTAATTGATGAAACTACTTGACTAATATCCGAAATGAATATTGGAATTTCACGAATAACCTCTTCACTTCACTAACTCACTTCACAGGCATATGCACATATTGATAACTAAGTACAATCATCTCAGTAGGTGATCCAAACTCTACACTCCATAATATCTATACTGATATTACTGATGATATATGGTTATAGAAATGTGCATGAGAGTTGGAAGTGGGCTAGTGTGAAAAAGAAGTTATTTGGCAATTTTTGATTGTGTGGGAAAATGTAACAGAGACAGATTAGTCATAAAATGCTTGATGGTTTATTATCTCCTATATCATTCAGTATTCACTTCAATTCTCCTCATGTACAAAAAAACTCTGCTCGAAAATTTTTAAGACTTTCTGTTCCAAATATTATGCATTATAGTACACAGTATAATTGATCAGTTGCTAACTTTAAAACAAAAAAATTGTCAAAAATTTATAGACTGAATAATGTTCAAATCAAATAAAATGGAATGTCCTGAATAGAAGATGATAAAACAACATCAACTATCAAATGAAAAACATGACCTTTATTTTTCTTTGCAAATAGTGAGACCATTTATGTATACTTCAAAAGTTCAAAAAATCAAAATTGTGAGTAATCAAATTATATCTTTCTTCTTGATCTCCCAATTCAACCCTCCATTTAACCTCTGGTGACTAAATCAGAACCACGTTCCTGCTGGTTTATCTATCAGAGTAAGATATCGAAGGGTGTGTGATAATGATGGAGTCTGAAAAAATATTGATTTGTTATTCATTTTTCAAATTAAAATCTGAAATATATATTACCAGATAATGATATTTCGATTGATTTCAAATCTCTGACTTCAATGTTTCCCCTCTGCCCTTACCAGGAATATTGTGTGGCCCCTATATAGATAGTCTCTCCCATCTTTACCACCTTGAGTTTTGAAAAGATGTACCTATACCTGGAAAAGTATAAATTTCCATAACCAATAATAATAACTTTAATCCAGAATGTGAGGCACTTTGGGGTTTTTTACTGGGGTTTTCATCAGCCATCATAATCAATCACTGGCTTTTGTTCAATTTCATATGAGAATTGGAGTTTGACCAGATTATACCTCGGATTCTATCAATACCTACCAGATTCATCATTTATTCTAGGCATATTTAAGAGGTCCAGGATAGATATGTAACTATTTCTTTCTTGTTGTTTTCACAGAGGTTAGGAAAATCTCAAGGCATGTTTCATTCTCACTCACCTCCACTTATTCTCATTAACACCTTTAGTTTAGTTCAATTCATCAAACACAGCAGGTAGAAAAAAGAAAAACACTCGAAATAGTTATAAAATACTGAAAATGCCTTCAGTGTAGTTTGTTTATGGTCTCGTCTTCACTTATAATTATAACTCATAACCTCAAAGTAGTCGACCAATAGGAATTGGGCATGTGGGATGGGGGACCACTACAGCGCAGAAAATTGGTGGAAACAAGAAAATCACTCGGAATAGTAAGAAAATACTGAAAATGCTTTCAGTCTCCAAGTCTTCACTCATCACTTATAACCTCAGAGTGGTCACGGAGAAACGCTACAGTGCGAGAGCGAAAAATAATAATCATCGCGGTGGGGGAACATTACAGCGCGAGACCACGGGTACTGTTCATCCCAACGAATATCCTTAAGGCGGGCCTTTCGCGACAGCTTTCCGACCGAATATAGCCTATATATATATATACTAGTTCAACAACTATTTCTAGGTGTCAGTGTGATGTCGAAATCGGAATAAAATAATTAAATTACAGCTTTCACAGCTATTGTAGAGTTCTTCGATTTCGTCTGTTACAGCAGGTCACCAATAGGTGGCACACAATTGAATGCAATCGTAGGTAATTGTATTATGTACGTGCAGTGTTGCCAGAGCTACTGCTCAACGGGCCTGCTCAACATGATTCCACTTTTCACTCCATTCAAGTCAAGCAAATACCTATATCTCGCTACAATGAAAATTTATGTCATGAGTCATTTTTGAAACTGTCTTCACAAGTAGTCTTTCGAATATTTCTTTTCCTTTTTAATTTGATTTCCTACTAATATAACTTATCATTATTAATTGGCGTCGCCAGAAAAACTTCCAAGGAAGGGGATCGAAATCATTGTTCAGGGCAAAATAGTCTGTGTAATTCAGAAATAATGTGTGCAAGATTTTTTATCAAGTTCAGATGGCTATAAATAGAAATTTCGTGTTTCCTGTATAGGGTATATACGTAGACGATTGCCTAGTTTCAAATATCTTCATTCTTACGAATTCACACTGCTATTACTGATATAAGGGTTATATTGATATATACAGTGTGTAGAATGAAAGAAATCCTTGATTCAAATTTCATGTTCTCTAATTCAGACCTGCTTGCTGAAATAAAAATTTCGATCATAATTGCACTTATGAAAAAAACAATTTTTTCGAAGTGAGAACTTCTAGGCGCGTTGAGCACATTTTTGGGTGGAGAAAAACATTGGATTTCGCGTCATCGTCACGACCCGTCCCGTGTCCCGTTATCGCGAGGTCAATGAATAGCAATAAATTTGAAGGGTGCAGTATCGCATCTCATCTTATATTATGTAGTATTTTGTAATTATGATTAGATTCTATTCTAAATTGGTATATGGAGGTTTTCGGGGTCGGAGATTATGATTCTTTCGTGAAAATTAGGATATTGAAGATGGCTGACGAGTTTTCCCAGATAGCACACACTCGCCTAAGGTCATCCTCAATGTGTCGCCAAACGCCTGGAGAGGAAGTTCTATTTTCTACAACCTAAGAACATCATCAGGCGTAAATTTAGCGCTGTAATTGTCCTAAATGAGTTCTTTCAGTGACAGCCTGAGGATGTAAAGAATTTCGTGCCTACGGACGTCTTCAGATGACATTCCATGAAATAACGTGTCATCGAAGACAAAAGGATGAAAAAGAAGAACTAGAATTGAGGTTATGTCTCATGATAGTCATGATTTGTTCAAGATACATCATAATTATATTAATGATTATATCAAAATTATTAGAGTATTCATTGAATACCTTCATCAAATTTCTATTCCACAAAATGATTGCGAGAAGAACTTATTGCACAGAATAAAAAGATAACAATAACAAAAGGATGATAATCTATGTTGATGACATTTCTCTCAGGTAGCAAGAAAAAATGGTTAGTAAATACTGAATAGAATCATTGATAGTACCGGACATGAAATATTGATACATTCATATACATTATTTATTGTTTCAGGAGGTTATTGAGAACACAAACTTGATGATATCATCATAGCAAACATGTTTTATTCCAAGATAGCTTTGCTTCTTCGGAATATATAAAATATTGTATGGAAGCTTGAACTTTCAGTATGAATTCAATAAAGGTAGGTACCTGAATCAAATCATTGATATAGTAGGTACTGGACATGAAATGTTAATAGGTTAATTATTTGTTTCAGATGAAGTTATTGAGAACACAAGATTGATGATGTCATCAGAGCAGAGATGTTTCATTCCAAGATATTTTGGCTTCTTCGAAATCTATGTGAGATTGCATATGCATGTTTGCACTTTCAGTATATTCAATAAAGGTAGGTACCTAAATCAAATCATTGATATAGTAGGGACTGGAACATGAAATATTAATAGGTACATTATTTGTTTCAGGAGGTTATTGATAACACAAAATGATGATATCATCAGAGCAGAGATATTTTATTCCAAGATATTTTGGCTTCTTTGGAAATTATGAAAGATTGTACATATGCAGACTTGAACTTTCAGTAGATTAAATAATGGTTGGTACCTAACTACATAAATCATATCATTGATAGTAAGTACTGGACATGAAATATTAATACATTGTTTGTTTCAGAAGGTTATGCAAAACACAAACCTGATGATATTTTCATTCCAATATAGTTTTGCTTCTTCAGAATCTATTAAATATTGCATGAAGGCTTCAACTTCCAGTTGATTATTCTGCATCAGGAATGTCCAGAGTTCAGAAATCAAAAACAACATGGAGAAATATAACTATCAATAGGCAATAACTTCTAGTAGTGCTCAACAAGAAGCTGAAATACATTTCTTTGGGAAGAAAATTGAAATTTTTCAGAATAAGTTATAAATAATAGAATGTAAGTTTTTCATTTGGTTTTTCATTTGAACCTATTATATATAGAGGAAAATTTTGCAAATATCATGAGATCCATATTATTTTGAAAAAATTATCATTTGCATAATACAAGGTGAGTCAATAGTGTGTTATCCTTGTATATTAGCCAAACCATCAGATAAATAGAGATAATTCAAGTACAACAGTAATAGGGTTTCATGAGAACTTTCACATTAAATTGTTTTCATATATATCTGTAGGGTGTTCGAATTCCAAGATATATTGACTGATGATTGTTTTTTTCCAAATGGGACACCCTGTATACTATTGCATTTTTAGGTTCTCCCTGAAGAGCTGATTCCATCAATGTATCACACTTGGGGTCTAGCGGGAATGATTACAGAGATATAGGGTGTTCAAAAACAAGATTTTTCAATTTTAGGATTTTTTTTTGTGGAAACTATTCAATATTGGTCAAAACGGCTCACATATCCTTATAAACTTTCGATTTACTATCTACTGACATTCAATCGGAACAAATAGAGGGTGGGTTAACATTCAGAATACTGATCAGCTTATTGTATCTGTTCCAAATAAATATCAGTAGATAGCTAATCAAAAGTTATGACAGGAACATGCGAGCCGTTTTGACCATTAATGAATAGTTTCGACACAAAAAATCCTACATTTGAAGAATCTCAATTGTCAACACCCTATATCTCTGTAATAATTCCCACTAGACACCAAGTGTGATGCATTGATGGAATCAACTCTTCAGGGAAAACTCAAAAATGCAATGATATACAAGGTGTTCCATTGAAAAAAACCAATAATCAACCGATATCTTGGAATTCGAACACCCTATAGATATAAAAACAACTTTAGGTGATTGTTCTTATGAAACCCTATTACTGTTGTACTTGAATTTTCATTTTATATATCTGACGGTTTGGCTAATATCGGAGGAGAACACACTATAGTGACTCATTCTGTATACGAATAATATTCTCCCATAAATCTTGAACCTCCTTGAAACATCATCAAAAACCGCCTCAAGTTGTTACCATGATGTCCTGAGGTTGTCTCAAAAGATTTTATAGGGATGTTCTGAGACGTTATTAGTATGTAGAGAATGGTAACAGGAGGACGTCTTGAGAATGTCCTCAGGCTCGCTCTCGACGTCCTGAGGACATGATTGTGAACGCCTCAGAAGGGCCTCAAAAGGAATTTGTGCTATCTGGGTTATAATAATTATGATCCCATTCTATTCAAAATTGGTGTCTGGGGGTTCTCGGCGTCGGAGATTATGATTCTTTCATCATGGCGCTCCACCAATATGGCGCACGAGTTTCGTAATTATGATTCTATGCCATTTGAGATTTGTATCTAGGGTTTTTTGGGGTCGGAGATTATGAATCCCGAAATGAAAAAATTAAAGATGACGGATTCAATATGGCGGACGAGTTATGATGATTCTATCCTATTCAAAATTCATATATAAGGGTGTTTGGGGTCGGAGATTATGATTCTATCGTCAAAATTGGGAAATTCATGATTGCAGATCCAATATAGCGGACAAGTTTTCTAATTTTATTATCCGATTCTATTCGAAATTTTTACTGGTGTTTCAGGGGTCGGAGATTTTGAATCATTTGTCAAAATTTTTTGATTCGAGCGAACACCATCTCAAAAGTTTTTGTTAGTCTATCTTAGACAGCGAATGTTTTTAGGTAATAAAGTTTGTCGAGTTGATAAAAATTCTGTTTGATAGTGATAAAACAGTGTATAGTGTGAGTGTGATTATATCGTTCCAAAGTTTCCAGGATTCCCTGGTTTCGGTCTTCGACATAACGGTGAGAAATTGATTTGCCATCATATGCTTTCTATATCTCACAATCCATTTTGTTTTAATGGTCAACTTTTTTAAATCATTTAAAAATCGAATTATAATGAAAAAAATATAAGAAAATTATGTTTATGCTGATATAAATCTCACAAAGTTATTGTATGAGGAATTTTAAAATGAAATATTTTTCTTGAACAACCTGTTTCTCCAAAACTAACAACATTTTCCATGAGGGATGTGAGGCTGCATCTTGATATTCTGATGTTTACTATTTCTAGCTCACACATTGACCATTTTCATGCTGATTTAAAACTTACAAAGTTATTGTATGAGGAATTTCAAAATAAAATATTTTCCTTGTACACCCTGTTTCTCCAAAACTAACAGCATTTTCTATATGTGAGATGTGAGGCTGAATCTTGATATTCTGATGTTTACTATTTCTAGCTCACACATTGACCATTTTGAATGAATAACCCTGTATATATTCCAAAAAAATGTTAATATCACGGAATTCATTGAATTTCAAAAATCTTCCCCAAAGAAGATGTAAGTGGAATATGAAGTATCTACCTACGATAATTCTCTAAAACATGAACTGGATGTTCGATATCGTCTCCAAATGTCTCGAAAAAAAAGCGGCTGCTATATTTTCAAATATTTCGTATGTGGCTGACTTTTCCGTTGCCTCGCTTATCTGCCCATTAATTCTTATGAATTTTTGCGACATATCATTTGCAGCAGCTTGCAACACTGGCTTTTCAATTATTGATTATATGCCGGTTAGTTCGAAGTTCATCTGAAGTTCATACAATTCAAAGTGGCACGTGGCGGACTGCGGAAAGACGGGGAATCACCGCGCGACTAATGAATATCCCCCCGGTTCGCCGCGGGAGGGAGAGAGACATAATAATATAACGATTTCTCGCTCAGTTTTGTTTTGTTGCCGTGGCGGTATTATCCTTTGTGAATATCGCCATATCAATGGATCCAAAATCTGATAACTGTCCTCTGAGACGAATGTTTTTGAGAAAAAACCTGAACTTTTGACACAGATTAACAAAGCTTTTTGAAGTTTGTTCCACAACTGTGCCATTCCTATTATTTCCATCTATATGCTGACATAATTATCGATCTCATGAATAGAATTGAAGAAATTCTGCTGAATTTGTATGTTTAAATTTTCAGGTCTACTTATATAATTATAATTCAGTGACAAATTCTAGGCCGTTTCAAACTGCTCTATTTATTTTCTAGTTCTTTTTAGTTCGGTTCTCTATACCTCTTCATTTTTTCAAACTACTCTTTATTTTCTACTCACTTCTTTTTAGTATGGCTATCTATAAAAAGGTGTTTCATTAGTTTTTCAAACTAATATTTATTACAATAGCTGATACCCGCGGCAAACGTTGTTCTGCTATATACAATTATTTCCAGAAAATATTTTTTTAGTTAAATATTTATCAACATATACTTTTATTCATTTGTTTTCTAATTCTTCTCCGACCCCGAAAACACCCGCCAGATACAAATTTTGAATAGAATCGGATCATAACTACAAAACTCAGTTGCCATCCTCCATCTTCAATTTCCTTATTTTGATGAACAATCATAATCTCCCATCCCAAAATCCCCCATATACAAATTTGGAATAGAATCTGCCTTCTTGGATTTCCAAATTTTGATAAAAGGATCATTATTTTCGACTCCGAAAACTCCCCTATATCAATTTTACATAGAATCTGATCATAATAATTAAAAAACTCTTCCACCATATTGGATCCACCATTTTGAATTTCCCCATTTTGACAAATGATTCATAATTATCTACGACCTCTAAAACCTCCAGATATCAATTTTGAATAGAATCTGACCATAATTACAAAACTCGTCCGCCATATATTGGATCCGCCATTTCGAATTTCCTAATTTTGATAAAAAATCATAATCCCTGACCTCGAAAACCCCCAGATACCAATTTTGAATGATATCTGACCAATCTGTTCTGTTCAGCACCAAAACATACGCTGATGCTCTTAGATTCCATCCAGAGAAGAGCCATTCGCCTGGTGGGTGACGCCACACTCACTCACTCTTTGACATCATTGGAACACCTTCCACTTTTCTATCGATACTTCCACGGGAAATGGCTATCATCCCTCCACTAGCAATACCAGTCAGACGAAGTAGACGAGCCCAGTCAGCACATCCTTTCGTTGTCAACCTCGAAAGATGTCGAACAGCACTTTATCAAAACTCCTTCATCCATAGAACGGCTAGGCTCTGGAATTCAGTGCCCGAGGAAGTATTCCCAACAACATATAATCTCCAGAAGTTCAAAAAGAAACTCCAATACCTACCTCCTGTCCCTATCCTCCCTAGAAACGCACGATGTTCTTTGAACATTATAGGGATTTCCCTTCGTGCGCTCCGAGCGATAAAAAAAATAATTACAAAACTAGTCCGCCATAATGAATCAACCATTTTGAATTTTCTTATTTCGATGAAGAAATCATAATCTCCGACCTCGAAAACCTCCAGATACCAATTTTGGATGGAATCTGACCATAATTACAAAGCTCGTCCGCCATATTGGATCCGCCATCTTGAATTTCCAAAATTTGACGAAATATTCATAATCTCCGACCCCGAAAACCCCTGAGTACCAATTTTGAATGAAATCGGATAACTATACCCGGTCGCCATATTGGATCCGCCATTTTGTATTTCCTATTTAAAAAATAGATAACGACCGATTCTCATACCTACCGAATACGCACAAAAAATTTCATACGAATCGGTCGAGCCGTTTCGGAGGAGTTCGACCACTATGACCGTGACCGTGACAGGAGAATTTTATATATTAGATTTGTTCGTCTTACAAACACTCGGAGAACCTCCCCGTGAAATATGCCCAGATAATCGAATAATACCCTCTGTATTATCACGTCGCCTAGATTTCATAATATGTCCGAGTAATATGTATAACATTGGCAACGGTGTAAACGGGTTTGAATTCATCATCTCTCCTAAGCGCCATCTGCTTGCAATACAATGCACCATTCCTCTCTGCCGCAGTCTGTCATTCCGAACACTGCCATCTATCAGGTAGTGCCTGAACTACCACATCCTAGTTTCCTGCATTATATTCTTTCAAGAAATGGATTTTACCGAGATCAGCTGGGATGAATGGATATTTTGTTGACAGAATAATCGTTTTTGTTGCTTCCTGTCCGAATGGAAACATTTCAAGAGCTGATATTTCAGTGACACCTCGCCGAATTTCCAACAATTGTACTGAGATCGAAAATATTTCAATTTGAGACAAAAAAATTTCAATGTTTACGTTTTTCAAAAATCTGTATCTTCTATAAATAAATGAGTTTCGACTCCGTATGATAACCAGGCCCTAGTCCCAACCTTCTTCTTTACGATGATTTAATCAGTTTTTCAATCGAATCATTCATAAGCCCAAATAGCAACAACTAGTGCAGGCGTGCATGTCGATTTGGTTGAAATTCTCCTCTTAATCATTGAACATGCATGTATAAACTGCTAACATTTCCCCATCTCAGAAATACCGTTGATAATAAACATTCACAGGAAGTTTCCAACGTCATCTGAGTTGTTGGAATAAACAATCACAGGAAGCTTTCAAGCTAATCAGTAATGTTTTTGCCATTTTAATCAGGAATACGCAACACAGATTATTCAATATTCGTTATTCATTTCTTTCGGAAGAATTGTACAATATTAATTGAGATTATTGCAACTAGAAATGCTGAATTGGTATATGATAGAATGTTCAATATAACTAAGGATTTTTCATGATCTACTAGGGGCGTTGGTGTTGATGGTAGTGTCCGTAGGGGAGGTGGGGGCAATGTTGTTCTTGGATCTCCAAAAAACTGCCATTCTCCTAAATCTCCAAAGGTTCTATCGTTGGAAATCATTCGAATCTTGTATTTCGTCTCGTATTTCGGCACTCCTATTGAGAAAGCTTTCAACTGACCATCATTGATGAATCCTCTCCTCATAGCAATCCACTGACATGGTTCTTTATTGTAACCAATCCCAGCTTCCATAACCTTATTCGGTACATTCTCATACAACATATTATTCAGAATTGCTGTAAGTATTACGAAATTTCTTTGCAGAATTGCCATTCTGCGAGGGAGATAGGGATAAGGGTTCGATGCGTCGTAGCTGGTATTTTGTTTGAGGTATAGTACGTTTTTTTGTTGTGAAAACTGTATCCCAAACACTCAAGTTCTTCGAAATTTTCACAATATTTTCTTTATCATCGTAAAATTCAATATCTTTGGCTAGCTCTCGCTACAATCCACCAAACTCTTCAAGTCTACGTCTGTACTCTCCGGAAGACATATTGGTACTGATTATTTTTGAATATTTCATCTTACATTTCTCAAACACCATCTGTCAAACGGCATACGTCTCATATGTCATCTATCCTAACAAGGTAGACCATTTTTTTTTGGTATACCTTACAAGGATCAACACTCTACATGATAACATATGGACAAGCTAACATTTTTTGAATGCCTTCAATGAAACAATCCCTCCATATTAGGCAATGGGACCAGTCGGGGCCACCAAAATGCAATACGCTCAGTATACACACATAATATCATTGTCACACTATGAAAATCGGATATGTTATTTCGTTATATTACATATGGCAACATTTTATCAATAATACATAACAAAATTCAATTTTTTCAAACGTTTGGCAACATCACCATTCGAAATAGACTATTTATTTATTCATATAGTATCATTCTCCAAGAATTAAGATAAAGACATCCTGTTTGTATACCATTATTGTAGAATAATTTTCTATGGACGCTTGATAGCGTAGTGCGTATAATTGTGGGCTCATAATACGAAGGAACTGGGCTCAAATCATACACAACAGAGAGCACTTTTTTTTAATTTAATAATTCCGACTAAGATGGTGTGACGTCACTACTTTGCATTTCTGTCTCTCTCTGACGCATTAACATCAAGTTTCTCTCTCTAACAGATGATTTGCCCTATTCATATAGTCATGCTATCATAGCTACACTACTTACCAAAATCATAGTGAGAAATACATTGGATAATTTAAGAAGATGTTTCCTCAATATCATGACTGAGAGTGTGTTTCTTCACCAGTCTCTACCAAGGTGTGGACGAAATGTGAGTGAGTGCATTTCTCATTTATCAATTAACTGTACGTCTCTTATTCAATTTATTTATTTTTAGGAAAATCAAATCAAGTCACACTCATCGCTTGAAACACGTACTCAACGAATTCCAATAGTGATTTTTCCGTCTCCTATTTGCTTCTCAAATAAAAACAAACAAAACCACAAGGAATATATATATCAGTTGAATCCAGAAGAATATAGGGGGACATAAGAATGTTCACTTGCGCTAATTTATTCGAGCGTTTCATTCCCTTATTTTTCAACAGGTTTGTACTTCATCTATAATAATTGAAGGTGATAATTATTATGGTTGAGTTTTTATATTTCTAACACACTAGGTTCATTTGAATTCTTGCTGGGTAGGCAACCAACTATACATGAACATTGAATGTGAAGTTGTCTAGGTTTACATATTCGAATATGGTATTTCATAATTTGTTGAGAAAATAGACACCCGAAATAAATTCAAAATCAATGTCAGCTTGATTTCATAACTGTAATCGGATATTCTGATAGATTAATTTGATTGAATTCTTTCACAATCAATTTTACTTTCATTGTAAATCATCTATAAATGCCAATAATAAAAGTAAAACTATGATAATCTGTAGTGTGGAAAATTGAAACGCTACACCCCTCTCCCTAAAAAAATATACCACTGGATCTAATATTTTGAATTTCAGCATATTTTGTGTAGTATCTATGTTAACCAAACATCCTATTTGAGGAATTTTAAATTGAGAAGTCGCTTTCAGTAGGTTTCAAGATCGGTAAATGTCAATTCCAGAAAAGTCTCACAAAATCTGAGGAGAGCAACAATCGAATTTTCATATCATATCCAAAACTAACAAAAAAATTGATCGAACTTATAATCAATTATGCAAGAATTGAATTTGAAAATATTCGTCTGGTGTCTTGGCCAAAGAAATCACCTGACGTGACTAATAACAATGATTAGTACTAATCAAAAAGTAACAAGAGAGATTTAAATATTCTTTCACCTTGAACAACTTTTTATTTTACCGCGATGAAAGATAATTCTGGAAACAAGATATTATCCAACAGACACATCCGAATTTGATCCAAAATATGGTTTCAGATCTTTTATGTGCCAATTATCAGCAGAAGACCCATCAAGGTTATCCAGTTTATAAACTAGCCTCGAAATCTTCTCTTTTACTATACACTCTAAATATTTTGGTGCTTGCTTCGCACTAAACTTTACCGCTGCTTCAGACAAAACTCTGTTTTTTCTGTATACCCTATCACCTACATTGAAAGAAATGTATCTTTTTCTGAAATTATGAGCTTTCGCATTCCTTTTATAAGCTAATCCTAACTTTACTTTGACATCGTTGAAAACTTCCGGAAGTCTTGAAATATTTTTTACATGATCCTCGCTATCAGGGGCAGAGAGTTCGAGGTCCTCTGTGCTTGAAATCGTACCGTAATATTTACCTAACATTGGCATATGTCTACCAAAATTCAACAAAGCTGGGGAATAGTTGTCAACTTCTACAACTACAAATAGCTTGACCTATCGTTTTGTTACTTCGTTCTACGAAGTTACACTGAGCAGCGTAACGAGGTGTGTACCATATCTTTTGTACTTCATATTATGCAGCAAGTTTTCTGAAAGCTGTGCCTTCGAATTGTTGACCATTATCATATATAATGAATTGGGGTACCCCAAATACCAAAAATACACCATTTTCCATGAATTTCACGACATTCGTAGCAGTGGCGTCTCTCATAGGGAAAATGGGGTATACTATGTGAACCAATCAGAGACTGTCAACAAATACCTAAATCCTCTGGGGGAACGAGGAAAGGGTCCCATTATATCAGCTGCTACGATCTGAAAAGGAAAGCTTGCTGATTTCTGGGCTCCCATCAACCCCATTCTAGCAGTGTTTGAACCTTTTTGTGACTGACAAACCTTGCAGGACCTAACATACTTCAAAATATCTACCCTCATTTTCGGCCCATAGTACATTTGTTGGACTCGAGACAACGTTTCATAAAACCCAAAATGGGAGCAGGTCGGTGGATCATGTAATTGTTTCAGAACCTCCAAGCGTTGTGACTTTGGTACTACGAGTACCCATTCGAAATCGTTACACTGGAAGGACAATTTCGTAGGGATGAATTTGAAAAAGCCGTTTCCACTGTGGAAAAAGGTCAGGGTTTTCCATCACATTTAAACACATTTTCTTGTAATTACAATCTGCTTCTGTGGGAACGATGTCCACCAGAAAAATCTGAACATCATCTGCTTGAGCTTGATCTCTCTTGAACCTCTGCTTCCTTCTGGGGTGGAATACGGGAGAGACAATCAGGAACGATATTTGCCGAACCTTTCCGATGTATCAACTGAAAGGAATGTTGCCTCAACTTCACTGCCCATCTGGCAAGCCTACCACAAGGGTACTTCAAATTATTCAACCATAGTAAACTGCTGTGGTCTCGCCTTAAAAACTACACCATCGATACATGGGCGAAACTTATCTATCAGGAAAAGTAGACTGAGCAATTCCCTTTCAGTCACGGTATAATTGCGCTCAGCTCGGGACAACGAGCGAGAGGCATACGCAATAACTCGTTCCTGGCCATATATGTCTTGGGTTAGAACACCTCCTACCCCAACGTCGCCTGCATCACATTGAATTACAAACTGCTTAGAAAAATCAGGAGGACATGAAATTGGGGCTGATACAAGAGCGGTTTTGATTTTTAGGAATGCCTGTTCAGCTTCTGGAGTCCACAAGATCGGCCTCTTCTTCTTGCCTTTCAATAATGCATTAATAGGTGCCATCAACGTAGGAAAATTCTCAATGAACCTCCGGTACCAGGAACATAAACCTGTGAATCTTTTTATTTCTGTACCAGTGTACCTTGTTGAAAGAGATAAATGATCTTCGAAGGTGGATGACGTGATAATGATATCATCTAGAAACGTAAAAATATGCGGCTCAAATTTTGAGCCAAATAACGCATCACAAAGGCGCTGCTGCGTCTGCGCGCTATTGCAAAGATCGAATGGCATTACTGTATAATGAAGAAGGCCCCCACCTGGCACACTGAAAGCTGTCTTCTCCCAGGACGATATGTCTAACGGACCTTGCCAAAAGGCTTTCCTCAAGTCTATGCTAGATATATATTCAGCATCTCTCAATTGATTAAGTATTCTATTGATTCTCGGGAGAGGGTAGCTGTCATGTTTGGTAGGCTCGTTAAGTTTTCTACCATCGAAACAGTGTAGTGTAGTGATTATCATTATTATTATTATATAAACTAGTATTCCAATAACTAACCTTCAGACTAATGTTATACAAAAAATTTGGGTAATGTATGTCATATGGAATAGCTGACGTTATATTGATGACTACCATACGTTGAAGACCTATTATTTTTCACGAACCTAAACCTAAACATTATGTTTTGGAGATAATGATAGTGGACTGTATGTGAGATGTGAGAATCTGAATTTGAGCAATGCGAAAATACGCTTTGAGAGAGAATACAAATAAACAAAAAAAAACGAGGCCGTGATTTTCCTACCTGGTTGATCCGATGTTTCGTCTGACGTCTGGCAGGACTAAGTATTTGCTGAATCGTGAATCCAGTTTTACATAAGAGGAGATTGCTGATGACAAAACTGATAGGTTTTCACTCGCGCGCGAGACCGGCAGAAATTTTCATATGAGCGAGAGAATACCGAATTGTCTGGTATTTCGAATCGATATCGATCGCGATCAATTTTCGAGTGTCTAGGTGGATTCGAGACGACCCGTCCCAAAAAATTACAACGTTGCCACGTGTCGTATCCATATTTTCTTCTTTCTTGAGATTAGTATGAAAAAGCACGACCATGATCGCGATTTGAGACTCAAAGAGAAATATAAATGTAACTTAAAATAACTTATTAACTATATATATCTATACTAAAAATGAAATGGTGTCGGAACATAAACGCCCACCTGAAGTGCAGAAGAAAGAGGTTCATCTAATGGTAAGGGACAAACCTTAACCACTGGAAGTTTCAAAGATCCCTGATTTGTCCGTAGTGTAACCACTCGAACTACACCGTCGGTACCAGGATGCCAATGCGAAGGAGGCACGTTGTCAGTCTTTATCAATACAAGAGCCCCTATTTTTATATTGGGAGATGAGCTGGTCCACTTTCCTCGTTGCAGCAGAGTGTGGAGATACTCAGATTTCCATCGCGACCAAAAGTCCTGATGTAGTCGTTGAATTAACTGCCAACGGAAAAGTTTATTCAGTTTGAGGTGAGTTAAGTCATCATCTGGAAGACTGTTCAATGGCTCCAGGGTTGAAAAATGACCGGGTGTCAGTGCCGAGAGATCATTCGGGTCTGAACTAATTGGGCAAAGAGGTCTCGAGTTAAGGATTGCTTATATTTGAATAAGAAGGGTATTGAATTCTTCGTAAGTGAGAATTTGCTCGCCAAGAATTCTGGAAACATGAAATTTCACAGATTTGATTCCTGCCTCCCAGAGCCCTTCAAAATGAGGACTAGAAGGAGGAATTGTGTGCATTTGCAGAGATTCCTGTTCAACAGCATTTTTCATCATGACCTGAAGTTGTTTGAATGCACCTTTAAAATTTGTGGCTTTATCACTGTAGATAAAGCTCATGCGCCCCCTTCGAGATATGAATCGTCTTAAAGCTGCGAGAAAAGTGTCAGTTGATAAATCGGTGGCCAACTCAATATGAAGAGCTTTGGTCGCAAAACACACAAACAAACAAACAAATATATGATTTGTGAGTTTTCGCACCTCGAATTTTTCCTAGAGTGATAGTATAGGGCCCGCCGAAATCTACGCCCACGCAGGAAAAGGGCTCGATTTGGGAAACTCTGAGAGGGGGCAAAGCACCCATTGGAGGTTGTAAGTTTGTGGGATTTTGCTTCCAACAGATATGGCATTTTGACAGAACGCTACGAATAGTTCTTTTGGCTGACAGAATCCAGAACTTTTGTAGCAACAAAAAATGAAGGGTCTGAAAACCAGGGTGAAAATATATCTTGTGAGTCATTTCAATTAGGAGTTGAGTAAATCGATGTTTACTGGGAATCAAAATAGGATGACGTTTGTCATACGAGAGATTAGAATGAGTTAAACGACCGCCCACCCTCAGAACCCCTTCTTCATCGATGAACGGGTTCAATCGCCGAATATGTTTAGAAGTGAGTTGTTCACTTCGTATTAGTGATAACTCTCCAGAAATAGTGGTACACTGAACGTATTTTATTAGGGATATGAGCATGATGAAGCTCTTTGCTAGTAATAGAGATACTTTGAGGCCTTGAATGAGTAGCGAAACGATACATGTATGAAATGATGCGCTGGATTTTCAACAGCGATGAAACATTGGTAATGAGCTGATCATAGGGATGAGTTACAAATTGTGTGAGGAGAACAACACGTTTTTCTTCTTTGGAGATATTTTCTTTCGAAACAGTAGGAGGATCAAATGAGGGAATTCCAGATGTATTACACAACCAATCTGGCCCCGCCCACCATAGAGGATGGTGGAGAAGCTGTGAAGGAGATAACCCACGAGAGGCACAATCCGCAGGATTGTCTTGAGATCGAACATACTTCCAGATATTGGACAGTAATTTATCCTGAATCTGAGCTACGCGATTGCTCACAAATGTCTGATATTTATATGGGGGGGATTCTATCCAGACCAGTACCGTTGAAGAATCGGAATAGGGTACCACCTTAGTGATATCAATTTCTTCTGATAAAATTTGCGAGAGGAATGAGATTAGATCCGTTAGAAGAATTGCAGCACAAAGCTCCAGGCGAGGTATGGATATTACTTTCAACGGCGACACCTTTGATTTGGCACAAACTATAACAAATTTTATTGTGTCTAAAAAATCGAGCATATACTACGGCCGCGTATCCTTTTTCGCTTGCATCTGCGAATCCATGTAGTTCGCAAGAAACTAATGAAGCCGAAATGATTTGACGAGGAATAACAATTTGGGAGAGTTGGGGAAGTTCCGATCTGTACTGATCCCATATATTTATAATGTCTATAGGTGGGACATCGTTCCAGCCTATTCCTATAGTCCATAAGTGTTGGATCATTATTTTTGCAAAGAGGGTGAGAGGGGCAACGAACCCTTGAGGATCAAATATTCGAGCTAAATTAGAAAGAATATTTCTTTTTGTACAGAGAGTATCACGAACGGAAACATGGAATGAAAAAATATCCTGACTTGAATTACATTGCAAACCTAAAACCTTGAGCACATGTGAGTCATCTAAATCGAGTGCAACAGAGTCTGTTGAGGTTTCGTCAAGACGAAGATTTGGATGGTTGCTGTTCCATTTATGGAGTTCAAACCCACCACATCCAAATAGCGAGATGAGCTGAGATTTCAACTCTAAGGCTTGTTCAAGAGAACTACAACCTGTTACGATAGCGTCTACGTATGTGTCCGATCTGATAGCCTCAGAAGCAAGAGGGAATCTAGAACCTTCATCGTCAACAAGTTGTAGTAGACTCCTGATGGCCAAAAAAAGGTGCTGAACTGATACCATATGCAACGGTATTGAGCACATACTCTTGAATAGAGGCATTAGGTGAGAATCTCCAAAGGATTCGTTGACCTGTGATTTTCGGATACCAAGATTTGTCTATAAATTTGCTTGACATCAGCAGTTAAAACGACAGAGTGAATTCTAAAAGTGGGGAGAATAGTAACTTAATCTTTTTGGAGTTCCGGGCCAGGAAAAAGACAGTCATTGAGCGATAAGCCATCAGAAGTTTTGGCGGAGGCGTCAAAAACGACCCTCAATTTAGTACTAGTGCTTTCGGGTTTGAAAATACAGTGATGGGAAATATAATAGGACTGTTCATTGAACTGAGGTTTGTCCAACAGGGACATATGGCCCTTTTCTAAATAATCTTTCATGAACTCTGAGTATTGTTCATAAAGTTGGGAGTTTGAGAGTCATTTCCGTTCTACTGAGAGAAACCGTCTGAGAGCTATGGAGCGAGAATCAGGAAAATCTGATTCAATAGATTTGGAAGGTAATGAAACTTTGTATCGACCTGAACTTTCTCTGGATGTTGTTTTACAATGAATTTCTTCACAAGATTGTTCGTCCTTGGAGAAATGCACAACTCGGGGCAGTTCTTCAATTTCCCAGAAATTTTTGAGGAGTTTATCTGCCTGAGACTCACAGGAGCAATGGAAAGAGTGAATAAGTTCTGAAGAAGAGGAATTCACATTTCCCATCAGTATCCACCCGAAAGGAGTATTGAAAAGCGACTGGTTCTCCTTTTCTTCCCAGGAATTCTACCACCTTCGAGCACTTGTGAACAAATGACAGCACCCAAGAGGATATCAACGTCACTGGGAATACTGAAACCTGGATCAGCAAGAGGAATGTTCGAAATATGGGACCAAGATCCCGAAGACACGGGATAACTGGGCATTTTGTTACACACTTTTGGCAAGACGACTGCATCAACGCTATAAACGTGTGCGTTACTGTGGCATGAGGCGAATCCTAAAATTGACTGTCTTGGTAGCGAGAGAATCCATGTGGCAAATGCCTTGAATTGATACAGACCTCCTTTCTAGATGAAGTCCCATACGATTGCAACACTTATTACTAATTATGTTGATTTGACTTCCACAGTCGAGAAGAGCTCGAATAGTTTGATAGTTACCTTTATCATCCAAAATTTCTATCTGAGCAGTTGCCAAAAGAACAGAATCAAGGGGAGGAGGATAATGTGAACTAACAGTATTTGATTGATCGGAGGAGGCTAAGAGAGAGGTGTGAACTTAATTAGAGGATGAATGAGCATTTGAAGGCACGGTCGCACGACCTTGAGTTACATTAGAAGAGTTAGAAGGTTGTTGAGATGGAGATTGGCGTTGAGATGAACTGAAAGATGATCTACTTGTCGATGGGAAATTTTCAGTGTTAAAATGAAGCAGTGAATGATGTTTCATGCCACATTTGATACAGAGAGAGTGAGATGAGCAATGGGCTAAATCATGTTTCGATCCCAGACAGTTAATGCACCAACGATGGGATTTGTCAGTGTTATATCGCTCACGTGGAGATAACGCTATGAACTGGGAGCATTTATAAATTGCATGGTTTCCACCACACATTGAACAATTCGAGATGGGTCTAACTTTGGCATGGAATGAAGAAGGTGATCTCCTGTGAACAACCGGAGCAGTGACTTGTTGACGTACTTTGCTCTCACATAATTTTTGCGATTTTGATTGTGTACATTCGGCTGCACGATCCAGTGCACTGCAATGTTTGAGAACAAACTCCGTCAACGAATCGAAAGTTGGAATGTCATTACTCCCAAACTCAATTCCAAATTCAGAAACTGTGTTGAATCAAGACGTCGAAGAAGCATGTTGAATAATAAAAAGCTCCATGCGTCCGTGGGGAATTGCAAATTTTTCAACGCCGCAACATTTTCCGTGAAAGTGTCACATAATTTTCTTGAATTCTGAGAGTTGACATTATTTTCGGATAGTTTTTGAGAGTTTTCCAATTCTAGGTAATGAGTTGTGGCTAAGAGGCGTTTATTGTATTGTCATATCTGTTGACGAGAGAGTTATAAGCAATTATGTAGTTTGTATCAGTAATAGCATTTGATGAGTGTCAAAGGAGGACCTATCAGAGATGAGACGAGATAATGTTTTTCAAGTGATCATGAGTATGAACTAAACTGTTGAACATATCTATGAAGGTTTTCCAATGTTTCAAATTTCCATCAAACTTGACTAGTTCAATTTTGGGTAATTTCAATTGACCACCCATATTGGACTGAGAGTGATTAGAATCATCATGTGGTGTGAGATTGCCAAATATTTGACTATAAATTGTCTTTGCTGAATAATAATCATGAAAAAACTGTTTACCCAATTCCCTAGATTCTTCATTCAACATTATAGGAATCGACAGCAATCAACAGTGGGAGTAATTGATTAGTGTGAGTTTCGAATTCAGTATAAATGGTAATATGCAAGTACCTAGCTTTGAGATGCAAATGAAGATCCGACGAAGTCTTAGCGGCATTAGCAACAGTGCACAAGTCTTTCATTCGGTCGATACACATTTGTTGCAGAGCTTTGAGATGTTTAATTTTGTTCGCGGTTGCCATACTCAATGAATGAACAAATTAAAGGAATTGCAAATCAAATATTTTGAATTAACTATAATGTCGAAGCGACACCCTGTATAGTCTAGCTGATCAATAAATCAACGTATTATTGATTACGTATGAAATTAATCTGACCCATCACCATCAAATCGAAAACACCCTGTTTATTTAGTCCTGAGTAACGTTCGAAATTATTATCAATTATAATCAATCTATCAGAGATGAGCACCAAATCAGTTTTATTTCAAGAGCATTCAAATGGATAGTTTAGTGTCACAAAAAACTTCCGGAATGAAAACTTGTTTATCTCATACGAAATGGACTCAACACTTCGGCATAGATAACTATGTCTCTGTCTATGCACTTCGGAAAATCCGACGATACTATGAACGATAATGATACACCTATGGCCGGTAGGTTTTCTTTTCTCTATAATAATAACTATGAATTATTATTAAACAAACCAAAGGGACCGATTCGACCGATGAGATTCTTGCATTGAGGAAGAGTGAGGTAAAATGCGAATTGCTAAAGAAAAAAATATATCGAGTAGTTACACTAGGTCAATTACAACCGCTACAAGTTATCCGGCTGTCGAAGGGCCGATGTTTTGGAGATAATGTTAGTGGACTGTATGTGAGATGTGAGAATCTGAATTTGAGAGAATACAAATAAACAAAAAAAAAACGAGGCCGTGATTTTCCTACCTGGTTGATCCGATGTTTCTTCTGACGTCTGGCAGGACTAAGTATTTGCTGAATCGTGAATCCAGTTGTACATAAGAGGAGATTGCTGATGAGAAAACTGATAGGTTTTCACTCGCGCGCGAGACCGGCAGAAATTTTCATATGAGCGAGAGAATACCGAATTGTCTGGTATTTCGAATCGATATCGATCGCTATCAATTTTCGAGTGTCTAGGTGGATTCGAGACGACCCGTCCCAAGAAATTACAGCGTTGCCACGTGTCGTATCCATATCTTCTTCTTTCTTGAGATTAGTATAGAAACGCACGACCATGATCGCGATTTGAGACTCAAAGAAAAATATAAATGTAACTTAAAATAACTAATTAACTATATATCTATACTAAAAATGAAATGGTGTCGGAACACATTACATGGCGATCCTGTCAGCTGTTTTTCTCAAAAATGATAAATGTTGGGAATATGTGTCTCGCTAGTACTTTTGTGAACACTGCATGCTGAGATTAGATGACAGAAAAGTGAAACAAAAAGAGTGCCCTTCAATAGAAAGATTTTGAAGAGCTACATCATGGGATCAACAACGTCAAAGGAAGAAGTTGTAATCGCTCAGGCAGCAGGTCAAGATGCAACAGCTAAGGCTGCCAAAATCCAAGGACTATCGACTACAGACTGGATGTTGGTAACGTTGCTGATTATTTCATTCGCTGGACTGCTGTATCTATCTGTGAACAGATGTGGAAATAATCTAAGAAAGGTGATGAGACAAGAGATCCATAGGAAAGTTAAATACTTTGAACGAGCGAACGTCTTTTTAAAAAAGATTTATTTGTTTTACAAAATACAGATCGACTGTCTCTGACAAGAGTTACAATTAGAATGAATAATGAGTGAGAACTAGATTCGCTCTCAGAGGCTCGAATTGAGAGCTTTCCTGGAATACAGCTTGATCAGCGAAGCTACATCAGCGTTTTCTATGGGAACGGCAAATCCATGGGAACGATCGCTACATAACTCCCCCCTCCTTAAGACGAAAAAATAAGGGAGTTATTTTTTCGGGTTGGAATCACATCTGCTTCTTGACCATCTTCTTCTTCCTTTTCTTCTTTTGAGCGGCGTCGAAGGGTTTTGTAGAATTTCTTCTTCAGTTTGAATGCCATTACTAGGATCGATATTGAAAAAATCAATCCAAGGAGAACGCCAAAAACTATGGTGCTTGTACTCGAAGTTTCGGATTCCTTGATTGGCATCAATCGTTCCATCATATTGTTGATTTTGTAAATTTCTTCTAAGTTCAGCTTTGTGAAATTTGGTGTTATGTACAATTTTGGTGTTTTCACGATCTCGGTATTATATTTGGGTAAAATAAGTGGTTTGCCTTGATAAATTCTTATGTCGTTGAGAAATGTCCGGTGGTTCACATGAAGTTCGCAAGTTTTCGGTATTTTGATGATAGTTGGATGATTTATCTCAATGTAACGGTCAGTTTTACATTTCGAGAATATTCTTTCCTCTTGGACTGGAATGATCAATACTTCTTCTTGGGTGATTTGTTCTACGATTGACTCTGCTAGGTTTATTTGGAGTGGTTGACAATTGGCCGTGAGGTTTCCTTCGATCAGCTGGATAGTACAATGGTCCTCTGGGTAGTAGTCCTCAATACAGTAATGTGTTTTTTCCATCAACGGGCATGGAACTGATTCGAACTGAGTTTTTGAAACTGTTCGTGCCAAATAGGGGTATTTGGGGATAAAAATGTGGTGATTTTGTATAATGGGATATAGTTGATAGAATAAGAAGACTTCGTTTCTGATAATTGGAACATGAATTGCAAAAATTAATTTGGTTTTCGAAAACATTACTTGAGTTCCAAATAATTGATAATAAGTTAATAAATTTTCAAATTTTGGTATTTCTGATTGTTTGTAGAATTTTCTCAAATATGTCAACATTTCCTCAAGCTCTGAACTAGATACTATAGAATTATGTAAGGTATTCAGCTTAGCAAAGGTGATAGCATCCTCTAGGTTGTCGATGAATGTTATGATATTTTGGCAATCCAAAATTATTTGTGATAGTAATACTTTGAAAACTGATATAATTCATTAAATTACCAATAGTTTTTTGAACTATTTCCTGAAATATTTTCAATCCTTCTTCAAGTTTTTCCTGATTCGAATTCAGTGTTCGAATAGTTTTGTTATAATGATTAATGAGTTGCTTTGATAAGGAAATTTGCATATTGACTTCATGAATTATATTGTCTTGGTTTCGTTCTAAGGTCGCAATACTTTGGTCGTACCGTTCACCATCTTCGGCATCGAGGGTGCCAAAGAGCCATTTATCGATTTTGCCTATTCCATCTATCATTCCTCTCTTCAAACGTATGTGGGGTTGAAGATTTTCTAGTTTCATTCTGGTTGTACCTACAAGATATTCGGCTCTCGTCAGCATGTTTGCCGACAACCCATGATAGGATATGGGGTTAGAAATGTTGTCTTTGTTGAAATTATTTTTAATTGATATGAAGTATTGGTTTAATTTATTTAATTGATTGATTATTGGACTTAGATCGAGATAGTGTAAAAATGTATGTTTGCTATATATGATTTTTGCTTCCCCTAATTGTATAGGTAGGATGGGATTGGTCACGGTGGTTATTTGGATATCTTCGTTGTTACAATGTATTCGGAATACGTGAAGTAGAAAGTATAGGGTTGGTAACTTCATGATCGTTTTTTCCCTGTAACAAATTTCCTGAATTAGTCTTTGGTTTCCTAGCAATGTTTTTATGGTAGGTCCCCTTGTCAGTTACTAGTTTGATTCCTGTATCTTTAAGAACTTTTGTTTTTTTGAATTTTGGCTTGTCTTTAGGTCGGACTTTTGTTCGAATGTACGTCACTGTCTGTTTTGTGAAGTCCGGCGGGTCATTTCGATTTTCGTTTATCTTTGTTATAGTTTTTTCTTTAGTTTGTTGGTTCGTCTGTTGTATTGACTGATAGAGTTTTTCAGTATTATTTTTATGATTTTGAACATAGTCGGAAACGATAATGTGGTCATTCAGGTCGAATGGATTCGTGCTATTGATATGGCCCTTAACTACTTCGAAAGGGGTATATTTAGTGACACTATGGATTGCGTTATTATAACCAAGAACCGCACGTTTTATCAGCTGTTCGGGTGTGTAATGAGTTCCTTCGTCTTTCAAACACCTATAATGTTCGATTAACGTGGAATGAAACCTTTCGACTGGAGAGTTAGAATTACTGTTTTTTGGTGTCGTGTAATGGAGTTCGATTTTATATATTTTGCAAAAATTTTCTAAATCTTGATTTTTGAACTCTGTGCCTGAATCAGTGGTTATTTCAAGGGGTAGCCCATGGTGAGTGATGAAATTCAAGAGATTCTCTACTACCGAGACTCCAGTTAGTGTTTTTAAGGGGTATGCCTGGCCATACCGAGAGAAGGAATCGATAATCGTCGAGAAACTATGATTTGAAATTTTGAATGTGTCCATGTGAATATGGTCGAATGGTTTTGATGTGGTGGGAGTGAGATTGAACTTAATGATAGGTGGATTACGATCGTACTTGTTCTTCTGGCAAGTTTCGCAGTTATCTATGTACATTTTTATGTCGTCTGCCATTTTCGGCCAATAAAACCTCGAACTGAGTGATGGCTTCATTTCGTTTATTCCTCTATGGCATGTTTTTTTCACGTGGTAAAATTCTAATTTTTCTTTCTGTTCGTCTAGCGTTTCTACGTCGGTTAAAAATAATGGACAATGAACAATTTTGTAGGATGAATTTTTGAATATATTTTGCACGGTGGTACTAAAGATTTCGGACAAGGTGGGGGTTTTGAAATGTAGCGCATATGTTTGTGTCGGATCAATATAATCTTTGAGGAGCTTAGCGATATTTTCGTTCATGTTTTTCTTCGGCATTGTGACGTATGATCGGGAATTCTCAAAAAATTTTTCTTTTCTGTATTTTATCTCATTTATGTCGCCAATTGCGATAATAATCTGATTTTTATAGGTATTCACTGCACGTTCTGAAATGGGAATAGAACATACAGGGTCTTCGAGGGAAGTATGGACTGTTTCTAGGTCGGAATTGTTTTCATTCGGTTGCGCTGGAATGATACGGATGTCAGATTGTATTTTGATTTTAGGTTGAACGGTTTGAGGTTCTAGAATTTCTTGAAGGGTGTCATTATCAACCTCGGGCAGTTTTTCGGGATGGTTCAACAAATCGTTTAATAATTCGTCAACGTCGCCAGGGTTATTTTGAATAGACAGGGTTTCGAGGGCATTCATATCGATGTTGTGAGGATTTCTAGAAAGGGCGTCAGCCGCTTGATTGAATTTTCCTTTCTTGTATTTTATGATGTAATCGAATTCCTCAAGTTTCAGACGCCATCGTACTAATCTTGAGTTTGGTTCCTTCAATGAAAAAAGCCATTGTAGTGGTTTATGATCAGAAAATATCGTGAACTTTTGACCAAACAAATAAGGCCTGAAGTATTTACAGCTCCAGACGATGGCTAGAAGTTCCTTTTCAATGGTTGAATAGTTGACTTCTGCCGGGTTCAACGTTCGGGATGCGTAACATATTGGGTGGTCATTTTGGGACAATATGGCACCTATGGCGTAATTTGAGGCATCAGTGGTTAATTCAAATGGTTTTTCGAAATCTGGGTATGCGAGGACAGGTTCTGAAGTGAGGATGGATTTACAAATGTTGAAACATTCGATAAATTCAGTGGTGTGTTCCACTTTCTCATTTTTCTTCAGACACTTTGTCATTGGTTTTGTTAATTTAGCGAAATTTCTTATGAATTTTCGGTAATAACCCAACAGACCTAAAAATGATTTAATGTCTCTCTGAGTTTTTGGAATCGGGAACTTTTGAATGGCACTAATTTTGTTAGGATTTGGTTTAATACCTTCCGGTGTTATCACATGACCTAAAAATTCGACCTCTCGCCTGAGAAATTCGGATTTATCCAATTGAATTTTCAGGTGGGCTTCGCGTAATTTGGAAAAAACTAATTTGAGATTTTGAATATGCTCTTGGAGTCCTGTGCTGAAAATGATAATGTCGTCCATGTATACCATGCAGATTTTATTCTGCAGGTCTTTGAGGACTTCATCCATTACACGTTGGAAACTAGATGGTGCATTCTTGAGTCCAAATGGCATCCTTAAGTATTCGTAGTGTCCCTGCTCTACGTTAAACGCGGTTTTTTCGATCGAATTTTGAGCCATTTCGATTTGGTGAAACCCACTAGCCAAATCAAGGGTCGTGAAATATTGAGCTCTACCAAGTTTGTCTAAAATGTCATTTATATTAGGGAGTGGGTACCGGTCACCAATTGTTTTTTCGTTAATTTTCCGGTAATCCACAACTATCCGCCATTTAGTCTTCCCGGAAGAATCTAGTTTCTTCGGGACAATCCAAATGGGGGAAGACCAGGGGCTACAGCTTGGTCTTATTATATTTTTCTCAAGCATGTCGTTGATTTGACGTTGTACTTCCTCTTTATGTATATAGGGATACCTATAGGATTTCGTGTGGACAGGTATTTCGTCAACAGTCTTAATCTCGTGTTTGATTTTGGAGGTAAATGTCAAATCGTCACCGGGTTTGAAGAAGATTTCGGAAAATTCGTTACAGATATTGAGTATTGCAGATTTTTCCTCTGAGTTCATGTGGTCTGTGCGTATTAAGTCTGAAATTTGGGAGTGGTCTATATTTGAATTTGCAGTGTCTTTGTTCGGAATGGTAAAAGAATCGAGTGTATATATTTCGTACAATGATGAGCCGAATTGTTTGACAGGAATAGGTTCTCGCAATGTTACGGAAATTGTTTCATTAGTGGGATTTTGTATTTCTATTGGGGCGTACCCCATTTTAGAGATTGTCACTACTTGTGGGATGAATAACTTATTAATTTTACCTTCTATTGTCATTATTTCTCCCTCGTATATATTAACTGGTATATTTTTAATAGTTTTTTCTTGAGGATTAATTGAAAATGAGAATTTAGTGTCCGTAGGTTGTCTAAATTTGAATGGAATATTCGTATGATTTCCTACCAACCTTGCATTCGTCAAATCAATATTCAAATTCATATTTATCAAGTCTGTCAGTCCCAATACTCCGTCAAAATAATCATGGAAATCGAACAGAATGAAATTGATTTCATAGCTCGTATTAAATTCTGGAAATGCCGGAACTAATGCTTGGTATCTTGTATTTTGACTACCTAAAGCCGTTTTGATTATTGTATCAGACTGAAAAATTTTGTGGGGATAAAATTTCTCGATTATTGAGGGTTTGATTATCGATTTAGAACTCCCTGTGTCTATTAGTAGTTTCATTTTTGGATGTTTAATTTCAACGTAAGGGAGAGAATTATTGCTAGAAAGATTTATTTCGGTTAGGTCAATAGGTCCTTTTGGCTGGTTGGATGAAAATTTCCAGTTTCGTCGGGGTTTGAATCGTCAGTGTATTGGTCAAAGTGGCTGGTTATCGAAATTTTGTTCAACATACGAATTTTGATCAGGGTAGTCGCATTCGGGATAGTACGCGGCTTCGGCGCAACTAGAATTTTCGTTAAACATTTGATTCTGATCAGAGAATGGTTCTTCGTATTCATTCGAAAATAATTCTTCAGATACAAAATTAGGTTTTTGATTTGATTGGAAGAATCTTTGGTTATTCCTAAAGTTATTTGAGTATTGATTATTAAAATTTGGTCTGGCCTGTTGTACATGCTGTGGAAAAGATTGATGTGACATTCTAGTAGGATTTCTAGAGGTCGTTGACATGGGCTCTGGTTTTGGTAATTGCGTTGCCGGAATTTGGTTCGGTTTGAATACGTTTCGGGGAGGTCCGAAAACTTCTCGATTAGTTGGGAATCTTTGAGGAGGTTGTGGCCTCGGATTTACATTCACTGGTTGGCTGGGCCAAATAGGTCTCGGTGAAAATTTGGGATCTGAATAATATGTGTTACTTTGGAATGGTCTTTGAAAGTAATTGGGTCTTTGCGATTGGACGTTATTTGTTTGAACGTTAGGAGTGTTTACTTGTCTAATTCCTGGATTATTGAATTTTGGCCTGAAATTATTCTGAAAACTACCATACATATTTTCAAAATTTTCATATTCATTTACGTATGCCATTGCATCTTCTAAGGAAGCGGGTTTTTTCAGATGCATGTTGTTCCTCAAGATGCCAGTGCATCCTGCAATAAATGTACTTAGTGCAACTTTATCGTAGTGAGAAATTTGATAAGATTTTTCATCTCGAGCTAAATTCGTATCGTTACTTATACGTTGTGCGACATTGCTTCTCAATAATTGAAGCCTAGTTCCAAAACTAAGTAAGTCTTCTCCTTTATGCGGTCGACTTCTAGTTAATTCCTGAACTAGACAGTCTAGGTCTCTACGGTCTGAGAAGCATTGTTTCAAAGCGTTTTTTAGTGCGGCCCAAGAATTGAGTTCGGCCCTGTTTCCTACCATATATTCGGCTTTCCCTATCAATTTTTCTTGAATACATTCAAGAACATGATCATTCAATGATTGATCATTGAAGACTTCATAGGCACTGACTAAAGTATCACACCTATCGATAAACTTATTCAATGCGTTACTATCGCCATCGAATTGTTTGAGATTATTAAGTCTGGATTTGAAAAGATTCCAGTTCATTTGAACAGGTTGTGCTTGTGTTACTACTGGTGGAGACATAGTAGATGCTAACAAATTTGCCTCTCTAAAATTAGATTCACTGTTAGTTGAATTCCTTTCAAAAGATAAACTACTCAGCCTATCCGAGATATTATCAATTTCACTCATAAATTTTTCGAATATTTATTTATATTTGAGAAAAATCCTAAAACTATTTGTCTAGCATAGACATCGGTTCGTTCTCAATGAACAGCACTAAAATATCTTCACCGAAGTCCTTATTCAGAGGGTTCAATGAAGGCAAGAAGGAATATTTGGCACTCACAAGTTTTAGATAATCCAAATCCGTGTAGTCTCCAGTTCCTTCTTCGTTGATTCTACGTAGCTTTCTAGAGGTTTGGGTCGACTGCTCGTCTGCTCGTCCGGGGTAGGTAATCCTCGATGGATTTTGTTCGAATTTGTGCTCAAGGGGTTGAAACTCCACGACGCGAAAAAGTGTTTTTTCTTTAACGCACTGCACAAATCCTACCGACTGCGCCAGTTAAATACTTTGAACGAGCGAACGTCTTTTTAAAAAAGATTTATTTGTTTTACAAAATACAGATCGACTGTCTCTGACAAGAGTTACAATTAGAATGAATAATGAGTGAGAACTAGATTCGCTCTCAGAGGCTCGAATTGAGAGCTTTCCTGGAATACAGCTTGATCAGCGAAGCTACATCAGCGTTTTCTATGGGAACGGCAAATCCATGGGAACGATCGCTACATAACTGGAATGAATTGCAGAACTCCCGAGAGCAAGTCTAATCCAAGCTCAAAGTTAGAACTTCATGGTACTGGAAACGGGTATATTTGGAAGTTATTGGGCGAACATATGGAAACCAAATTGAGCACAAATCGATGGAAATCGCAGTAGAATACGTTTTATGTGTACAAACATTTCAACAGGTATTTTAGCATAATTAAAATTGCTCTCATTGCAAATTTGAACAATTTTATAGGCCTTGTTAGTTACTGAATTCTATATATATGTTTATATAATTATATTTATTTGTTATGAATTGATTTGATGGGAAAGCATGGAATCAGAAGAAGTGTTAGGTAAATTGGGAGAAATAAGAACATATCTGATTAAAATAGGTCCAGATAGACGTAAGGGTGAAATTTTGAAGAAGAAATTGAATGAAACAAAGGACGTTTTTAATCAATTGCATGGTATTCTTATAGAAATTAATGATCAGATAAAGAGATCCGAGATGAAAGAAATAGATGTGATTAGTATAAAGGAAATTCATGCAGATATTGAGAATTCATATTCTGATATATTAGGCTTTGGAAACACGAAGAACTCTGATTCAGAAATGGGTTCAGCATTCGATTTAAAAGTAGCTGTTAGCCTCTTACCAGTAATGAATGGTAAAGAAGAGACTACCATTCAACTAATTGATGCTATAGAATTATATGATTCAATGCTTGATGTTAATAATAAACCTCTTTCGATAAATTTCGTTTTGAAAACAAGATTATCGGCAAGTGCTAAACTGAGATTATCTCATGATTATATACGACAGTAGAATCGCTGATAACAGATATAAAGAAACATCTGCTCACTGGGAAATCTGATACTGCTTTATAATCTAAATTGATTCGAGCACGACAGGGTGAAAGATCAATAGAACATTTTGGAAAAGAACTTGAGAAATTGTTTGTCGATCTCACAATTTCCCAATCAAATGGTGATAGGGATGCTCACGCAATGCTAGGACCAATAAATGAGAAATTGGCTATAAAACGGTTTGCAAACGGATTGAGGAATCAAGAATTGAGTACTATTATAGCATCTAGGAACTATTCTCCACTGAAAGATGCCATAAGAGCAGCCCAAGATGAGGAAGTAGGTAGAAATGACAATTCAAAAATCATGACAATATCCAGACGTGGTAGAAGTTTTAATAGTTATCATTCCAATAACTATTGTAGAAACAATCATAATTTTCCTAAACATCATAATTTTTTCAGAAACTCTAATAATTCTACTCGATATTCAAATAGTTCAAATACATTTAATTCGAGTCGCAATTTACAAAATACGGGATTCCGAGGTCAGCGTTTTTCTCACAACAGAAATATGAGAGGACAACAATTTAGAAGGCCGAGTCATAGCGTAAATTTTGCTGAAGTCGATGTTACGCAAGGTCAAGAAAAAGAAAATTCGTCTAGACCTATAGAACTAAGAAAATGAATTGAATTATTTTTTTCAATAGGAGTGTGAATGAGAATGTTTATGCATGTTTTGGTTTGCGTATGAGTTGGGTGAAGTTTTGCGTGAACGAGAGAAATACAAGTTTTTTAGTTGATTGTTTGCAATGAAGTACGAATGTTTGGATCATAATATTCCAATTCATAGAGATGAAATAGAAATCGAAGGAATTGGTGGAACTCTAATTTCAGTAGGATTCGTTTATTGAAAGTTGATAAAATTCATTTTGATCAAAAATTTTACGTTTTCGAAAAGTTTTCTTGTGAATATGATGGAATCATCGGTCAAGATTTTCTTAGAAAATATAAAGGAATAATAAATTTTGAACAAAATTATTTATCGTTGATGAACTCTACCTGTGAAGAAATTCAATTGTCTTTGAGCTCAGAAACCGATGACATTATTTCAATTCCTCCTAGATGTGAAATGATCCAGTATCTACATACAAGTATGTCTGAAGACTGTGCAATTGGTGCGAGACAATTGTGTAGCGGTGTATTTATGAGTGGAAGTATTGCAAGACCAAGAAGAGGAAAAATTCCAGTCAAAATTCTAAACACACGTGATGAGGAAGTACATTGAAAAATGTCTCACCAGAAACAGAAAAATTGAAGGATTATGATTTTTGCGAGTTTTCTCAGAATGATATTTCAGTCGATCGTGTCAAAAACTTATTCCATATGATGAAATTTGATTACATAAATAAGGAAGAACAAATACCAATCGAAAATATTTGCGCAAAGTTTGCAGATATTTTTAATTTGCCAGGAGATAAGTTGTCAACTACAAACTTATATAAACAATCAGTTCAATTGAAAGATAACTCAAGCCCTGTTTATGTAAAACTTGTCCCTAAAAAGATGGATAATTCTGGTACTAAAAAGTGGAGGATAGTAATTGATTACAGATTACTCAATCAAAAAAATCAAAACGATAAATTCCCTTTACCAAATGTCACAGAATTTTTTTACTCTTTATCAGGTGCCGTATATTTTAGTCATTTAGATCTTAGTCAAGGATACTACCAAGTAGAATTGCTTCCGGAAAGTCGGAAATTTACTGCCTTCACTAGAGATCGAGGACAATATCTAATGAAAAGATTGCCTGTTTGATGACGATTGCAATGTCCGGACTTACTTACGAAAAATATTTCGTATACCTAGATGATTTGATAGTTTGTGGAAGAAATTCAGAAGAATATGGCAAAGATCTATTTGATGTATTTAATCGACTCAAAAAAGTTAATCTCAAACTCAGTCCTTCCAAATGTGAATTCTTAAAAAACGAGATATTGTATTTGGATCACGTAATAACTTCAAATGGCATTTTACCAGATCCTGAGAAGATTAGGGTATCAAAAGATTATCCAGTTCCAACAAATGTTGAAGAAGTTAAAAGATTTGTTGCTTTTGCAAATTTCTACAGAAAATATATTCTAGGTTTTGCTAATAAAACAGTTGTTTTGAACCATTTATGTAGGAGAAATGTTATTTTCGATTGGACACCTGAATGTCAAAATTCATTTTTGTTTTTGAAAAATGCCCTTAGTCAACCACCAGTTTTACAATATCCCAACCTGTCTGATGATAATGAATTCAGGTTACAAACGGATGCATCAGGTATTGCAATTGGTGCTGTTTTGTCTAATAAAAATAATAAACTAGTAGCTTATGCGAGTCGTGGTTTAAATAAAGCAGAATTGAACTATCCAACGATAGAAAAAGAACTCTTAGCTATAGTTAAACATTTTCGACCATACCTATTCGGCAGACATTTTGAAATTTCAACAGACTATAGACCTTTAGTATATCTATTCAATCTCACTGACCCTTCCAGCCGACTAACAAAATTTCGATTGAGTCTAGAAGAATATGACTTCCATGTAGAATATATAAAAGGATGTGAGAATGTGACGGCAGATGCACTCTCTAGAATAGTATTAATAATAATAATAATAATAATAATATATGTTTATTAATACAAAAATTCCTAATATAAAAGTAAGATGAAAAAGATAACAAATGACAAAGTATATGAGTAGTATAAGTAGTAATTTCGATCATTTTGATCTATATTGTATTAAATAAACAATCAAACCCATGAAACCTCAGCAGGTTGTCATGGGATGTATGAAAAAAAAAAGAGTCTAGCTTATGCCCTGAGCCATAATTATATATTATGTACGTTCCTACATTTCTATGATACTAGATACAATGTCAATGTCTAGCTCCAGTAAGTATACTTCAAATTTTCATTGCTGAAATTTTGAAGAAATCCGAAGATTGTATAGAATCAATAATGATATCTGAAAACGACATAAATGCATTAAAGAGATCAGACCATGTGTCAACTAAATCAGGAAGTTTTTGTTTTATTCCGCCTCAATCAATTACATGAATTCAAATTCTCGATCAACATTAACGCAAGACGTACTGTTGAGAGATTTGCTCTATATTTGTAAAGAAATGAATATTTTGGAATTGATCATTTTAAAGAATGATAAAAAAGCGCAAATAATAAAATGGTTAGCGAACCAAATAGGTAAAAATTCCAATTGGACCGGTTCACGTATTTGTATAGTAAAAGACGTTGGAAGAATAAATGAGGACGAGATTGAAAAATTGATTTTCAATGATTTTCACTTACTTTCTACCAGTGGGCATGCAGGCATTCATCGAATGGCAAATAACATTATAAAATATTACTTCTGGCCAGGCCTAATCAAAGATGTTGAGAATCATGTTAAAAAATGTCATGTTTGTCAAAAACAAAAGTATAGTAAACACGTGAAAGAGCGAATGGTTATAACGTCTACAGCAACTTCATCTTTTCAAAAAATATTTTAAGACATCGTAGGACCAATTAGGCAATCCAAACCACGTGACCCAATATGGTGGCTGTTGGCACACAAACCAGGTAGTGCCATAAGGTTAGCATTGTATGTGTGGATATTGGATAGTTTTTTTTCTGCACTGAGAAAACTCGGCCAAGTAAATTGTTTTCTTGAAAAAAAGTCGATTGTGACAAGAACATTTTCACCAACGGTAGGAAAATATGGTACTTGCAGTAGGCAAAACTATATTTCTGGAACGAAGTTTCTGCTGTAAGTGATCAGAACACTTGTTGGTATCAACCAAGTCGATATGTACTTAGAGTTCGCTAATTCTAAGTGAACACTAAACTAGTGCTAGGTTAACGGATACTCACTATTATTAAATTATTTTTCTGACATAAGATCACTTTCTCTGAGCGAACTCATCAATAAAGACAATATATCAAATCGATTGTTGCAGGTGACAGCTCACCTGTATTTATAGATCTCATTTCCGTTCGGACATCTCCGATATTATTCGAGTACCCACGCCCAACGCGATCACTATCCAGTGTCCAGGAGTCCACGGCGTCATGTCGATATTAGAATTCGTGAAGTTAGTATACTTGCGTTCCCGCTAGTAACATTGAAATTACAAGTCATGCAAGTGCCCTTTCGAACAACTACTATATATCATATTCGTATGAGAATTCTCTGTTTGTGTGCCGTGCTCTGTGGCCGTGCTCCGAGCTGTGGGGTGTTGTTTTCTTGATCTGTTCTCTTGAAGGAGATAATGAAATACAAAACTCTTCTAGAACAGTACATAATTGTTTCTACATACATACAGGATGTTTTTCCACTTCCTATAATACTCGAAGTGGAAGGAAGTGACGATTAAAAAGTATGAAAGTTGATTCATCTTCAATGCTGGAAGGAAAAAGATAGTGAACCAGAGTGCAGTGCAGTGAGTGAGAGTACCGTTTTTCTCGGTGCATGATGCTGATATACGCGGTATCTAGTATCTCAATATTTGTCGTCAGCCTTACCTCTTTTGTATTTTCTGGATTCATCATACCTATATAATAAAATGTTTTGAATGCATGTGTGTTTGTCTTATTACCAAGGTTTTATCATTTCTCAGAGAACAATGGAGGTATTTTTTCATACTAGCTAATGACAAGTGAATAAGTCACTATTGACGAGTGAATAAGTCACTGATGACTAGTAGATAAGTCACTAATGACATGTAATTTGGTCACTAATGACTAGTGAACAAGTCACTAATGAAAAGTGAATGAGTCACTAATGACAATTGAATAGGTCACTGATGACAAGTGATGTGTTCACTAACCGTTATCACTCTGAAATTTAATGAAACAGGTCAATAGTGGTAGGTGTACATTTTCAGGAACACAAATATTCTTGTGGTTATTAACTTGTTTCCTTGTCCCATATAGTATACAAGTTTTTACTTGCCACTATTCCCACACAGCACATGTATGTCCAATGTACGTACAATGTACGTTCACGTCGGATCGTAAGGACGTCCAATGGAAGTACTCGAGTGGACGTTTAACATCCTATGGACGTCCACTGGATGTCCTGATGACACCACTTTGGACGTACTGTGGATGTCTTCATGTGGATGTACAGTGGATGTTCATATTTGGACTCACAATGAATGTACATGTCTAAGCATCCATTGGAGGTACCAAATTGGACGGTAAACGTCCAACGAAAGTCCATTGGATGTCTTGAGGACACCACTTTGGACGTACATTGGATGTTTACATGTGGGTGTATAATTGATGCTCATCTTTGGGAATCAAATGATGATGATAAATCAGTAGGTAGCAAATATAAATTCTTCTATTGAGATATATATTTGGTGTCGATTGCATATATATAAATATATTGTTGATTCATGTCTTCTTCAGTCCACTTCAAATTCTTGTATCTGTAGAAAAAAGAGAAATATTATAAATTGCTATATAGGTAGAAATCGATTGTCTATACCCCAAATCCTGTTCAGCTTAACTCTGACTGGCCTTATTTACATTGCTATATACTTAGGTACTTCTTCTATCAAGTCGCCCATTAAAAATCATTAACAACCTGTAGGATGATAAAGCATAAGATTATAACTATATTAGATAATATATTAACTCACATTCGAACATGCATGCTTTCATACCTACTTTAAATGATCTGGTCCTAAATATTCAGCATTTCACAATCCATCACAAACACAACACATCATGTTCACGGTCATTTACCAACTGAAAATGGCATCAGAATCACGCCAGACGCTACCACTCTACCGACCGATCTGACCTTCTGCCCCCCCTCCACGTGGCTGAAAAATCAATAGTCTCACGTCCATCTCTGAACGTACAATGTACGTTCATTCAACGTCCATAAAACTTCAGATTTAAAATGATTTCATACAGACATTTACTTTGAACCATTATTTATATACATATAAATATAATGTTCATTCTTCATCCATTAACGCTTGAACTCAGAATGGCCGTTAAATGGACATCCAATGTAAGTTTAATTTGAATCATTCAATGAACGTCCGTCTCTGTACGTACAATGGATGTTGATCAAACGTCCACGAGAGTTTTAGTCCTTGAGTTGACATAAAATGGATGTCCAACGGACGGTAATTTTGAAACATACATTGTACATCCATCTTTATAAGTACAATGAATGTACATTCTACGTACATGCGTGGTTGGACATTGAATGGACGCCCACTGTACATACAATATGAAGCATCCAATGATAATACATGTTTGTACGTACATTGGAGGTCCATTCAATGTCCATGGACGTTTGGAATTGAAATGAACCTAAAATGGACGTCCAATGGATGTCATGTGCTGTAAGGGTTGAATATTCACTTAGGGCAAGTGATTTTTTTTCTCCGTGTGTTTTTTTCTGTTTCGGAAGCTTTTTGGGCTGTGTAAAAACTTTATTGAGATGGAGAAAGATTATCTGAAGACATTATTGTTAAGAGACAGAGACGTTGATCAACGGTATGTTCGAAAATACATCCCTATCATTTGTTTACATTTTTAAGCACTGTGTTTCTTTCAGGTATAGAATGAAATTGAGAATTATCAATGACTTGGATCCTTCCACAATGAAAAATTGTGATTTCAATTGTTCACCAGATGCTGTTCCACCCATTACAAATATCAATATTCACCTCTCATGACAGCTATTATTCCAAAGTGCAAATGAAGGCCCCAGTGAAGGCCTAAAGAGTATACATTTTTGCAATCTGGTGGCTTTGTTGTGGATGTGGGAATTAGAATTCAGGATTTCAACTTTTTAGATGTACAGGTAAGGTTCTCTGATACTGTAGTATTATTTATATGCATTTTAGCTACCTACTTTGTATCAATTTGTTGTTCATTCATTCATGTTTTCATTTGAATGTAATAGGTAATTATACATTTTTCTACTAAAATGGATGATACTTGTTTTCAGATGAAACATTTAAAGAAAGCAAATGAGAAACCCTTTGAATTTGAAAGACTTCTGAACGCAAGCATATTATTGGAGAAGTGCCACATATATCAGAAAGTGAATTGGTTGACATGCTGGAGAAACTGAATGGGGTCACAGAGCTCCAAAACATGGGAATAGTGAAGCCTTTTGTCACCGAGTTATCTGAAGAATCAACAATTGTTATGGCCTTGATTTTACATCCAAAAGTAATTCTGAGTTAATGAATATTAAAATCATTTTGAATGTAAAGTACTATCATTTCTTTTTACTGTAGATGGAGTTTAGTCTCATTTTGTTTACCAGAAAATATTAAATTCACATATCCATGGTCTATTTTTGAAAATGTGATTAAGAATTTGAATCTTGAATAAATTTGTAGAAATAGAAAAATGTTTTCAATATTATTTCAACACCCTCTACTTACAAACCAATTCTTCAAAGATCAATGATATAGTATATTCAGGGACAAGACAAATATATCTGAAATATATTTTTTTTAATACAAATTTTATTTCCAGAATATTTGACATTTTTATTAAAAAAAAAAACAACATTTTTCACCTAGCCAATTCAATTTTTTGTGCAATAGGAACATAAAATACCAATACAGTGTTCATACATTCAAGTACAATAATTTTCTAGTTGACTTTGCATTTCAATGAAATATGTTGATGCTATTTAATGAAGAATCAGAAAAAAATACAGGAAACTAAAATATTATATACCTAATGTGATTAGTATAAATGTACAGATTTCCCAACAGAATTTACAATATCAAAATCAAATCCTCTGCAATGCTTCCATTCATTTTCATGTTTGTCCATAAGTCCTGTGATACAAAACTTAATTGGTTAAACTTATAGCCAGTTTACTCATAGTCATGATGGTCTGTGATGAAATGCCTGTTCCTTTTCCATGGTTATCTTCATCCATGATGGTTGATTCCACTTGTTGTATTTCTTGTCTATAAATGAAAAATATTCCTTATTTTTCAACATTATAGGCTTCAATTGAACAGGGAATATATCTTTCAACATATATTTGCACATTATTATAAGTTTTTTGTACAAAAAGCATCACACCTTACCTCAGCTAGTTTTGAACTTCTTTTGTCCAACCCATGTGATTCCTCATTGCTTTTGAGAAATATCTGAGATGAATGTCCCATTTTCTGCGAGAGAATCCAGAGTAAAGATCAGTTTCGTCTTCTAATGAAGCAAGTTCACCTGCAAATAATATAAGTGATGTTCACAAAAATCATAATAGCTATAGAAGTTTAGCAGACACCAACTTGGAATCACAGGTTGAGAGTGGACACATAATCAACATATAATCTTATTGTGAGAAATAATTGATGTTCTTGTGACTATCAACTTATGATTCCTGCATGAATCTACTTTAAAAGGACTCACCTTTCATGAAATGTCTGCTACAGACTCTCTGATGGGTACTGCATCTTTGAATCAGTGAGTTCATCTCATTCAATTGCAGATAACCATTTTTCTCTTCTCTTCCTGAATAAGTCACTTTTACTGGTCAAATACTTGTGATTTAGGATCTTGGGACCCAGTAAAATCCCATTTTATCCCTGTCATGGCAAGACCAACATACATCCTACTACAATGCATGTATGAGGCATTTCACCTCATCATGAACTGTAAACTGTGGCACAAAGTCCAGAACAGACGAGGAACAAGTCTAACAAGTACAGGAAATCACAAAATAAAATAGTTCACCACTATAATATCACTATGATCAACAGATGAACTATCATGAGCTAATAACCTGTATCACTGATATAACGAGTCAAATCTTGAAAACAATGAAAGATTGAAGCATATATTTCAATTTCGAGCAAAAATGATCATCTATAATCAGAAAACCAAGTTCAACACACATTGGAAATCACAAGAAAAACAGTTTTATCACTACAATATCCAATGTGTGCCAACAGCTGCCATATTGCTTTTTGTTTGACAGGTCGCTGGATTGCCTAATTGAAAAAGACATAAATGATTTCTGTTATATCTTAACATTGCAGTGTGAACTCACTGAATTCGTCGAAGCATATCCAATTAAATCTAAAGATTCCTCTACAGTTGCAAAAAGTTCCGTAGACAATTTCATATTGAGATACAGATTACCTCTGGAAATAGCTACGGACCGAGGTACTGAGTTCATATCATCAACAATGAATGATGTTTGTGAATTGTTGAAAATCGAACACTTACAAGCGACAGCTTACCATCACGAAAGTATAGGGTCATTGGACAATTCTCACAAATCTCTAGGTGCTTATTTGAGAATGCAGACAGAAAATCAGAGTTCTGCGTGGAGTACATGGATTCCATATTGGTGTTTCGCCTATAACACAACCGTACATACATCAACCAAATATACACCATTTGAGTTAGTATTTGGAAAACAATGTAATATTCCGAGTAACGTAACTAACAATATAGATCCACTGTATAATTTAGACAATTACCCACTAGAACTCAAATTCAGATTACAGAAAGCGCATAATGATGCAAGAAACAATCTTCTCATTAGTAAGTACAAATGAAAAGACGTTTATGACAAAACCGCCAATCCAATAAATTATGAAAAGGATGATTTAATTTCAGTTAGGAGAGAGATAGGAAATAAATTGAGTATTTCATATGATGGTCCATACACAGTTATAGAAGATTTATCTCCAAATGGAAAAGAATCCATTATTCATAAAAATAGGACTAAACCATTTCATTCTTGAATATAGGTAGGTATGGTATATGTGTTTCCAGGTCATTTGATTGTTGTGAAAATTATTCAATAAATTGTTCAACTAGTATAATAGGTAGGTATTGTTATTGCATATTTATATAAGACTAGAATGAATACTGGTTTCAGCATTCAACATTTTATAAACATATACATAGGTAGATATTTTATTGATAGACGTGTTTTCTGAAATGTTTGGTTTGTCAGCCTTTCAATTATTCGTGTTCATATAAATATGTATAATAATCGTGGATTTTGATTCATATTTTTTTTCTTGACGAAAACTGAATAATTTACATTCTGTAGAATATAAATCATTCTCAACTTTCCTAGGGAGGTGTAGTGTAGTGATTATTATTATCATTATATAAACTATTATTCCAATAACTAACCTTCAGACTAATATGTTATACAAATAATTTGGGTAATGTATGTCATATGAAATAGCTGACATTATATTGATGACTACCATGCATACGTTGAAGACCTATTATTTTTCACGAACCTAAACCTAAACATTACAACAGAATCTATATGCCCCAGATGATTTTTAAACCAAAATAACTGGACTATTCCACGGACTATGTGATTCCTCTACTACACCGAGTTCAATCATATCATCCAATTCATTTTGTAAGATTTTCAACATATAAGGAGACATAGGATATTGTTTCACTCGGAAAGACATGGCATCCCCAGTATCAATTGACAACATTATCTTGTCAGTACGACCTAAACGCAAATCCCTATTTACTTCACGAAATTTTTTCATCAATGTTTCTGCCTTTATCATTTGTTCAGAAGAAAGTTCATCGAGCTTACATAAGCCGGACAAGTCGAAAGATTCTATAATACCAACAATCACTTGTATACTGCTATCTGTAACTTAATTCCATGAATCATTTTTGGAGTCATAATTCAATTTGAATTGAGTGCAAAAATCACTACCAAATATGAATGCATATGGTAACGAGGAAACAACTAAAGTTGGGACAATCTGTATAATTTTGTCTGTACAGACAGGTAAATCTACCACTCCGCTCACAATTCTGTGGGAGTCATCAACTGTAGTTATATTCTTGTTCATCGACATATTGATTTTGAATCCCAACTTTTCTGAAGTTTCTGATGATTTTTGCCGGCATACCGAGACATTGGCACCACTGTCAAGAAGACTCACTATTTTTTCACCTAGAATGTTGAAACTGATACAAGGTCTATTGTCGTTGGTTTTTTTCACGAAAAGTGGAGCCACTGTACCGCAGGTTTCGCAATCATTATTTTTATAAAAGTTTTTTACCTCAGTTTTTCATCTTTCCCAATCAGATTCGTCAAAACGACCAATTCTGAAACTTGCTCGTCGGTATCTGGGAGAAGAATCCGAGCAGAAATTTCTTTCTGCCTTTAAGCGTTTCCCTTATTACATTGTTTACAGTCTTTAGAGGTAGTGTCTGGACATCCGCATTTGAAACAAAACTTAGCCACTATATTATTCCTAGCCTTGCAATCTCTAAAGATATGTTTAGGCTGTAAACATTTCCAACAAATGAAAGATTTCGAATCCTGTGTAGATGTCACTGTCCCAACCTTTCCGTTTGTTTTATTATTTTTATCATTGCTCCTCTTAGAATTTGACGAAAAATTCTGCTTCTTATATAGGCTAATTATGGATCTATCAAACAAGAAACTGCTTTGGAACTAGTAGCTAGACTAAGGATATCTGCTTCTTCAAATTTCTTGCATAGTGACGTCAATGTCTCTAAACTATCAACGTCGTGAAGTGCAAGTATTTTCCTGTATTCTGTCTGTAAACCAAGTTTGATATGTTTGATTTTTGTTACCTCGGCAGATGGCCGGCTGGGTCGACTGAAAAGTGTTTCAACCCAAGCGATATATATCACTACAGGTTCAAGCCTACCCTGTTTCCGCGATTTTATCTGATTCCAAACTTCTTCGTCAAAATCTGAATTGAGAAAATCTTTTCTCGACCTTTCTACAAGTGAGTTCCAGTTAGTCACTTTATTCTCAATTTGCCTGTACCAAAAAGTAGCTTTTCCCGTAAATAAATCATAGGCAGACTCGAACAGATTTTCTTTACTAATATTTCTTGCATGTGCAAGTTCTTCCACTCTTTCCAAAAATGTTAGTGAATTTTTAGGATCACCATCGAACTGAGTATCCAATTTGTGAACGGAAAATGTATGTGAATTGATATTGAATGGTGGTATAGTGTTTGAACTTGAACTGGCTTGAGGTGGCGCGAATTTATGTGAATTATTTGAATCGACAACCTCATTTTATATATTTTCATGTAGTTCAGCCTCTAACTGTAATACAGATGCATAGGATTCTTTCTTGGAATTAAAAATCAAAGCGTGATCATCATCGGCCGCATCTTAACGAATCCTCTGAATCCTATAATTAACATGTAACAGCCTACTATATGCTCTTTTTTGAGTAGAATCTGATGTCGGGCCACTAAAATCTTTGATCAGGGTTTGTGAAAAATCTAACGAAGACTGTATTTCAACTGTTTCAACATCGAAAGAATAAGAGGGACTAATAACTTGACATCAGCACCTTGCTGCCTCTCCTTTTCCAATAATCTACCTAACATTTTTTTTCTCATCTTGACCTCTAGTTTATATAACATTCCTTATTTTTATTTCATAGTTGAGCTCAGATAGCAGTAAGTGAATGTGTTTAAATGATTTGTCCATAATGAACAAATTTCAAAAATCAAATCTACTATAATAATATTCACTGATTCATTTCATATCAGGATGACACTGCGAAAGTCACCATCAATGTTTACCTGAAGCAGGGCATATAATAAATTCCGAAAAACATCACAACTAATTGATGTATAAATAGGTCAATACTCTCTTGCCGCAATGACCTAAAAATCCACATTCCTATACCTATATATCATATAGGTACTTCCCTACACAAAAACTTGGACTTCCAAAAAAATTTACCTGTTTATGTCGCTATCAATACGATGACTTCCACACTCTGCAGATATCTAAAGACAACTAATTCATTTATGCACCGATTGAACATTCATGAAAAAACTTTTTATTTTAAATCATTGATTTTTATGATAAACTCCTAGGATAACAATATAATATCTGGCCCCACGTTGGGCGCCATTCTTTGTGACCCTTTCTTTGAGCTTTTATGAAAGAGGAAAAAGAAATTTTCATCCAGCAAACGGCTGCTCTTCATCAGAGAACACTATGAGTTCGTTATACTTTCCTCGAGAGATTAAAAAACAAAAAGGTTAGGCGCCACTCAACTTCTTGATGGTCAATACCTACCCTTCTGAATATTGTAGCTATAAGGGAAGTTGAGGAATCTTATAGTCATTACGAATATGTTTTCGAATGAAAGATGAAAGTTATTGAAGATAGATATTGAAGTATGAATGTTCATCGCTACATAAATAAAATTCAGTATATAAATGATACATATATTATCCCTGATACAATATTTACAGTGTGTTTATGAAAGTATGAAATAATCACTATTAGGTGGAAAATATAAAAAAAATGAAAAATATGAAAAATGTGACAGAATATTGGATGAATCCGGAAAATACAGCAGTAAAATGGATAATACAGGTTATCAATATCATACAACCATATGATAAAAATATTACCATCCGCCAAAAAATTGTTTCTCAGGAAAATCAGTTATCATTGCAATATTTATACGACAATTATACAAATATACACGAATATAAAATAACCGATACCTGTTGCGTCAGCATAGCATGTGTCAGCGGGTAGGACATAGTATACCTATGAGCGTTATGTAATCATCATGTTATGATGGCGATTATCATGCATTAATATTCAATCAAATTGATTCATGTAGCGGAAAATGGTTATACACATTCATCATTCATGATTCAGTAAAGTAGATAGGAAGAAAGCGAATCCCGAAACAGGAATTGATAGTCCGTATCTATCTCCCAAAGACCCTTCAATAGAAATTTAAAAAAAACCAGTTAGGTACCCTAATAAAAAATACCGGTTTTCTGATGGATGTAACTACCAGATTTTTTATATACAGATGACTTTGATTATGAAAGAACACGTTGTGGATCCAGAGGTCGAAGAATTTGAAGTTCAAGAGTCTGATGGCCCTATACCAAATCTGAGGCTTTCCAAGTCGGCTCGGATGGTGGTGATTAGTGGAGTTGAGGTCCAAAGGGGCTAATTCCCGAATCCTGAAGCGACATCACACTCACTCACCACATTCAACAAAAAATCACGATCACTCGTGATGTGAGCACTATGACTTATCGGGCTACAAGTGATCAGCGACCGGCTTCTCAAAGACTTTTATGGTTGTTTCCGGAAACGAAAACCCTTCCATCATTCCAGAAACATTCTAGCCCTTTCGCTCACCGTGTCCACAAATGAATTATTTATGCTGATCTCTGTTTGTTTTTACTGCAATCTTCTATCGTACTCTGATTATGATAGTTTATTATTCAAAATGAACATATGTGCAGCCATCTGTGGGTTATAGTGAGAAAGTGGAACTGGAATATAATCAACGTTTCTAGATCCCTGCATGTATGACCGTGTAGAGCACTGCTCTGTAATTTTTCTTGGTTACATTTCAATGGTGGAAACTGTCAAATAGATCCTGACGTATAGAAAAGTCATTGAATTTCCGTTGGTGATTAGTGGATTCATCAATTTTTGTATATTGTGGACTCTAGGATTTTCGTAACTTGTTTGTACTGTTTCGTGGACATTGTGAGTCAATGGTAAAAGAATACCAAAATGAACATAATCATCTTATATATCACTATCACACATTTCAGTGCATAGAAAATGGCCAGAAAACTTCTCACTGACGTTGAGTTATTGCAAATCATTGAAGAAGGTTTATCAGATATAGAATGTATGAGCGATGACGATGATGAAGCTGATTCGGAATAAAGGTATGATACTCCAGATTTTTGAAGACAAAATAAATAACACTGATTTGTAGATATTCCCCTGTTCCCTGAAGAACCAGAAAATATGCTCCAGGAGATAGAAAAACCAGAACAGGATAATCTGAATGAAATTGAAAAAAAAGTTGATTTACAGGAAGAAAACCAGTCAGAACCTAGTGTGGTTACCAAACGCAGTAAAATACAAATTGTCAATGACTTCATTGAAAATAATGAACTCACAAATAAAAAGGATATCAATTGGAGAAAAGGCTTGTCATATCTAACCCCAACTATAAAATGGCACCAGGAACAAATTCTTGAGGATAATGCAGAACTTGAAAGTCCATATTATTTTTTCAGACAATATTTTACTGATGACATTTTTGAACGAATGGTAGAATTCACAAATTTGTATGCTATTTAAAAAGATATCGATTTCACTTGTACATCAGTTGAGGAAATGGAAACCTTCGTTGGACTTCATATTCTGATGGGGTATTTACATTACCCCAGGATCAGGTGTTATTGGGAACCTAATTTACAAGTTCCATCTATTTCTACTGGTATGCCTGTCAATAGATTCTCAAAAATTAGACAACTTTTGCATTTTGTTGATGTAACTGATCCAAATCCTGATAACAAAGATAGGATGTGGAAGATCAGACCCCTTTATGATTGCATTAGAACTGAATGCCTCTCCTTGCCACTAGAAACTCAAGTATTGATGAACAGATGGTACCATTCAAAGGAAAGATTAATAAAAAGCAATATGTGAAAAATAAACCAAAGCTTTGGGGTATCAAAATTTTGCGTTATGTGGCAGCAGTGGTATTATTTACGATTTCATAATTCATCAAGGAGCAACAACAGTGTTGAATGATGTTGAATCTCAAGTGTTTGGCTTGGGTGGCTCTGTAATTACGGCTTTGTTGAAACGAATAACTGAGCCAAATTCCGAACTATTTTATGATAATTATTTTTCTAACTATAATGTGCTGCAGTATTTGAGGAGCAGAAGAATTTACGCTGCTGGTACAGCTAGAGTTGACAGATTCCGGAAACCATCATTTTCTTCACATGGCGATATGAAGAGAAGAGGAAGAGGATCATGTGAAGAAGTCATAAGTAATGATGGAGAAGTCATCATGACCAAGTGGTTTGATAATAAACCGGTGATAATGGCATCGAATTATTTAGGGATTGGAGAAACAGACCAGTGTAGACGGTGGGACAAGACCCTAAAACAGTATATAGAAGTTCCAAGGCCAACTGTAATAAAACAGTACAATGCTCATATGGGAGGCGTCGATAAATTAGATTATTTGATAACAATATATAGAATTTCGATAAGAACTAGAAAATGGACGTTGAGAATGTTTGCTCATGCAATTGATTTATCATGTGCAAATGCTTGGCTGCAATAACGAAAGAAAGCAACTGCAGTTGGTGTACAGAGAAAAAAAATCTTGGATCTTCTTCATTCCAGAGCATATGTTGCAGAGGTCCCCATAAAGGCCTCTGAAACCCCTACCAGAAAAAGAGGTCGTCCATCGAGTCTAGATCCACAGCCTGGGCCATCTATACCAAAAACATCCAGAGGTAGACTTGTAGAAACCCGTCCTCTGAAGGAAGTTAGACTAGATGGAATGAATCATCTCCCTACCTTTGATGGCAAAAAAAATCATCCAGATGCAAATTTCCCAAATGTAAAAGGAAATCCAGAATGATGTGTAGCAAGTGCAATATTCATTTATGTTTGTCCAAAAAATTCAATTGTTTTGTTACTTATCATGTATCTTTGAATGTGAACAATAATGGTCAGTAAAATATCCATTATATGATATTGATAACGTGATCTCCTCTTATTTCATATTATATTTTCATAGAATTTTCACTCCGTTGGCTCACACTGTCCTCATTTGTGGACATGCCCTAGGGCTCTTAGGAACATTTCGAACATAAAAAAATTGCCAATCAAATAAGCTCGTATACATTCTATTTCAACTCTATCTACACTGAATTGTACCAAATTTCAATGATCCTGCTAGTGGTGCCCGCGAGAGTCTCGTTTTCGAGAGTCTCGCATGGTTCCGTCTCGTTTTCGAGACAAGACTCGAGACGAGACTCGGACATGACGAGACGAGACTTTTATTGGTCTCGTCTCGAGTATCGTGCAAGACTTCTCGTGTCTCGTGCGAGAGTCTCGCAGGTGAATATTTCTGCGTGCCGACTGCAGACTTGAGAATTTCATTCATAATGAAACATATTTAGATAGAATTCTATAAGAAAACATCGGAATCGCCTCAATAATGAATCTGCACGATGTTTGTTATGTCTTAACGGCTGGGTGAAAACAAAAACATTTGCGATCGTGAAGGCTGATCTGACTGAAAAAGGTTTTTTTTTCTCCAATCGGCAGGGATGGTGGCCTTTTCCTGCCGCTTAACCGGCAAAAAAGGTGTACTTTTACTGTCTAGACAGAATATGTTTGTTGCTATGCAACGTTCCAAGAAATTCTAACGAAATAAGTAATCAAAATTGACACTGATATTGGGTGAACACAAAATGGTGGAGTTATCAATGGAAAAATTACACAAAATTGGTTTTATATCATTTGGAGAAAAAATTCTATGTTTCACATAGCAGCAAATGTAGATTGACTACTTTCCTGCCTAGTAAAACAAATAACTATTTTCTTAGATACCTATATTTCCCAAATAAGTAAAACAATGTTGGATTAAAGTTTTTGTTTTTTTTATTTGTTTAGAATATACGTGTTATAGGACAGGAGAAATTCATACATTCTACTCCACCAAAACGATACTTTAATGTAATATCAATTCAAAGGGGGGACATGTTTCGAAGCTTCATCATCAGCTTTAATAGTTACATAGGAGCACTGAAGAGAAAAAAGGTGAAATGTCAGACTAAATACTTCAACAACGATAGTTCTACTAAAAACTCACCTGTTGTGGAGGAAAAAAGTTGTGTTTACATATTAATTATAACCAAAAAAGTAGTGAAGAATAAATTACTGTTACATGGAAAAAAAGTTTTTTAGGGCCGCAAACTGCGGAACACCTTTGTTAAGGTACGGTGAAGTGAAACATCGTTGTAGTAAGGTTAACAATCCAAAAACTCTAAATTAAGTAATCATCTAAACATGCCGAAGGTTAGATGAGAAATTTCATATTTGACAGATTGACTCCTCATTTCTCATCTAACCTTCGGCATGTTTAGATGATTACTTAATTTAGAGTTTTTGGATTGTTAACCTTACTACAACGATGTTTCACTTCACCGTACCTTAACAAAGGTGTTCCGCAGTTTGCGGCCCTAAAAAACTTTTTTTCCATGTAACAGTAATTTATTCTTCACTACTTTTTTGGTTATAATTAATATGTAAACACAACTTTTTTCCTCCACAACAGGTGAGTTTTTAGTAGAACTATCGTTGTTGAAGTATTTAGTCTGACATTTCACCTTTTTTCTCTTCAGTGCTCCTATGTAACTATTAAAGCTGATGATGAAGCTTTGAAGCTTCGAAACATGTCCCCCCTTTGAATTGATATTACATTAAAGTATCGTTTTGGTGGAGTAGACTGTATGAATTTCTCCTGTCCTATTGCCTACACTCCACTGTAAGATGGATCACCTCAGTTGATATACGTGTTACTTTTTATTTTATTTTTATAACTCTCGAATATATAATGCTATGTTTTTTTTTTCTTGTTCAGATGTATGATGCAAGTATATGTACCTATTGGGTATACTAACTTTTCGATGAATAATGTTTTTGTTGTAATTTTCTCTTTCAACTTCTACATTTTACCTAAAAAGTAGGTAAGGGTAAATATCCCGTACTAGACTGGAACAAGATTATGCATGACGAAATTGCGATACATTTGCGAGACTCTCGTACGAGACGCGAGACAGGACGAGACTCGGGGCTGCGAGACGAGACTCGAGACAAGACTCCATATTTTATCGGCGAGACGAGACGTTATGAGAGTCTCGTCTCGTTGGTCTCGTGTGAATCACTAGATCCTGCAGGATTTTCTTGGCAGCACTGTGGCAACGTCTGATTTTCAAAATCGAACGAAATGAAAGGAGTCATCTTTGATTCCGTTGACAACTTCGAAAGTTTGACACAATAAGACTGATGAGAGAATTCATGGACGATAATGATTTGGACTTGAAAGCACCAAAATCATAGTGAAAAATACATTGGATAATTTGAGAACATGTTTCCTCAAAATCATAACTAAGAGTGGGTTTCTTCACCAGTCTCTACCAAGGTGTGGAAGGAAAGTGAGTAGTGCATTTCTTATCCATTAATTAACTGTACGTTCCTTATTCCATTTATTTATTTTTTGGAAAATCAAGTCGAGTACTCAACGAATTCCAATAATGATTTTGCCATCTCTTATGTGCTTCTCAAATGAAAACAAACGAATCCACAAGGGATACATATCAGTTGAATCCAGAAGAATATTGGAGGAAATAGAATGTTCACTTGCGCTTATTTATTTGAGCGTTCCATTCTCTTATTTTTCAATAGGTTTTTACTTCATCTATGATCAACGGTGAGTTATTATGGGTGAGTTTTTATATTTTCAACACACTAGGTTTATTTGAATTCTTGCTGGGTAGACAACCAACTATACATGAACATTGAATGCGTAGTTGTCTAGGATTACATGTTCGAATATAGTATTTCATGATTTGTTGAGAAAATAGACACCCGAAATATATTCAAAATTAATGTCAGTTTGATTTCATTACTGAAATCGAATATTCTGATAGATTAAATTGATTGAATCCTCTCACAATTGATTTCACTTTCATTGTAAATTATCTACAAATGCCTATAATAAATGTGAAACTATAATAATCCAAAGTGTGGAAAATTAAAACGCTACAGTGTTGTTCATCAGACTAAGCTTTTCCAAAATCTTCGGTCGTAGTCCTCTGAGAATAAATCCGATTTTCTCCATATTCGGCATCGCTACGTTGACATTGTGACACAGCTTCGTCAGTTCGTGAAAATAAGCCCACACGGCTTCTTTATCACTCTGGGTACGATTCAGCAATCGGAAATAATTCTGCTCCTTTTCAGCTGCGTTGTCGAAAGCTGATTCTAGTCTGTTCTCTATTCCTTCGAAAGTAGCACACCCTTCTTCGATTATTTAGTGATAATATAAAGCTGCTCCTTCGAGGTAACATGATAACTGAATCATTTTCGTGGTTTCTGTCCATCGGTTCGCCCTTGCTGCCCTCTTGAAATACTTCAAGAATTATGTTACGTTTTCCCTTGCTTACCCGCGAATGATCTTTGATTTACAGACGTATAGACTTTCTGGGGTGCTGCTCCGTCTCCCATTATTTCTGGCTCTGTTTCTGTGGTTTGTCTGGAGCTCGGTCTGAAACCCTCAGAGTTTGTTTCAAAGTTTTTTTCGTCCGAGCTTGAGCTTTCCGATGGGCTTTCTCTGGATGCTTCTTCGTTACTTGATTGATGTTCTTTTTTTTTCTTCCTGAATAAACATGGATGTGCCTTCTTGGTACGAACACTTGATTTATTTCAATTCGCTAGGAACTGCACGGCACTTCATCCACTTGTTACGTTGGCCTTAGGGGCTACTCTGGAAATGGGGGTTTTGGGTAAAAAGTATACTTGTTAGGTATATGGCCAAAATGATTGTGTCTTCAATCGAGTTCTCAATCGAATGGTATTATTACAACTAAATCCTGTACATCATGTTTAACAAGGTGTAACTTTGCATTGTGTCCCTCCGATCCCGCACACTTGCTGTGCGGGCCCAAAAGACGTCGTCGTTGGATACACGTTGAAGTATCGGAAGCAGTGGCATATCGCGACAATATTTTTCTTTTTCGTAGTCTCATCAATTTGTTCATAATCTTTTAGTTCCTTTGTGAGATCATTCCCTTTCCTTTGTACTGCGAAAGTTGGGTTCTTTCTTAATTCTGTACATAGAGTACTGTTCAATATGATGTCATATATTCATATATATATATATCTCACAAGATGATATTATATCGTCAGCATATAATGGATTTTCGACTTCGATAATTAAGGTATGTATATATTGAATGAAGGAGTCCCAAGTTGCTACCGTGTAGAACACCAGAGGAAGCTGAATACTCCACAGACTTAAAGCCAGCAAAAGCAACATATTGTCTTCTGTTAATTAGGTATGAGTTGATCAAAGGGCTCGAAAAGTTGGACCGACAATGAGGCAAGTTTATTCAGAAACAAACAGTGATCAGTCTATATAATATGAGTTCGATTTTGCCTATTTATACTTCCTGCTATAAATTGTATAACATTCATTAGATTTGAAACAGTAGAGCTTCCTTTGTCATTTTTTTTCTCAATTGGCTTGGCTGTTACTTGATGGAAATCCATGGCAAATGTAAAAACTTCACAAACGATAAGATTACCACAAGATTCTCAATCACACGACATGTTTTGCTAACACAGTAGCACATCAGGTGAAATACTGGTTCAATGATCCAAACTAACCTTGGCTTGCCCAACTTTTATTATCGTATCAATCAATCAATTACTCAATCAATCAATCAATTACTCAATCAATCAATCACTGAATCAATCAATCAATCAATCAAAATCATTATCATATAAAGAAGAGCACCGATCATTATTAGATACCCATCAATATAATAAATTTTCGGGTAAAACACTGGATAGTATGAATGAATAGTACACGATAGGCAAAAAGTTCCTAAATAGAGTTTGGTGCAATATTTTCACCGTATGGGTCAGTAACAGCAAACATGGATGAATATAAAATACATGTACAAAAAAAAATTTGAAATTATCACAATAAAATTGCTTTTTACACATTCATAATATTGATTACAACTACTAAAACGCATTGATAGCAAATTGTGAAAATATAAAATGAAACTACTAAATGAATATTGAAATTTTCACAATAAAGAGTTGCTTATTTGTACGCATTCTCTCTTTTCAAACCTGAAGGATCATGTTACCTGTGGACAGGTTCGATAAACCTTTATTTTCTGAAATCAGACACAATATTATCCTTGTGTAGGGTGTAGATTAACTTGAGAGAGTTGATAACGAATACATATTATAATCTACTAGGGAATCAAATTGAACTATTATTGAGGTCTAGTTGATCGTTGAGTGAAATGCGAGGTGAAATGTCAGAATGTTCGTTGATTTCTAATGTTTGTTGATTCCTAATCAATCACTTTGAATCAATAGAAATCAACAAACTGAAAAGTTTCGACATTTCACTTAACGATCAACTAGACCTTAATTTTTCACCACTGTTGAATTTGTTTTCTTAGTAGGTAATAATATAGATTTGCTATCAATCCTTTCAAGTTGATTGCCATGCATTGAAATGCGATTGGGGACTTCAGAAATATAAGTTATTCAATGAATCATGAATCCTAAATTTTTGTATTGGTTATATACCTAATTAGACATTAAAAATCAATTGTCTCAGGATTTTACCTCATCTGCTGTGGCCTATTGCTTACAATACATTGAACAATTTTGAAAAACGCATAGACTCATTATTTACATAAAAAAGCGTGAAAAGTGTTGCAAAGAACAATTCAGTGCCCTAACGACACAGTGAAATAATTGAATGTCAATAAATTATTATCAGTCCACTCGCCCATTGAGACTCTCTTGATCCTCATCATTATATTCATCATAATAATTTAGGTAACTAATATACAGGTATCAGATACCATAATTATAAAGATGAATAGGTACTTACCCAGTAAACACAAACTCGTTGATAAAACGTTGAATAACGAATGGAATCGTGGAAACATGATCTATGGTGGAAATAACGTTAGTGGTTGAAAACATCAACGTTGAAATCTGGTTGAAGATGACCGGAAAGTAAACACGTTATTTAGACGTTTTATTGGCAACAATTGATTATTTTCTGTTTATCTATAACCACGATTGAACGTTAAAATCAAACGTTGATACTTACAAGCAACAACACGTCATTCTATCTCAAGGAAACGACACATTCACAATGTACGGTAGAATAATCACTAGAAATAACCTAAATACTGTTTGTAGGTTATTCGAGGAGGTGGTATATTAATTTTACTTGATTTTCTGGGATTTTCTCTCCTCGTTTCTATAAAATATGAATATTCGTATTATTCCAATATATTTGTAGGGGGACAAATCAGATGATTTGTCCCAAAATGTCACTGCGTTTAACAAATTTTTCTATCAGGGAGTCTGAAAGCAAAATCCGGTAGCTTGTCAGTGACAATTTGTTTGAAAAAATGTTTGAAGGAAAAAACTACAGATATATTGAAAGAATATCGAATTTTCACTCATCTTTTGACGTTTCAGGACCGAATCTGCTCCAGTTCTCAACATGTAAAACAGCAATCGAAGAAACTGCACAAAGACTTCCTGATGAGTTTTCAAATGAGTACCGAATCAGAAACAAAGTCATCATTGGAGAAGAACACAAAATCACACAAAACATAAGAAACATAGAGAAACAGTCACTCAGTAACCTGAAACACGATAACACAATCACAGCTGATGAAGACAATGCTACAGTCATCATGGACAGAATTGAATACGACAATAAATTAGAACAACTGATAAACGATGACAACTTTTTTGTTTTTTTCATCGATTGGAGCGCACGAAAGGGAATCCCTATAATGTTCAAAGAACATCGTGCGTTCCTAGGGAGGATAGGGACAGGAGGTAGGTATTGGAATTTTTTTTGAATTTTTGGAGATTATATGTTCTTGGGAATACTTCCACAGGCAATGAATTCCAGAGCCTAGCAGTTCTATGGATGAAGGAGTCTTGATAAAGTGTTGTTCGACATCTTTCGAGGTTGACAACGAAAGGATGTGCTGACTGGGCTTGTCTAGTTCGTCTGGTTGGTATTGCTAGTGAAGGGATGATTGTAGAGATTTCCGAAGAACATTTCCTGTGGAAGTATCGATAGAAAAGTGAAAGGTCGCCGACCTTCCTACGGTGTTCCAATGATGTCAAAGAGTGAGTGAGTGTGGCGTCACCCACCAGGCGAATGGCTCTTCTCTGGATGGAATCTAAGAGCATCAGCGTATGTTTTGGTGCTGAACCCCATATGTGGGAACAGTATTCTAGAACAGGCCGTATCTGCGCTTTGTAGATCATGAGAAGCTGTTGAGGTGTAAAGTAGCTTTTCGCACGAAACAAGAATCCGAGTTTTTGTGAAGCAGCTTTTGCGATGGATCTGACATGATTATCCCATGAAAGAGTGTTGCTGATGGAAATACCGAGCATTGATATGGTGGGCTTGGTGGGGATGGTGGAGCCAGACATGACAATATCGGGCATACTGAGTTCCGCCTTTCTAGAGAAAATGCAGGCTTGAGTTTTGGTGGCGGTGAATTCAACTAGGTTGTTCGTTCCCCAGGCTGTGATTTCAGCAAGATTTTCATTGACAGCATTGACCTGCCTGCGCCGTGAGTTCTTAGTTGCCTGGGAAGAAATGGGAATTCTGGAAGAGAACGCAGTATGGAGGGTACTATCATCTGCAAAGCTGTGGATGGGGCAAGTTGTAACTCCCAACAGATCATTGATATGAAGCAGGAATAATGTTGGTGCCAAAATTGATCCTTGTGGAACGCCGGAATTGATGCCAATGGTATCAGACGATACACCGTCCACCACCACATGAAGCGATCTGCCTGAAAGAAAACTCGATAAGAGATGGCATAGCTGAGGTGGTAAGCCGTATGATGGTAGTTTGTGGAGGAGTCCTTCGTGCCAAACACGGTCGAATGCTTTCGATATGTCCAACGCGACAGCTAGAGATTCTCCGTGTTTTTCTATTGAAGATTGCCATAAATGGGTGACGTAGGCAAGTAGATCTCCAGTAGATCTCCGGTGGCGAAAGCCGTATTGTCTATCATTGATGATTCCTGAGCTCTCCAGATATTTGATAAGCTCAATATTGATGGCTTTCTCCATCACTTTGGAGATTACTGATAATAGGGCAATGGGCCTGTAGTTGTTGGGCAGGTTCTTGTTCCCTTTTTTGGGGATTGGTTGGAATCTAGCTGTCTTCCAGCATGATGGAAAAATACCCGACCTGTACGAGATGGTAAACAACTTGCAGAGAATCGGTGTTAATTCTGGTACACATTTTTTGAGGATAATAGGTGGAATTCCATCAGGACCGTTAGCCTCATTCGTTTTGAGACCAAGCAAAATTCGTCTGATAGTGCGTTGACGGAAGACGATTTCGAGCATTCGACTCTCAACGGGTGGAATGTCTGGCGGCAGTTTTCCTTGGGAATCTAAAGTAGAGTTTGCTGCGAACATCTCTGCAAAAATATTCGCTTTCTCCTGCGATGTTGTTGCTAATGTGCTGTCGGATTTGGACAGTGGTGGAAATGAACTATTAGTGAAATTTCTTCCGACCGCTTTAGCAAGGGACCAAAACGAACGGGAGCCATTGGGGCAATCTATGAGTTTCGATCTTATCTTGGCATTGTATGATTCTTTCGAAGCATCTATTGTTTGGCTGCAGTTATTCCTGGCATCAACGTATTCTGCTCTAGTCGCGAGGTTAGGGTTTTTGCGCCAGCGATGGTAGGCTGTTTGTTTCAAGGCAACAGTTCTAGAACAGTTTTTGTTGAACCAGGGTTTCGAAAGAGATGATCTTTTCGAAAAATGAGGTATGTATGTGTCCATTCCGAGCATGATGATCTCGGATATTTCCGCAGCACACTGTGAAGGGTCCTCAGAGTCAAAGCATACTCTATGCCAAGGAAACTCGGAGAAAAACATGCGGAGACCGTCCCAATCTCCTGAATTGTAATGCCATATGAGACGTGGGGGTGCCGGAGCAGTTGATGGAATGAAAAATGGGCAGGTTGTGGAGATGAGTGTGTGGTCAGAATTGCCAAGTGGAGCTCGTACATCTATGGTGTAGGGTGCTGAATTATTAGTGAGGAATGAGTCAAGTATGTTAGCTGAATGGTTATTGGCATCGGGAATTCGTGTGGGTTCTCTGATAAGCTGCTCTAAGCCGTGAGTGATGGCGAAAGCTTGTCGCCCAGCTTCATCCGTTCTGTTAGAGTGTACGAGCCAAGCAGTGTTGTGTACATTGAAATCGCCCATGATGATGATTTCTGCTTCTGGATGGTTCTGTTGAATTTGGTCAAGCTTCAGAGACAAGAATTCGAAGAGCTCTTCATAGGATGGATCATTTGGTGATAAGTAGAGACAACAAAGGTATTTGGTCTGTTTCTGGCTATCGAGTTTGAACCACATGACATCAAACTTATTTGGTTCCAAAGTTATTTCTCGTTGACATGAGAGATTCGTTTTAGAGTAGAGGCAGAGACCTCCCTTGAATCTGAAACGTGTGTGGAGTTCGTACTCAGGACAACTACACAAAATTAAATAATGATCCTACAGCGACCATTGAGAGAAAAATATGCAACACTATTAAGAAACCGGAAAATCAACTAACACATCTCCATATATCAAAACAAACCTCCACATTTTTACGGAATTTACATAAACCAAATATTCCTTTGAGACCAATAGTGAGTTCAATTGGATCTCCATGTCAAAATTCAGCAAGATTTCTTTTGAATATTTTCAATCCCATATCTGGTAAGAGTGAGAGTTTTATCAGAAATACTTCTCATTTCTTATAAAAATTCAACGATATCACATTTGATAAAAATGACATTCTTGTTAGTTTCGATGTAGTGAGTTAATTCACAAATGTTCCTGTAGATCAAACTTTACGAATAGTGAAACATGAATAACATTAATGAAAATATTCTGTAACTCATTTGTAGACTAAAATCACTCATTCATATGCCAACAAGATGCCAACATCAGTATGACACTGAAAAGTGTCAAACTATAAGCAGCACAACTTTCAAAGAGAAATATTTTGCATTCACATGTTGAGAACGGGAGCAGATTCGGTCCCGAAATTTCCGAAGATAAGTAAAAATTCGATATTTTTCCAATATATCCATATTTTTTAAATGTATGATGAATTGACATTCATCATACAGGACGTGGAAAGAAATTCTGAATTGAGAAAAACCTCATCACGAATCTGAGATTGAGGTCTATAAAAATATCAAGTTTCCATCGTTCAAGTTTGAACCCCCTGTGTTCATAAATATATCTGGGAATGTTCCTTTTCAACATCTATATTTCTTTCCTTCAAACATTTTTTCAAACAAATTGTCACTGACAAGCTACTGAATTTTTCTTTTAGACTCCCTGAAAGAAACATGTGTTAAACGCAGTGACATTTTGGGGCAAATCATCTGATTTGTCCCTCTACAAATATATTGAAATAATACGAATATCCTTATGTTATAGAAACGAGGAGATAAAATCTCAAAAAATCAAGTAAAATAGAAATAACCTGTTCATAACGTTAGAAAACTGATAGATTAAATCTTTTTCATTTCAATGTTTCAAATCTACATATTATAACTTTTGATTTACTTGATACGTCATTTGATCGTGTACTGCTAATGTTGATGAAACGTCAAAAATTACTCATCAAAGAACGTCTATTATTATGAGAAAAAGATTATTCATTGATATTCGGATGCTTCAAATGATTATCAGACGTTAATTTCAGTATTTCATTCAAATCAGGAAATACTGATTCAATCACTGGTTATTCATCGACTTTGAGACGGATGGTCTCTTTTGAGATACTGGATGATAAAACGTTTTTCTCGATATTAAAAATCAACAATTATGTACAGGGTGGCTAGAATTAGAGCCTTATCATTGAGATCTCATAAACTGTAAGATATGCAGTGTCGGTTAAATCTTGGCAAAACTGTGCAATTTTATGCTTGACGAAATTCCTTTCAGAAACATGGAATATTCCGAAAATCCGAAGATATCCGGAATAATATATAATTGTCTAAGATCTCTATTATTTTTCAGTTATTTGAACAAATCAATCTCCATCATGGAAACCTTTTCTTCTCTTCAAGGTGGCGCTTTCAAATTCGAAATCTGACGTTTCGTCTTCCAGAAACCATCAACAACAATTTTTTTTTCAAAATACAGACTTGGATTTTCCATTTCTACAGCTATGTCTGATGTGGGTGGTGAATCTTATGCACTTAAGAAGACACGATACTGCTCTGGTGATGAGAACAGATTCATCGCCATCAAACATTTTTCAGAGATGTCTTGTTTAAAATTTGCTCTAATTTGAACATCAAATTCTTCAGGTTACTATGAGATTTTGCATCATGTCTTTCGATTCGTTGAACTTGTGACTTGTAACCATGGAAACTCATTAGGAGCTGTTATATGAGTTCGATCGTCTTCTGAAGATTGTTTTGACAATTTCATACATATATTTCGAGGTGGGACAACTCAAGATATGGTTTTTGCCCATTGTATCTATATTTATAACATGATAAAATTGGTCTTTGTATTCCATGCACGTTGTTTATCTTCATCTCTTTCACAATCCGAAAGAAGCTATCAGTACCATATTCACAATGTTTCGAGGCCAAGTTGATAGGTTGCTGACTTGGATTGTTAATAAATTGGGTCATTGATGAGTTGGTTGTTGACGATAATATATGAGGGTGCTCATGAGATGGGTCGTTGTTGAGTTGGCTCGTTGCTAAGTTGGGTGTTCATATGAGGTGGTTGCGTTGATGATTATTCGGATCGTTGATGAAATGGGTCATTGATGAGTTTACGTTGAGTGCGAATTCACAAGTACCACCATCGACATCATAACAAAAGCAACCACGCAAGATGTTATGTTGTTATTTTCTTCACATCAGATGTCAGTGATATATTAATGAAATGCTCCCACTATAAAAATTATCGATAAAAAAAGAAGAGGAATATTTCAATATATTGTTCACGTGTGGTAAACTATGTAGGAATGAAATGCGTATTTCCATTATATAGAAATATTTTTTTTCGAAAATCCTTGGACAGGTCGATTTTTATTTCCAGAAATCTTATTTGCGCAAATATTCTCAACCTGTCAACCTCTGGCCCTACAGGTCAACTCTATCAGAATTGAACATGGGGTCAAGTTACACCTTTCCAGAGAGGTATTTCAAATCTACATATTAAACTGTCTATTTTTTGAATTTGGTTGAGTTATATCCGCAAGAAAGCATTCAAAAGATCCGAGATTTATTAAAATTTTCGAACAGTTTCAACCATGACCCATAATTTCGACAAAAATTCCAATGGAATTTGAATCTTCCTACTGCTCTCTTGCGGATGTAGCTCAACCGAATTGAGGAAAAAAATGACTGTTGTATGAAGATTTGAAATTCCTCTCTAACAAGGTCCCAGTAAACACACTCACGTCGAAATAACGTAGTAAGATTTCCACAACGGTCGGTTGAAATAACGTTCAATGGAATCTTTTGATCACGTTGAATCAACGCGAAAATGTCGCTGACATCCACGTTATTTTCAACCAGTACAAAAATGTATCTTCAACTACTAATTTCAATGTGAATATCCGTTTGAAACCGATGGAAACTGCCCGGTTCACAAAGATATTTTTCACGGAAAATAAACATGACATATCAACGTTCGAACAAGTTGATAAAAAAATATATTTCAACGTTCACTTCGGATCAATTTTCAATCGTCGAATTTTCGTGTTTTACGAACGTTTCTTCAACGTTTTAGTCAGATTATTTTCCGTTATTTTTGTGTCTACAATTATTCATTAACCTGCTTTGTTGAGTATGTATTTCCTTGCCACAGCTGTTCCATTTTCTTTTTATTGAGGTGCCTATCTCTACGTATTCATATTTGAATAAGCTCGACTATTCGTATTTGTACCTACACTCTTGGTGTGAGCGTCGGCGAGCTGTAAACAGCTGAATACACGTTGTCTGATGACGATTAACTAACGCTGTTGGAAAACATAAATTTCACGTATTTTTTTTCCAATGGTCAAATACTCTCAATGAACCGTTTGATTAACGTTCGTTTAAACAGTTCAATAAACGTTTCGAATAAACGTTGGTTTATCTTGAAAACTCTGCCAAATCAATGAAAAGTAGTTAATAATACACAATTTTTAATGACGGTACGATTCTTAAACTCATGATTTTGAAAATTTGTAGGGAAAGTGGATGGAAAATGAGAAATGCGACTTAAAGATTCTCATCATTGTCAATCTTTCCGATTTGTCAGGGGGTGGATTCATTCTTGTTAATGTCAATAGGACACCTTGTTTTTGAGTCGATCGAATTTTTCCAGAGGAAGTGACGAATGTTAATAGAACATACGCCATTTTCATATGAATTAGAATTTTTAGTAATATACAGTGATTTCATTTTATCTAACCATTGGATAGCCCATAACTCATGAGCTATCACTTCGAGTTTTTTATAGTTTCGTTCACAAAAATTGACAATTCCTGATTTTTTTTTGCAAATTTCAATCGGAAGCTGTGATTCTTTCAACGGAACATTCGGAAATTGAGATTCGTGATAGCTCCTAGCATTGACTATCCAAACGTAACAAAAATTGAATGAACAATTCTAAGTCTGTATTTTGAAAAAAAAATGAGTTGATGATGGTTTCTGTAAGACGAAACGTCAGATTCCGTATTTGGAAACGCCATCTTGTAGAGGAGGAAAAGTGTGTCCATGATAAAGATCAATTTTTTCTTATAACTCAAAAATAATAAAGGTCTTAGAAAATTATATATTATTTCGGATATCTCCGAATTCTCAGAATTTTCCATGTTCCTAAAAGGAATTTTGTCAAGCATAAAATTGCACAGTTTTGCCAAGATTTAACCGACACTGCATCTCTTACAGTTTATGAGATCCCAATGATGAGGCTCCAATTCTAGCCACCCTGTACAAAATTGTTAATTTATGATATCGAGATAAACGTTTCATCATTCAGTATCTCAAACGTAGGATCATCCGTCTCAAACCCTATGAATAACCAGTGATTGAATCAGTATTTCCTGATTAACAATAACGATGAATAATTTTTTTCACATGATAATAGTAATTTCCTACGCTTTATCAACATCATGAGTGCACGATCAAATGATCTAACGTTATAAACAGGTTATTACTAGCAATTATTCTACCGTACATTGTGAATGTGTCGTTTTATTGAGATAGAAAAACGTGTTGTTGCTTGAAAGTATCAACGTTTCATTTCATCGTTTAATCGTGATTATAAATGAACAGAAACTAATAAATTGTTGGTAATAAAACGTCTAAATAACGTGTTCATTTTCCGGTCATCTTCAACCAAATTTCAACGTTGATGTTTCCAACCACTAACGTTATTTCCACGATTCTTTCCGTTATGCAACGTTTTATCAACGAGTTTGTGTTTACTGTGGTGTAACTTGACCCTATATTTCAAAATGTTTGAGTGACTGATCATCTGTAGGGTAAGAGATTGACGGGGGGTTTAAGAATTATTCGAGAAAAAAATATATTTTCAAAAATTAGAATCGACTTGTCGGAGGATTTTTTTAAATATTTTTTTTTTGGTGATACACGGTAAAAAAATATAGTGAAATTGAACACTATACCTGTTCCCAGGAGGACCACCAAGCTTTAGAGTAAATGATCATACTCAAGAGTCTAGTATATTATGGTGTGATTTCTGTGTGATTTCTTTAATTATATCAGTGTTTATTTTCAATGCAAGCACATTCAAACTTACTCTATTCATTCCTCTGAAATATATTGAATAAACACAAGAATAGAATTGAAAGAAACAATTTCGAAAGTGAACATTCCACTCAAGACCCAAGCTAGTGTCATTGTCATCACTTCAGAGTGAAATTCAATAACCGAGTTATTACATATAGTCACAAAAGTAGACAGTTGGAATATAATAGTAGATAGTAGATTTCACACTATAAACAGTTCAAATTAACACTACAATGTGTGTAGGTGCTACTAAGGAGTTATCATTTATTCATCAATTTAGATTGATATAGAACACTAGTTGAGTAAACTATAGGCACTACAATTGCTGTTGAGATTTTCCCCAAGTTATGTTAATCATTCTCTCATATGTCACAGTATATATAGGCCTCTGGCAGATGTTTAGTGGCGAAATCTCGGCACTCTCGACAGCGTCACCTGTATACAGTCGCGCGAATTGACGGATGAGATATAGTGTGAAGTTATAATATTTTAATCGTTTGATATTGAAAAAATGACTCCAGTCGCATTAGAGAAACTAGTCAACCAATCTGCTCCATAAATCGAAATGATGATTCGAAACAGAAAAAACAGGAAAAAGTAGAAAAGCTACTTGAAGATTACATCATGATCCTAATATTATCGACACTATAATCATTGATACTTATTTCACTATCTAGTATAGACTAAACGATCTGAAACTGTATAGATTGATATTTCATCGTATATATAGATTGAATTTAACTATAATACCCAGATAGCACAATGTCATTCGTAGAATGTTCATAGAATATTTTTCGAGAATATTTGAATATTCTCAGAATATTCTCACAATATGATACAAATATTCCAGAGACGTTCTATGAACATTCGAGATGGACTCTTTCAAATATCCTGAGAATATTCCTAGTATATTGAAGAGGGGAGGAAGAAAATTAAAAAAAACTTGCTTCGGTGGAGATGCGAACCCACTTTTTTCACGGACCTGAAACCTTACCACTGCGCGACGGACTTTATTGATGGATTAAATTAATATCAAAATAACAACGATGAATCAGTGGGATTTTCAGCATTGAGGCTAGATAATAATAGGTTGTGTCAGAGTGAACATTATGAATATTGATACAAGAATTGGAACATCAATATCATATATTTTGATTCAATTCTATAGATATTCTCAGGAAATTCGAAGCGAATATTCTGAGAATATTCGAAAAGAATATTCTAAGAATATGTCGAATAGAATTTTCATAGAATATTCGTTGCAGAGTGAGAATATTCTATGATCATTCTGAAAACATTCTATTAAAATATTCTGAAATGAGTATATCTGAACGTTGTCAGAATATTCATAGAATATTCTGTGCTGTCTGGGTAGAGTGTCAATTCAATCGACAAGAGTGGGACATTCGAGTTCACTAGTGTCAGTTAACACTTGTATGGGTTCATTTCCAATTGTTTGTGAATTGAAGTTATCCGGATTGATATTTCATTGAAAGGACCCCGCACTTTCAGTACGTAAAATGGTTCTCGGTGAAATTTTCTGAATTTTCAGTATGTTGTAGAATTCGATGAACTGATTGAACCTGCAGAATCGTAAAGTTCTTTGATGAACCGATTCTGAGATACAGGGCGTTGAAGTTACAAATCGGAATTTTTCATTTAATTATTTTCTCGAAATTCAAAGATGCCAAGTACAATTTTCTTCGCTCATATCATTAACGAACCTCCATATTACTCAACATAATTCAGATGGTTCAGATGATGTAATTGTTTACAGAGTGAAACATGTAAACATTTCAGTGATGTCTGAAAATTCGATGTAATAATGAAATATCGCAAAAATAATTTAGGCATGCAATATACAATTCTAATTCCATCATGAATCTCAATTCATACATTTCATACAGGGTGATTTAAAAATTGGTGACACCTAAGACCGATTTATTCATACACATCCTGTATATTCGAGTGAATTGTCAACCTCCCAAGATAGTTGATACCGTATGAACATGATTTCGTTGAGATATATAGGGTGATCATGAAGATTTTCGATGATGAAAATGACAAAAAATCGTATTTTTTGAAATCACCCTGTTATTCATGATTACCTCGGTGAAATTCCCTAATTATTTTTTAATATATTCATCATTCGCTCCTCAACGCTGTCTTGAAAATTCAGTTTCCTATCATGACGGGTGTCATAGTTATTAATTCAGGAACTTACCATTTGCATGAAGAGTTGAAGAGACTTGTTCACTTACATTCGCATAGTGGCCGATATTTTTCACAAATAGTGAAACGTGAGAATCTGGAGACGAAAATAAGTTTAGTATTCATATACAGGGTGAACATTAGAAATTCAATAACAATAGCAGATATATGAATTTAATAATATTAATATAATTTACAGATATAGTTAGGTGAATTTCGTTGGTATACAAGCTCTGCCAAAATGAAAAACGAACAATACCTAGGAGATGGGAGAATGATTCGGTCTTTCACGCTACCATTTCTGATAGGGAGAGTTGAATCCTGGAATCGACAGATTTTTTCACATTTGTTTTCCACTCAGAATCAGGCGTTTCCATCATTTTCATATTACCAACGAAATTCGCCTAACTATCTGTACATTATATTAATATTATTAAATTAATATATCTGCTATTATCATTGGATTTCTAATGTTCATCCTGTATATGAATACTAAACTTATTTTCGTCTCCACATTCTCACGTTTTACTATTTGTGAAAAATATCGGCCACTATGCGAATGTAAGTGAACAAGTCTCTTCAACTCTTCATGCAAATGGTAAGTTCATGAATTAATAACTATGACACCCGTTATGATAGGAAACTGAATTTTCAAGACAGCGTTGAGGAGCGAATGATAATAATATTAAAATATAATTAGGGTATTTCACCGAGTTAATCATGAATAACAGGGTGATTTCAAAAAACACGATTTTTTGTCATTTTCATCATCGGAAATCTTCATGATCACCCTACATATCTCAACGAAATCATGTTCATACGGTATCAGCTATATTGGGAGGTTGACAATTCACTCGAATATACAGGATGTGTATGAATAAATCGGTTTTAGGTGTCACCAATTTTTCAAATCACCCTGCATGAAATGTATGAATTGTGATTCATGATGGAATGAGAATAGTATATTGCATGCCTAAATTATTTTTGCGATATTTCATTATCACATCGAGTTTTCAGACATCACTAAAATGTTTATATGTTTCACTTTGTAAACAATTACATCATCTGAACCATCTGAATCATGTTGAGTAATATGAAGGTCGTTAATGATATGAGCGAAGAAAATTGTACTTGGCATCTTTGAATTTCGAGAAAATAATTAAATGAAAAATTCCGATTTGTAACTTCAACGCCCTGTCGTATCTCAGAATCTGTTCATCAAAGAACTTTACGATTCTGCAGGTTCAATCAGTTCATCGAATTCTAAAACATACTGAAAATTCAGAAAATTTCACCGAGAACCATTTTACGTACTAAAAGTGCGGGGTCCTTTCATTGATATAGAGTGAATTGAATACGGGATTGGTGGAAATTCAATTTAGAATTAGTTTCAAAGAGATAATCTGCGAGAAGAGTAGTTATTGAGTTGTTTGCAGTATCAGAGTTAGTTTGTCAGAGTATTTCAACCCTAAAAACATATACTCTGTGTCTGAGTCGAAGCGTTTTTTCACTGTATTCCACACTGTATTATATCTTTTGTATATTGTTCCCACAACCAATCGAATGATGAAGAATGATTATGTGAGGCTCTTCAAATTTTGAAGCGGAAAATGTGAATGATACAGATACCTATCTAGGTATCAATGTAAGTAAATTTGACATTGGCAACGTTGGACTAATCACCGCGCTAGGCAGTTGTCTTCTTGGTATAGTGGCACACAAGGTGATGTTGATGTTACCATTACATGCCATTACGTGCAGTGTAACATACTTTGGTGTCACCACCTGGCCCAGGGGTCGCAGCCTGCCTGGTTCTAATCTGTTTATATTATAATCGGCTAGGAAACACTGTCCGCCATATCAATACAAACAAAACAAATGTGGTTATAACGCCGGTAAACGAGTATCTTCGCAGGAGATAAAGGTGATGGCAATTCGCTGACGAGCAAGGGTGTTTCTGGTTTGAGTGTATACAGAGTGTCCCATAATCAGCGTATAATAGTATCGAAAAGGCATTTTAAAATGGGATGTTACAATCTCCTGTAGCTATCAATAAAACTAATGATGTTATTTTGGTAGTTATATCGTTATTGAGCAATATCTAGCAAAAAATCCGGCTTCATAGCGTGTGATGGTTCCATCTAGTTTGCACTTCATCTAGAAATCCTATACTTGAACCCAACTGGTTTTCTGTTTTGAGGCACGTTTTTTTCTTCAAACCCTGAATTTTTCTTCCCATAGCCTTCTTTCATTGAGATTTTTCAGGACTTGTCACAGCATCTCCATGAGTTTGAGGTTCATTGATTGATTGATATTATTGATGAACATTAAAAAATCGGCATCATAGATAAATTGTTTAGTAATGAAGTAACTTGTTCGAGATTGAAATAATCAGCAGTATCACAAGTCACATATCCTGATGATTGAGGAAACGAATCAGTGATTCAATAAAATATCAATAAGATTTCATCTCAGATTATTTTTCGATGTTTATATTGGTATGATACTTTCACAGTAGGATACAGCTTTTATTTCAAGCTTGGTTATTGTTTGAATCATCATTTCGATATCGTAGTGAATGAGAAACACACTCCGAAGATTCTTCTTGAAGTTCATGCTAATACGGGTATGGGTAAATGAAGACAGTATCATCAATTTTATTATTCTGATTTGACAGAATGGAACATTTTTTCCTATTGCGAGTCTTTCACCATCCCCGATTGAATATTCATTTTGTTGCTGGAGCTGGTATTAGTTAAGTATTCATGTTTCATCAAAAAATTCTCAACATCGAATTTTCAGAACCCATTTGGAAGGGAAATTTTTAGGTCTACCCTGCATGAAATTCGTATAATTCTGGGAAATAAAAATCTGCATGTTCATCCATTTTTCCGTACAATCGGGATATTTGTTCACGGCATAACTTCCATCAACTGAAAAATTTGATTGGCTTCTGTATATATATAGCGGATTGTTTTTCGTTACAATCGTGTGAAATGAATCAGTGCAAGCGATTGGGTTGATCAGCATGGCTTTGACATGAAAAATACTGATGAAAAAAGATGAATTGAAACGTTTGTTTCGAGTCGCTCGGATAGATAGATTTTTCATCTGCTGATCTGCATGCCTATCATTTCACTCTGAATTGGCCGCTTATTGCTGGAATCACATGAGTATATCTTGTATGAAACATCAAAATTTCAGAAGGCACTCTGGGAGTAGAATAACACATCAGAGATATATGAATGAAAAATGGCCGAACGTATACTATATCCTGTTGTGTTGTCCGAAAGGATGAAAAAAAAAATCCACGTGGGTATTGGGTTTTTTCAAAATTGGCATTAATAATGAGATGAGGAGAGACAAATATCAAAATTGCACGAGAACCTAACCTAACCTGCCCATTTTTCATTCCATCAACTGCTCCGGCACCCCCACGTCTTATATGGCATTACAATTCAGGAGATTGGTACGGTCTCCGCATGTTTTTCTCCGAGTTTCCTTGGCATAGAGTATGCTTTGACTCTGAGGACCCTTCACAGTGTGCTGCGGAAATATCCGAGATCATCATGCTCGGAATGGACACATACATACCTCATTTTTCGAAAAGATCATCACCTTCGAAACCCTGGTTCAACAAAAACTGTTCTAGAACTGTTGCCTTGAAACAAACAGCCTACCATCGCTGGCGCAAAAACCCTAACCACGCGACTAGAGCAGAATACGTTGATGCCAGGAATAACTGCAGCCAAACAATAGATGCTTCGAAAGAAACATATAATGCCAAGATAAGATCGAAACTCATAGATTGCCCCAATGGCTCCCGTTCGTTTTGGTCCCTTGCTAAAGCGGTCGGAAGAAATTTCACTAATAGTTCATTTCCACCACTGTCCAAACCCGACGGCACATTAGCAACAACATCGCAGGAGAAAGCAAATATTTTTGCAGAGATGTTCGCAGCAAACTCTACTTTAGATTCCCAAGGAAAACTGCCGCCAGACATTCCACCCGTTGAGAGTCGAATGCCCGAAATCGTCTTCCGTCAACGCACTATCAGACGAATTTTGCTTGGTCTCAAAACAAATAAGGCTAACGGTCCTGATGGAATTCCACCCATTATCCTCAAAAAATGTGCACCAGAATTAACACCGATTCTCTGCAAGTTGTTTACCATCTCGTACAGGTCGGGTATTTTTCCATCATGCTGGAAGACAGCTAGAGTCCAACCAATCCCCAAAAAAGGGAACAAGAACCTGCCCAACAACTACAGGCCCATTGCCCTGTTATCAGTAATCTCCAAAGTGATGGAGAAAGCCATCAATATTGAGCTTATCAAATATCTGGAGAGCTCAGGAATCATCAATGATAGACAATACGGCTTTCGCCACCGAAGATCTACTGGAGATCTACTTGCCTACGTCACCCATTTATGGCAATCTTCAATAGAAAAACACGGGGAATCTCTAGCTGTCGCGTTGGACATTTCGAAAGCATTCGACCGTGTTTGGCACGAAGGACTCCTCCACAAACTACCATCATACGGCTTACCACCTCAGCTATGCCACCTCTTATCGAGTTTTCTTTCAGGCAGATCGCTTCACGTGGTGGTGGACGGTGTATCGTCTGATACCTTTGGCATCAATTCCGGCGTTCCACAAGGATCAATTTTGGCACCAACATTATTCCTGCTTCATATCAATGATCTGTTGGGAGTAACAACTTGCCCCATCCACAGCTTTGCAGATGATGGTACCCTCCATACTGCGTTCTCTTCTAGAATTCCCATTTCTTCCCAGGAAACTAAGAACTCACGGCGCAGGCAGGTCAATGCTGTCAATGAAGATCTTGCTGAAATCACAGCCTGGGGAACAAACAACCTAGTTGAATTCAACGCCACCAAAACTCAAGCCTGCATTTTCTCTAGAAAGGCGGAACTCAGTATGCCCGATATTGTAATGTCTGGCTCCACCATCCCCTCCAAGCCCACCATATCTATGCTCGGTATTTCCATCAGCAACACTCTTTCATGGGACAATCATGTCAGATCCATCGCAAAAGCTGCTTCACAAAAACTCGGATTCTTGTTCCGTGCGAAAAGCTACTTCACACCTCAACAGCTTCTCATGATCTACAAAGCGCAGATACGGCCTGTTCTAGAATACTGTTCCCACATATGGGGTTCAGCACCAAAACATACACTGATGCTCTTAGATTCCATCCAGAGAAGAGCCATTCGCCTGGTGGGTGACGCCACACTCACTCACTCTTTGACATCATTGGAACATCGTAGAAAGGTTGGCGACCTTTCACTTTTCTATCGATACTTCCACGGGAAATGTTCTTCGGAAATCTCTGCTATCATCCCTTCACTAGCAATACCAATCAGACGAACTAGACAAGCCCAGTCAGCACATCCTTTCGTTGTCAACCTCGAAAGATGTCGAACAGCACTTCATCAAGACTCCTTCATCCATAGAACGGCTAGGCTCTGGAATTCATTGCCTGTGGAAGTATTCCCAACAACATATGATCTCCAAAAGTTCAAAAAAAATTCCAATACCTACCTCCTGTCCCTATCCTCCCAAGGAACGCACGATGTTCTTTGAACATTATAGGGATTCCCTTTCGTGCGCTCCAAGCGATAAAAAAAAAAAAAAAAAAAAAAAAAAAGCAGTAGATTCCTTGACCCAAATTATTGAGAAATAAAGTTCGAATGAACATTGATCAAAAAATGGCCCCTCTCGAAGAGGCTGCCCTGGAGATGTACTTCTATTATTATTTCATAAACGGTTGGAGACGAAATATTCAAATTGTGTTCGTTAGTTTTCATGAGGAATAAATAAATGTGAGCAATTATTTCCGCAATTTCAGTACAGGAATTGACAATTGTGAATCGAACCGAATATAAAAACTGTGTGGAATCTTGAAAAAATATTTCTGATCGCGTCTGATTCAAAGAATTGAAACAGAATTGCATTGAACATTGCGAAAAAGAAGAAGCGAGTTATCTTTGGCATGTTTATTTTTTTAGAATTGATTCTGATATTGAAGAATTGATGAGAGAACCGTTTCAACTGAAAAATCTCAAAATTTCCAGTTTATGTGGTGAAATCGCAAAAAAGAAACTTACAACAAAATGATTGCTCTCAAACTAATAAATGACAATTTGAAATGTCGTTGAAATATCAAATAGGTAATTCAGTATTAAAAATCAGTTGAACTCACAAAATTCTATTATTCCATCTCAAAACGTCTTGAAAACAATGATAATTAAACTACCTTCCGTGGAGTAGCTGTCTTCGGAGCCATTTTTCTACCCATATACAGAGTGCCCGTAATTCGAGATCAAGCAAGGGGACCTCGGTTATCTTGAGAGATACGATGTTGCTCAAATCAGGGCAAAGTTGCGCATACTGGTGCTGAACAATAATCTGAAAAAAACACTGACCTATCTTTCTCAGTTTTTCATAGGAAAACCGATCAAGTTAGCCATTTTTAACCAAAACATTCTCAAATCAGTTTCTTGCAAATAATTCGACAATGATATCACACTTTTTTCAACACACGAAGAAAATAACAAACGACGGTCAACTTTTTTTTTCTTATGGACGTCATATTGAATTTTTGTATTCAATTCAATACAATCCAATTCATTCATTATTCTATGGACATACAAATATGTATATAAATCTTCACAATTTCACATACACACCTACCTAAACACAGCTAACGAAAAAATATACAGAGAGAATAAAGGAGAAAATAAACCTATCTATCAGTCGAAGAATTCTTCAAGGTCATAGTAACATTTATCCAATAAATATATTTTCAGCAATCGAGAAAATTAATTAAAATTTGTTCTCAGTGTTATACTCTTCGGTGAGTCCCATCACAGATGGCATATCTTCTGAGATTTTATATTTTCTATATGAGGAACGTGAAAGTCATGTTTCTGAAGAGTGTTGATTTTGTGAATTTCCTCATTGATGATGAATCTTTGTTTATTTTTGGAAATATAAACTGACATTTCGGATATATACATTGAGAATAGAGTCAGAATGTTCAAATCTTTAAATAAGTTTTTACAGGAAAAATTTCCAGGAACTCTAGCTATCACTCTCACACTACGGTTCTGTGCTGTGAATATGTCCGGCACCGCCGTAGAGTTACCCCACAAACATATACCATATCTCAACCTGGAAACAATTTGAGCATGATACAGAGCAAGGAGTTGATGTTCAGTTAAAATGTCTCTTAGATTTCTCAAGAGATAACAAATTGAGTTGATTTCACCTATCAAGTCAGAGCAGTGTTTTTTCCAATTCAGGTTTGCATCGATGCCGATACCTTGCTCTCAGATGCACTCCGAATCTCTTCATCTTTGATATTATTTTGTACAGAGAAACATTGTTTCTGTCGATTGTGGAATCGTACCATTTGTGTTTCCCCTGTATTGAGGTGTAGACAATTGATCCCACACCAGTCGATAATTGACAAGAGGGTGTTCTTACTTTTGACTTCAAGTAAGCTGTCATTTTTTTCAGATACTATCAGAGACGCAACGTCCGCGTACATTGTCAAATCTGAAGAAGTTAAGAAGGTTTCCAATTCATTAGTATACAATTAAAACAGTACATGATCCAGTACAGATCCTTGTGGCACGCCCATGGATATATCAATGATTTCTGAGCTATGTCTGCTACAAGTGCTCTCATTGCTATAGGATACTGATACATATTATTTCCTATTTCCCAAAAATTAAGGAATCCAGTCATATGCAACCCCCTTTATACCATATGAATATAATTTTGACATGAGTACAGAATGATTTACGCAGTCGAATGCCCTGCTGAGATCACAAAATATCCCTGGACAATCGCCCGCCTCCAGAAATTCCACCACTAACTCGGAAAAAAAATTGTCGCTGTATTAGTCGATCGGTTACTGCGGAAGCCATGCTGTTTCTCTGTGATAATATTATATTTTTTCCTGTGACAGTAAAAAAGTTTGGCATTCCATCTCTGTTGGCAGGTTATGAAATGCCACTTTTTATGAACCGTACATTCCCGGCATATCTGAAAAAATTAAACGTGTTGGTGATAAGTTCCAAGTGAAAACTGTGTTCAAAACTGAACATACAATGAGATCCATTCTAACTCAAACAAATCCAAATGATGAAGAACAATCATCAAAATATTGTATTTATAGTATACCTTGTGTTTGTGGAAAGTATTATACAGGTGAAACGAAAAGACCTCTCTCAGTAAGGACTAAAGAGCACAAGTACGATATCAAGAAAAGACATATCGATAAATCGAAGCTAACTGAACATATCCTTACTGAAGATGGACAACAAATGGCAGAGTAGAATGATATCAAAATCATAGGGGAGGAAGATAACAACCAAAAAAACAAAAATCAAGAAATCCGCTTGCATTTTTCTAAACGGAGACAATAGCATTGCTTCCTGTTCAGTTGATATAGAAAGCTCATGGTATTTACTACTGAAAACTGAACATGAAAATGGTAGATTCAAGATCAATTGATGGAAACATCCTGTAACTCATTTGTAGACTCAAATCACTCATCCATATGCCAACATCAGTATGACACTGAAAAGTGTCAAACCATAAGCATGCAGCAAAACTTTTGAAGAAAAATATTTTGCATTTACAGCGTGTCTCACTTCAAATGGCCCCCCCTCAATATGTCAGCTATCAGTCGTGTGATCAATACCACATTTGTATCGGTATAATTAATCATCAATATAACCAATTCTTCAAAGAAAAACATAATTCTAGACAGTGCCGTGCATTTTCATTGAAATGCATAGGGTTAAGTTTTCTATCAAATCATATTATTTAATCATATTATGATTGTCTAACGCGATGGCGGCAGGTAGCAACGTATTCACTGAGCTCGTGCAAAACAGTCAACATAAGTGTTCAAAATGTAACCAAAAATTCGTGAAAGGTGTAAAATGTTGTGTGTGTCAAATAGTTTTACACTATAAATGTGCAAACTTGGAAGAAAACACTGATGTAAGTGATTTCAAATGCGAACAATGTGATATGCCCGAATCGGACTTCTTCGATGCCATGGAAGACATCACTAGCACCGGCAAGTTGCACTCAAAAATGTTTATATATATAATAAAACAGAAAGATTGTTTGATTAATGAACTACAAGACAAAATAAGAATATTGAATGCACAAATAGAATTGCTGAATAAAATTAATTCCGCCATCCATATTGATGAGAATTCCATTCACAACAAACCCAGTGCCAACAAAAAAGACGAAGATAAGGTTTCTAAAAAAATCGTACCCATTCCTGACAAAAACATTGGGAATTCCATCAACAATCAGAACAAGACAAAAACACGTGCGATGACTAGAATTCCTGAGGACACACCACAGCAGTTTTACAGTGTTGCCAGTTCATCTCAAACATCTGGCATTACACCGAACACTCTCTCGAGTGCCCTCAATGAAGTGAACACTAAATCAACTATGGAAAAATATATTAATATCAATAAAGAAGAAGAATGGAAAACAGTCCATACGAGGAAGAAGCCGCGAAGAAATAGTATAGTTGGAAATAATACAGACGACAAGATTAAAGGTGTTCCCAAATATGTGTTCTTGCACGTTTGCAGAGTGGATCCTGTGACAACTCAGCAAGATTTGAAAGATCAACTAAAGAAGCATTTTCCTGAAGTCACGTGTGAACTATTAACTTCTAAACAACCCACCATATATTCATCATTCAAAGTAGGAATATACGATAGGAACTTCAAAACGGCAATGAATCCGGACTTATGGCCAAATGGTTCATATATAAGTCGTTTTTTATATCATCGCCTGAAAGCAAACCCAATTCACCGCTAATCAGCCCTCATATTCTGCTACTAAATGTAAATACTTTTAATTTTGACAAAGTTGATCATTTTTCTACTGAATTTCAATGTTACAGCAGTTTGCAATTTTTATGCATAACAGAAATAGGAGTCAAGCTAGATATGTTACGAAATATTGTAATTCCTGGATTTCACTTAGGATCCCATTATTGTAGACCAAATAAACTGAAGGGAGGTGTTGCCATTTGGGTGAAACAACAAATTGATGTAACTGAAATTGATCTGAACAAATATTGCATAGAACAAGATTTTGAAATATGTGCTGTCTCATACGAAATCAAAAAACGTAAATTTATTATTGCAAATTGCTATAGATCTCCTTCTGGGAATGTGGATATTTTTTTCAGTCAAATGAAACTTGTAATTGAATACATATTTAAGCCGAGTGTACATTTCACAGTTTGTGGTGATTTTAATTTTGATCTGTACAGTAACTCAAATTTTAATGAACTATGTTCTCTGATGTGTTGTCTTAATATTATGCCAATGGTGGGATGGCCTACAAGAGTAACCAATAATAGTTGCACTATTATAGACCAGATATTTACAAGCGACCCACATACTTGCTTTGTCTTTGATAATGAATTATCAGACCATCGCACAGTCTTATTGGAACCTACGAATAACACTCATGAGAAGAAACAGTCAACCAGTGAAGTTAAAAGATTGTTTTCCGAAACAAATATAAACAGTTTTCAAGAAACATTGCAGAAAGAGAATTGGACTGGAATCTATCAGGTAAATTGTTTTGAAGAAGCATTTGACGAATTTTATAATATCCTATGTTATAATTTTGAACTGTGTTTCCCAAAACAGAAGTATCATGCTAAACAAAACGACAAAGGATGGATAAGTACAGCCATCAAAGAATCTAGTACCTTATTGAAACAGTTGTTCAATTTGAAAAAAGTTGACATCTCTTTAACAGATGTTTATAATAAGGCAAAAAAAGATCATGTGAAATTAATTAAGAATACAAAAAAAATATACTATCAAAATAAAATAATAAATGTTGAGAATAATTCGAAAGCATTATGGAAGGTGGTATCTGAGATAACAAATAAAACTAATGAACATTCAAATATTGCTATCACTAAAGAAGGGGAGTTAATTGAACAACCTCAGGCCATCGTTAATAATTTCAATTCTTATTTTCTAGAAAGTCCAAAAATGCTTGTATCACAAATTGAAGTATCTGATGACTCAGCTGTAGTACCTTTGAATGACTTCAACTCTCACTCTATGTTTTTGCAACCTTTTAGTGAAATTGAACTTTTTAATCTACTAATATCGAAAATTAAGAATAGAAAATCTTCTGGTATGGATGAGATACCGGCCTTTGTGATAAAAAAAGTTCTACACATAATTATAAAACCGATAACTTACCTAGTAAATATGTCATTTGAATATGGGATTTTTCCCTCAAAGCTGAAATTGGGGAAGGTTACCCCTATTCAGAAAAATAAAAAACTGAATAGTATCGAAAACTTTAGACCTGTCACTGTACCGCAAACTTTGTCAAAGATTTTTGAATATTCTTTTTTGGACCGAATGTTACATTTCATAAATAAACATAATATTATAAAGTCCACACAATATGGTTTTCGCAGTGGTAAGTCCACTCAATCAGCTTTATTGCAATTTTACAATACACTTGTCAATTTTCTTAATGATGGCGAATGCCCTGCTGCAGTTTTATGTGACTTAAGCAAGGCTTTCGACTGCGTTAATCATCTAAAACTACTAGATATTATAGAATCTTACGGTTTTAGAGGAAAGCCTCATAGTTGGTTGAGAACTTTTCTTGAGAATCGAAGCCAATGTGTTGCTTTAAGATTTGAACATAATGATTCGATATCACTAGTGACATCAGAAATTGGATCGGTATGTATGGGTGTTCCTCAGGGATCCATATTGGGACCGATTCTGTTCTTGTTGTACATCAATAGATTTGAAGCTTATATACTCCACTCAGATTTCGTTGCGTACGCGGACGATATATCCATCTTGAAGTCATCAACTGATACATTTTTATTGAAACAAGAAACCGAGAAATTACTAGCCGCCGCTTGTAAGTTTTTCAATAACCACGATCTATATTCCAACGGTAAGAAAACCCAAGTTATTCGTTTTCATAACTATAAACAGCCATCAGTTGAATTTCAACTGGATTTCAATAAAACAGTCTTGTCCGATAAAGATACAGTTAAATTTCTTGGAATTTACTTCGATAAACACGTCAACTGGGTGTCACACTGTGAGGGGCTAATCTCAAAATTACACTCATCCTATTACATGTTCAAGAACTTAAAAACAGTACTAGATGTTGGCCAGCTCGTAAATATCTATTATGCACAAATTGAATCGCGCCTTCGTTATGGCATCTGCTTGTGGGGCATCTCTACCAAGTCAAAAGATGTTTTCATTGCTCAAAAGGCAATTATGAGGTGCATTTTCAACATTCCTTGTAGAGAAACTTGCAAACAAATTTTTCAATCCAGTAATATTTTGACTCTCGCTAGTTTATACATGTTATATGCTAAAATCAGTTCCCATTGTTCTCAGTAGTATCAACTTACCAGCGATAACAATTCCTCAGAACATGATCTTGACCTTGAAGTCAGCATCCGCAGAAATGGAATACAATATCTGCTGACGCTGGCATCAGCATTATTTTTGATATAAATTCATTTTATATTGTATCAAAAAGTCAGTCTTGAAATAAAGCTCATTGTATAAACTTAATCTATGCCGGAATAAATAAAATTGTTTTTAAAAAGTCTATTTCGAAAACCACGAGATAACAAATTGGCGCAGTCGTACGGATTTCGTGACGTTGCTAGAACACGGAAACGACCTAACTAGTGACGGTGGATCCCAATCCTTTGCCGAAATCAAAGAACCAACCTGAGGGAGTCATCACTCGAAGAGCTGTGGAAGGAACACCTGGTGAAGCCCCTGGCAGAATCGACGAGAACACGACGAACTCAATGATACTGATCCTGTAAGTACTATATTGAATCGTACCGCATTTCAAATTTGAAACAACCAAGTAACTGTTCCATTATCCAATTGTTTCCCCTTTTTTGTCACATTTCAACAAAAACCAATTGCAATGAATGACGATAACGTAAACGTGGCACCACCACGACCACCTGCAGAAATTGAGCCATACAGACTCAATGAAATATTTTCCATCATACCGGAATATGATGGCAATCCAATATTTTTAACCACCTTTTTACAAGCCTCTAATACCGCTTACAGAATGGCAGTCGACGAACAACGACTACTAGTAACACTTCACATAAAAAATAAATTACGTGGACGTGCTGCAGAGCTAGTGAATTCGAGAAACCCACTTACTTGGGAAGAAGTTAGACATCTTTTAGATACCCACTTTGGCGATTCCAGAGACTTGACTTCATTAATTCGAGATCTCCAAAGACTTCGTCAACTTCCCGGCGAAAATGCAATGACATTCGTTCAACGATTGCAAACGCATAATGCCAAAATGCACGCCGCTGTAAATAAACAAATTTTACCACCAGACCGAAGAGGCGCGCAGTCCAGGCTTATAGAAACTATGAGTTTGAACACCATGTTGACTGGATTAGATCCAAAACTTGGTCAAATAATTCGAGCAGGCACCCCAACCGATATGTTAACCGCAATTACTCGTATCAGACGAGAAATGCAGTTGAGTTATTTCGAAAATCAAAAATTGCCTAACTCACAAAGCTATCGGAATCCGAATGCAGTTTCTGTTCGAAAACCAATTTCATCTCAACAAATAAAACAGTGTTCATATTGTGGACGTACCGGACATTTGATTCATGAATGCCGCGCAAAACAGAATTTTCAAAATAGACCACAATACCCTCCAAGACTGAACCAACAAAATTTCGATCAAGCTGGACCCTCAAGACCATTTCAAACCCCAAATCCAGTACAGCGACCTCCTCAATTCAATCAATATCAACCACCCAATCAATTTCAACAAAACCGACCATCTATCATAAGACCTAACCCGAACTTCAACAATCAAAGACAACCTACCATTCAATCGAATCCAAATTTTAACAGACCAAATAATCAACAGACACACCATTTGAATTATCAACAATATGACCAATATTATGAGAATGATTTTTATCAAGATGATCACTATACAGCTAGTGAAAATCAAAATTACGATCAAGTCTATCATACTGCTGATAGCAGAATCCAACAATTCGATTATCATACCGCTGAAAGACAATTCGAATATGATCAATTTTCGACACAGTACCCGGACTATGACAATCTACCCCAAAATTCGGATATTCAGGATTTTCAGTCAGGGCTGAATCCTGGCGACCCATCGAACAAACCACAACAGAATACTATGGACGAACTTCAAGCCCAAATCCAAACAATGAACCTAGACCTAGACAGTTTCGATCCGAATGTGAATTTCCTGGAACAACGGTTCATTTAAAACCTCTATTGCCTGTTAATTCGAAAAACTTATACTACATCAAAGACATCACTAATACCTTCAAAATTCTAATAGATACTGGTGCAGGACTTTCGATTTTTAAACCAAAGACTTGCGAAAAATACCGAAAACGTTCTCCAGAAAATATTTCCATTCAAGGCATAACCGACCAGAAAATAATTATGAACGAATCAACTTTAATTCCATTCAAACCTGAAGACCCACACAAAATTTACATTCACAACTTGGATATAGAATTTGACGGACTCCTTGGCTCTGATTTTCTAGAACATTATAATTGCATAGTAGACCTCAAAAATAAAAAACTGATTACTGACTTCAAAACTGTCCCTCTTTTTAAAGTAACCGACGACGAAAATACTCAACCTCCAGTTGATACACCACCCTCTAGAGAATATCATAATAAAATAAATATCGAACCTCGAACCGAACAAGTGTTCAAGTTGAAATGCAACCTTTTAAATACCGACGCTATACTGATAGGTCAGGAAATCGAAAAAGTCAAAATACCAAATTCAATTGTCAAAATTGACGAAAATGGAGAATTTCTAACCTCGGTTTTGAACGTTAATGCTATTCCAAAAACAGTAGATTTTTTCGATCTTGTGTTAGAACCATTTCAAAATTTCTCAGTAAATAACTTGTCTATGCAAATATCAGATACAGATGTACCAATTGACCGACAATTCGAACTTAAAAACCAACTACGTCTTGATCATCTCAACGAAGAAGAACAAAATCTCATAACATAACTTTGTTTAGATTTCTCGGACATTTTCTATCTTGAAGGTGACAACCTGACGTTCACAAACGAAATTAAACACCCTATCGATACAAAAGACAGTAGACCTACATTTACCAAATCTTATCGGTACCCTCAAGTACATAAAGAAGAGGTAAAGACACAGATATCGAAAATGCTCAATCAAGGTATCATTCAGCCTTCAGTTTCACCATGGTCATCCCCCGTTTGGGTCGTACCAAAGAAGCTTGATGCTTCTGGTAAACAGAAGTGGCGAGTAGTCATCGACTACCGAAAACTGAATGAAGTGACTATCGACGACAAGTATCCACTTCCGAACATCTCCGATCTTCTCGACCAATTAGGCAAGTGCCAATATTTCACCACCCTCGATTTGGCTTCCGGATTCCACCAAATTGAGATTGATCCCAAAGATATCCAGAAAACCGCATTTTCTGTGGAAAATGGGCATTATGAATTCGTTCGTATGCCATTTGGATTGAAGAACGCCCCTTCCACCTTTCAACGCGTAATGGACAACATCTTAATGGGAATTCAGAATGAACCTTGCCTTGTCTACATGGACGATATTATCGTCTATTCCCCTACTATTCATGAACATATCGCCCGGATTACAGAAGTTTTCAAACGTTTACGGAAAGCAAACCTAAAAATACAACCCGACAAATGTGAGTTCCTTCGCAAGGAAGTTGCATATTTAGGACATCTCATCACCCAAGATGGCGTGAAACCAAACCCCTCTAAAGTCGAGTGTATAAGAAATTTTCCTCAACCCAAAAATCCGAAAGACATCAAATCTTTCCTTGGCCTTTCCGGCTACTATAGGCGATTCATCCCAAATTTCGCAAAGACTTCAAAACCCTTGACAAGACTTTTACAAAAAGACATCCCTTTCAATTTCAACGCAGACTGTATAAACTCTTTCGTAACACTTAAAGAAGCACTCACTACATCTCCTATACTAATATACCCAAATTTTGACGAACCTTTTCTTCTAAAAACCGACGCTAGTGCATTCGCGATAGGCGCAGTCCTATCTCAAGGACCAATAGGAAAATATCTTCCGATTGCTTATGCATCAAGAACCTTGTGTGCAGCCGAAACAAAGTACTCTACGATAGAGAGAGAACTTTTGGCAATTGTATGGGCAGTAAAGCACTTTCGCCCATATCTTTTCGGACACAAATTTAAATTGGTTACAGATCATCGCCCCCTGACCTGGCTCTTTTCAATTAAAGACCCTGGTAGCAGGTTAGCTCGATGGCGCTTGAAACTAGAAGAATACGATTATGAAATAATTTTCAAACCAGGCAAAACTAATAAAAATGCAGACGCACTCTCTCGTATAAAAATCAATTATTTCGATCAATGCGCAAAATTTCAAACAAAAATCCATCATATTGAAGACCCTATAGAAATTTCAGATTCCGAAGACAACCCCGATACATCAGACAATCCCGTACTAGACGAACAAACTAACGAAGCAACACCCGAAAAAATTCAAGAAGAATTTTATACCTTTGTTGACCTATACAGAACAAAATCACTCATAGACTATTCAAAGATAGAATTTGTCAATTCTCAATTACTCGATAAATCTAATAAAAACCTAATTATCTTCTTCTGGCAAAATAAACTTCAAGGTTTCCATCATACTATCAATGAAGATATTTTTGAACAGGATGCCGATTTCCACTCTGATATTATCAATATTTTCAACAGCAAAATCAGTCAAAGATCGCAAATATTTTATAATCATTCTCCCCTTCGATCCCAAAGCAGTCATGGAAAGATTATTCTATATATTGTACAAAAATAGAAATCAATTCGACCTCTCAAAAACATACGTCGTAGAAAACAATTTGAAACTACCAATTTTAGAAATGTTTTGCTTCATATTTAATGACAAAGATATCAAAATCAAAATCTGCCAAAATATCACCAGAACACCCGATCCTGATCAAATACCAATCATATTAGACCAATTCCATTCAGGCAAAAATAATCTTCATCGTGGAATAAATGAAACTGCAAGAAGAATCAAAGTAAAATACACTTGGCAAGGAATGAGCAAAGACGTTGAAAATTTTGTCAAGAACTGTGAAATTTGTCAAAAGACTAAAATTTGTAGAAAAAACTTAAGTACCCCATTAGTTATCACCGAAACCCCGAAATCACCATTCGAGAGAATCAATATTGACCTATTTGAAGTACCGACAAGAAATTACGCTTTAACAATCAGAGACGAACTTACAAAATTCACGCAAGCCTATGCAATAGAAGACAAATCCGCAAAATCAGTAGTTAATACCCTTTTGGTATATTTCCAACATTATGGTACGCCACTGAGAATTCACTGCGACTATGGACGTGAATTTGACAACAGACTATTGAAAGACCTCTGTACGTTATACGACATAAAGCTAACATTTTCTAGTGTTAACCATCCACAATCGAACGGTTCACTTGAGAGATTTCATGCGACACTTATATAAATGATTAGCCGAAAATCCGAATGAACATCCTTTCAACGTACTTCCATATGCAGTCATGTGCTATAATACCATGAAGAATAAAACACATGGTTTTACTCCATATGAACTAGTATTTGGACATACCGCCTCCAGAGCGCCCGATACCCTCTACAATGAAAAACAATTAATCTCAAAATACGTTCGTGACCTCAATAATAGGATTTCTTACTACTACAATATTGCACGCGAAAGAACACAAAATAGAAAAGAGCAAGCCAAAATTCGATTTGACAAACGAGTAAATGAAAACTTACCAAATTATCAAGTAGGCGATAAAGTGTATGTTAAAGAGTCCCAAATTAAAGACAAACTCCAGAACAAATTTAATGGTCCTTTTGAAATAATTGAAATATATCAAAATTCAGCAATGCTAGTAAATTGGCAAACAAAACAAAAGACTAAAGTAAACTTCGACAGACTTAAACCTTATTTTGATTAGTGAATCTCTTTACAGGTCCATTCTGCTGTTTTCAGCAGCAGACGCCCAACACACGCTCAAATCAATAAACAATACAATCGGAATATATTACCACGAAGAATCAACAGTTAAATTCTCTAACGACAAATGGACACTAATAGTTTACAAAGACCTCGAACCCATCAAAGGTGCTCTCGAGAAAAATAACCGAATATTAGAATCGATGCTCGATTTATTCGATACACCGAACCCTCGTATGATATCCTTTAAAGCTCAAGTAAAAACTCATATAAGTCTTCTCTCACAAATCTCCGATTCACTAGGCCTGAAGTATCGTGAAATATTCGCAGATACAAAACCCGGCCATAGAACAAAAAGAGGAATATTCAATGGTGCAGGTTCCTTTTGGAAAGCCATCACTAGAAATTTGGATGCTTCCGATGGAGAATATTTCAATGACTGTATCAATAAAATATCTAAAGACGAATATCAGCTTGAAAACCTGATGAAAAACCAAATATCTGTAACTACTTCCGTTATCAAAAGTTTCAATAATACAATTCAAAAATTACAAATAGACGAAGCCACTTTCAACAATAATTTAAAATCAATCGAGAAATCAATATATGATATTTCTGACGATGTAGCATATGTTGAAGCTCAATTAGAAACTTTAGAATTCTGCGAATCACTAATGGAGAGGTATATGTTTCTCGAAGCAACATTAGATGATATGCTCAACTCAATCACCTTTTCTCGACTAAGAATAATACATACGTCAATCATAACACCTAGAGATTCAGTTAATTCCCTTCAGGAAATATCTCAATCATTATCCAAAAATAATTAACCCCTACCAATCTATCTATCAACAGTAGCTCAATACTTAGAAATTATGGAACTCAAAGCCTACCAAACTGATTCAAAAATAGTTTTCTTGTTAAAAATTCCACTAGTTGAACCAGAAACCTATACCCTATTCCGAGCCCTATTCCGATTATTCCCAATACCAATATTGGATAATAGAACAGGTTTTCATCACATTTTGTTAACAAATCAAAAATATATCGCGAGAGATGACGATTCAATGTTGTACGCATCATTCAAAAACTTGGACAGATGCAAATACCTGGAGAGCCGAATACAAATCTGTTCAGATGTTCTGCCATATCCAATCGATAACAACGCTATCTGTGAAGCTCAACTTCTTCGACAGCAATTCGAAGTACCGAAGACATGCCAATCCTCAGTCATCTTTGCAAGAGACTATAATGTACAAGAAATTGCCTCCAATATGTGGTTGATCGCTTTGTCAGATCCACTACCAATAACGATCAAGTGTTCCAATAGAGAAACAATCACGAAAATAGCCAATACCAATTCAATCCTCACACTACAACCAGAATGCAATGCATTCATAGGAAGCACGAGAGTACACGCTAAATACTTGGTCAGTTCTTACACGAATGTGACCTACAGAAATCAACCAGTCATCATCCCATACGAATGCTGCAAACACCTACCTGAAAAACAGAGTGTTCCAGAGCTAAAACCACTAAAACTAAGCAAATTGGATACTGAAGACCTGAATATTGCCCAGCACAAATTGAGTCAATATTCCGATGATTTGGACAAGTTAATCAATCAACCATACGTGACCAAACACATTTCTTGGTTCACGTATCTTACGATCACCCTGATAATCCTCCTGATTGTACTCTACTTCTACTGTAAGTGCAGACGTAGAAGACCAGCAAGAATAAGCATCATGGCCTCAGACAATTCACCCCCAGCTCCACCAGGAACATCAAGGACACCCTTCAGATCATCCCTTACCAGGTTCATCCCCAGAAGACGCCCAAGCGTCAACATCCGAGACCAAGAAGACGAGAACTTCGAGCTGACATCATCCACCTCGAAGAACCTTCATTAAAAGTCGCTGCAATAAGCACCAACTTTTTATTATGATGGGGAGTTGTTATATGCTAAAATCAGTTCCCATTGTTCTCAGTAGTATCAACTTACCAGCGATAACAATTCCTCAGAACATGATCTTGACCTTGAAGTCAGCATCCGCAGAAATGGAATACAATATCTGCTGACGCTGGCATCAGCATTATTTTTGATATAAATTCATTTTATATTGTATCAAAAAGTCAGTCTTGAAATAAAGCCCATTGTATAAACTTAATCTATGCCGGAATAAATAAAATTGTTTTTAAAAAGTCTATTTCGAAAACCACGAGATAACATACATATTTGAGATTGCATGTTATATTTATTGCAACATAACCTATTTCAAACTTAATAAAGACATTCATAACATGAATACTCGCCAGAAAGGCCTAATTCATACACAAATTGGAAAATACAAAGTAGCCCAAAATGCACCTAATTTCATAGGACCACGTATCTTCAATCATTCATCTGAGAATATTGAATCAAGCTTAACACTTAAAGTTTTCAAAACGCGCCTCAAAACATTTTTGGTGCAACATTCTTTTTATACTGTGCAAGATTTCTTGGATTGTCCGGTACAGTGATATTTTATTTTATTTTGTACTGTATTTCGTTTCTGTATATCTATGTATTGTGTGTTTTATGTATTTTTCAAAAATTTTGACGTTTCCGACACAATGTATTATTGTCTAAAGGAATAAAGATTTGATTGATTGATTGATTGATAGGCATTTTGTCACAGAAAAACTGACCTGATAATAATATTCTCCATGGTTTCAAATCCACATATGTGGATTTTCATAAGATGCCTTGAAGGGTTTCAGAAAAACAGACACATCTAAACAGCATTTTTGCCAACGTAATAATTATTTACTCGGAATCGGTGAGTTTATCATAAAAAAGTACTGGAGCCATTGAACGTTCCAAAATTCGTAGTTAGTAAGTATCCATGGTTTAGAGAAGGTCTGGGAAAAATGGACGTCGACAGGACGTGATTATCACGTTATAGGAAGTACGTCATAGTGACGTCATAAATTGGTGTGTGACGTCTCTGACGGAAAATCACCAATTAGGGACGTCACAGTGACGTGATCATTCGTCATCTGGTTGCCTGGAAAGATGATAATATGTTGAAAATTAATTTTTTTAATTAACAGTTGAATGTGAACCGATCAGAACAAACAAATCAAGGGCAAAATATAAATATTCAGAGAAGCTGTTCAAACTGTCCACCTTCCATCAATATACATAAATTCTGCACATTTTCTCATATTTGCAATTGCTCTTTCGATACTTCGTATTCTCGACTGTCTCAAGGATTCAATAATATTTTGCCAAAGATCATTGGTATTGACTGGCACAGTTCTATAAACTGTATGTTTCATTGTGTCCCATGAAAAGTAGTCCAAGGGTGATATTTCTGGAGAACGCGCTGGCCAACGTACATTACCACTATTCACAATAACCCTATTAGGGAACATTTCTGACAAATATTCTGTAACCCTTCTGGCATTATGCAGAAGCGCACCGTCTTGCTGAAACCATAGATCACGCAAGCGGTTGGGATTTATATTGTTATCCATATAATCTGTCAAAAAAGTCCCTATAAAATCAACATATCTCTCTGTGGTCAAATTTTCTTTATGAATTCATGGAACAATAATTGTTCCACCTAGTAAACCAACCCAAAAATTCAGTCCAAAGCTTATCTGAGGGCCCCTCTCTTGGTTTACACGGGGATTTTTGATAGACCACAAATGTTCATTATGTCTATTGAACATTCCTGAATTCGTGAATTTCGATTCGTTACCCGCCATATTACATTGTGATGAAAATCTGGACTTTCACGTATTCGATTCCACAAAAACCTGCATAATTTTAATCTGCGTTCCCTGTCTCCAGAATGAAGAGTTTGGTAGGAAGAATTTTGTAAGGATGATACCGTTTTTTTGAGTGTCCTCACTGATAAAAATACCCGATTGGTGACAAAAGAATGATGCTTTTAGATTCTTTTCTCTCCTGACAAAGACAATTTCTTCCTTTCAAATACATTGCTCTCATCTGCAGATTATTGCTGTTTTTGTAATAAGGTTTTGAATCTTTTGGCTGTAAACGCTTTTGAGAGGACATCATCGACCTTGTCTCTAGTCCTGCTTGGTTTGCATCTACCTCAAGATCACAAGACTTTGATACAAGATCTGAAATCGTTCGGTTGAGACCGTTGATGAGATCGAGTCCACCCGAGGTTAACCGAAAACATACCGACTCCGTTTGAGTCATGCGCAATGCATGGGTCGACCCCATCATCCTTCTTCTTCTGCATCGTGCCGAGTACCGTCCCGTTGCCAATGCATTTTAGCGGCCATATCTGTCGTGTAGCGTTGTGCTGTGGATCATGAGCGATTCAGTGGAGTTTGAAAAACTTCTAGATGCGTTGCGTTTGAGCCATATGATGCAAACATTTCAAGGTAAGTACCCACCTATACTTATTTCAGTAGATAGGTATTTCATCATCATATAAAATGTTTCATGTGTTATTTTATAAAATAAATGAGTTTTTTATCAATGGTTCTTTTTTTCAAGATTTCCACAATTCTTCGCCCAAGGATAAATAAGAAGCTAAAACAAGTTGATGGGATATTTTGATTTTCAAGTATATTTCAACCAATGCAAAACGTTTTTTCGTCAGAACATCAGAACTAAATCTAATATCAACAAACCAAATCAAGAAATCTCCAGAGAATTTGCATCAAGATCATATACATTTTGTTCCAAGACCATAAGATATTGCATCAAACATTTGCTGTATTTACAGCGAAGCCCTATATTTCAAACAATAATACCATATCTTTCATCTTAAATCTCATAACTTTGAAATGATATCTTAATGATTTTGACCAAAAATCATTGTTCATTATGATAAGTTCAGGGTATTTTGCTATAAACTCATATATCATTGGGCTAAAGAAATCATGGCAATTACCTCAACATTCCCCATAAGTTGGGAAAACTACGATTTTAAGCCAAAAGCATTAGTTATTAGGGCAAAACCAAAGTTTCTTGCCTCGAATTTATATAATTTCTTGCTAAAGAAACTTAGGCACTCGCCTCAAAGTTTTTGGAATATTGGGTCGAAATGTCCATGCATTCCGCCCTATTCAAATGCTTGGCGCCCTTGAGGTGAAGTCAAATTCCTTCAATCCAAGGAATCCTTTTTATCAGTGCTCCATACCGACTGGTGTCGTATATTCAATTGCGCTCCATTTTGTCCCGTTGATATGTGGCGATTTTCTTGGACCTTATGGAAAATATCTTAACTCAAATTCAATCTGGAAATTATAATTAACCGCCTGTAATATGTTCTCTTCATAGTCATCAGCTCTCTCGCCATATTCATGTCTGGGCCGCCGAAATGAACCATGTCGGCCCAGATTTCTATGAAGACCTAGGAAATATCCAATATTCAGTTAATGTCGTTCAGGAAAACGTTGTAAATATGTATCACTTGTTACTTGAACATTTCGATGACAAGCACAATAAATTTACAACATATCTCTCTGTTCTTCATTGGGAACTGACATTTCGCAATCTGAAAGAGTGAACTTCAAGCGTTAAAACTGTCCTGAACTGACAAAATTCGAAATCAACAAATTTGTTTCCATGGCGATCTTCTAAAAAATATTAATTAGGAAATTTCTACCATGATATGGAACCAAAACTTGTTGTGTAGTACATCGTCGGAATCAGAAAAAAAAGCTGTATTCAGAAATATAAAAATTCAATATGGCTTCTAAAAGAAAATTAAAGTTGACTGTCGTATGTTTCTTTCTCCGTGTGTTGAAAAAAATGTGATATCATCTTCGTATTCCTTGCAAAATTTGCTTCGAGAATGTTCCGGTTACAAATGGCTAACTCGATCGGTTTTCTCGCACGATTCAGTTTTTCGGCGATATCTTGAGAACTAAGAAAAACAGGTCAGTTTTTTTTTATTATTGTTCAGCACCAGAATGCGCAACTTTGCCCTAATTTGAGCAACATCGTATCTCTCAAGATAACTGAAATCCCCCGCGGAAGATGCCATAATTGCACTCACAAATAAAATCTATAACAGCTTGGACAATAAAAAACCCTCACTTTGTGTTTTTATAGACTTGGCAAAGGCTTTCGACACAGTGTGTCACGAGTCATTGCTGAGTAAACTTGAAAATATTGGTATTCGCGGACTGGCACTTGAACTGTTTCGAAGTTATCTCTGCGATAGGAAACAGAGAGTCAAAATTGAAAACACACTGAGTAAGGAGAGAATTGTGACCTATGGTGTCCCCCAAGGTACAGTCTTAGGTCCTATTCTCTTCACGATATATATCAATGACTTACTGGCTTTATCTCCTGCTAACATTATTTCCTATGCTGATGATACAGCAATATTCTTTGAGGGCAATACATGGATTGAGGTTCAGGAGGAGGCAAAACTACTTCTGAGAGATATTAAAATATGGCTTGACTCTAACCTTCTCACATTGAATCTAGAAAAAACCAAATATCTCCCGTTTGTATCATATAATAGCCACTTACCAAATTTCTCATCTATTCCTGTAGATGATAAAGATATTGAAGGAGTCACAGAAATTAAATATCTGGGTATCTATATCGATAGTTTCTTAAGATGGGATATACAGATAGAGAGAACTGTGAAGAAAATGAGAATATTGATGTATAAATTCAAAGTTCTAGGAAGATTCATGGAATTCAGACATCTCAAAACAGTTTATTTTTCACTTATAGAATCGATTCTTAACTATGGCATATTAGCCTGGGGTGGTGTCAAAAAAACTCATTTGAATATACTCAATATGTCACAGAAAAGAATACTCAAACTCATTATGAAAAAAGACATGAAATATCCTACTGAATCATTATACAATGAAGCTCAACTTCTCGATATAAGACAACTCTTCTGCAAAAAAATTTTGTTATATTTCTTCAATAACAGAACCTCTTTAGAAGCGCTGAATCACCCGTACGAGACGAGACAAAAATCCAAGAAATTATACAAACAAGACAAAGCTAATAAAAGCTGTGGCCAAAGATTTTATAAATACATTGGGCAGAGGCTATTCAACAATTTGCCAGAACCGATGAGAGAACCAATGAATTTCTTCACATTCAAAAAAAGAATATTCATATGGATAATGGAAAACAGAAGTTTTATCAGCTCATTACTAGATTCATAATATTGTTTTCTGATGAACCTTCGTGAGAATAAAAAAAAAAACAAATAAAAAATATGATAAGCATATATTATATTATTGTCGTTTATTGTCGTTTATTGTAGTTTTTGTTTTTGTTTTTTTTTTAATACTTAATGCAGTGTGCGTATCAATAATTTAAAAAATATATATATAATTTGTCAGATAAATTTTTAGGTGAAAACACAAATGGCACAAAGTCATGATTTGGAATATAAAAGTATCTGTTTCAGGTAATATGACTATTCGTAGACAAGCTCTTAAGCTTAAACGGAATCACAGTCATATTTATTTATAATCATAAATCATGTGCCGTCTCTAATATTGTCATATTTTGTTATATGTATTATGTATTATAAATAAATATATTATTATTATTATTATTATTATTATTATTTATTATTAAGCTCGAATTACGGGCACCCTGTATACGAAACCTTATGGCATCTTTTATGACAGCTAAATAGCCATGAAGTCATCAATTATATTGATTTTGATGTGTTTATGTCGATGTTTTCGATCATTGGATTGCACTTATCATGCAAAATCAAACTCGAATTCATATTGACAAGAATAAACTCAATAACATGATAATTCTTGGTTTTCCAAATATAATAAATAATGAAATGACATGTTACAGACAGGAGACACATTTTATCTAGGTGTTTTTTTTTTGCACTGGGACCAAACGCCCCATAAGTCGAAACTTGTGCGGGGTTAGGTAAGCAGACAAACACAAACATCCATGGCCTAACTAGGATTCGAACCTATGTCTCGGTGGGAGTCCCCATACGAACTCAGCGCCTTCACGCTCTAGACCACCGAGCCGCCGTTTTGGATCGAATGTTTATATTTTGAGCTCAGATTTTCATTGATGTAATATTCCAAAATAGTAATGGATAGCACACACTCGCCTAAGGTCATCCTCAATGTGTCGCCAAACGCCTGGAGAGGACGTTCTATTTTCTACAACCTAAGAACATCATCAGGCGTAAATTTAGCGCTGTAATTGTCCTAAATGAGTTCTTTCAGTGACAGCCTGAGGATGTAAAAAATTTCGTGCCTACGGACGTCTTCAGATGACGTTCCATGAAATAACGTGTCATCGAAGACACAAGGAAGAAAAAGAAGAACTAGAATTGAGGTTATGTCTCATGATAGTCATGATTTGTTCAAGATACATCATGACGCATCTCCGAGAGTTTCGATCACGTTTCGATCCTGTATTCCCAATCCATGTCATAGTAGTAGTAACCTAACAAGTAAGTGTATGTTATAGTTTATTGTCTAGAGGAATTATATAAATTATATTGACTTTTCAAAAATTTTTTCTTGGATACCTTGTAAATTTTTGAGATAAGACCTAAGTAAGGAGTATGGGGGACCATTCCCCCGGAGATCCTGGGGGAGGAGATCATGAAATAAACATTTTCAAAGATTTGATCAACAGATCACCAAACACAAAAGAAGCAGTCAACAATTTATTTAGATTTGCTAACAATTTCCAATACAATCCACAAAAATGTAATGATTTAATCTCTTTTATAAACATTGATGAAGATTTTGTGAAAGAATGTAATGAAGTTATTTCAGATGGATATTTTTTTAATGATGAGAAGGACTTGAAGGTCAAATTCCCGGCTAGAGTTAACATTCTATCAGACCTAGTTATGAAAAAGGCAAACAGTCAAGCAAACCGGCAAACGATAAAAAACAATGACAAAAAGGCAGTCAACAATTTATTTAGATTTGCTAACAATTTCCAATACAATCCACAAAAATGTAATGATTTAATCTCTTTTATAAACATTGATGAAGATTTTGTGAAAGAATGTAATGAAGTTATTTCAGATGGATATTTTTTTAATGATGAGAAGGACTTGAAGGTCAAATTCCCGGCTAGAGTTAACATTCTATCAGACCTAGTTATAAAAAAGGCAAACAGTCAAGCAAACCGGCAAACGATAAAAAACAATGACAAAAAAGGTGAAGAAGATACAATTATAGAATTGAAACGCCATAAAACTATTGATAGTCAGGAAGATAAAAATTCAAATCTGTCAGTGGAAAGAATGGAGGAGAATGATTTTGGAGAAATTGTAGAAAAATCTGGTTCCCAACTTTCGGAACTTAAATATGATAGGATGGATCAAGGCCCATTCAATATTTATATTGAATCAACAAATGAAAACATTGGATACCTGTCTAACCTTTCAGTAGGGAAAATATTCCATCAAAATTCTTGTTATAACCCATCTTCCATTGAAAGAAGAGGTAAAAATAGACTGATGATAAATTTTAAGGAATTAGAAGAGGCAAATGAACTCCTTGAGGATAACCATTTTTTATCTTCTAACAATTTCAAAGCCTTCATCCCGAATAACTTGATTACATCAAAGGCAATAGTGAAGGATATTGATACCATTTTTTCAGAGGAAGAAATTAAAAATAACATGGAAACTATTGATAACAGGAAAATTATACACATAAGAAGACTAAAGAAAAAAGTTGTATCAGATTCAGGTATACAATATAAAGATATCCCTGTAATCTTGATCACTTTCAGAGGGAAATTTATTCTAAGTGAAGTTTATATATACTCTTGTAGCTTTGAAACCTTAAATTATTACTCTCCCGTAATACAATGTCATAACTATTTAAGATACGGCCATACTAAGACTCAGTGCAAAGGTAAAATAAGATGCCCTATATGCTCCGAAAATCATGACATGGATAATTGCATTAAAACTCAACTAAGCTGTTTGTTTTGTGGAAAGGACCATTCAACAAACGAACTAGGAAGAAACTTTGAAAATAGAGTATGTCCAGAATTCCACCGTCAAAAAAGAATAAAAGAACTGATAGGAGAGAGAAATATTACCTTCTTTGAGGCTTCAAAGCTTGTTCCTAACATTTCCAAACCAAACGCTCCAAATGTAAGTAGCCAATTTAATTTCAACATTAACAAATTTCCAGAATTACCAGAAAATAAGAGTATAAATTCACAAAAATTAAACGAAACGACCCCTCGATCAAGCTTCAGGGGTACAGTAATGTAACCAAAAGCACAAAATATTCCATTAGTAAACCTAGTAGTTCAAAGGCAAATCATTATAGCAGAAAAGGTAAAAGAACCTACGAAGGGGAGCATGCGGAAATCCTGTATAGCCCAAACGGGCATATTAGGGAATCCTACTCTATACTGCACCCTTTAGCAGGCCTCCTAATTCTCAACCTGAAACTTCGGGTAACCAAAAACAAAATTTAAGGGATCAAATAAGTAACATATACTTCAGTCAACCCGAAACCTTTCTTGAAATTATTAGGGAATTTATGCCCACAGATGACATTATTTTTGAAAATCCTTTACGCACCTTTCCGAATCAGGAAACAAGATAATGGAATCATTAAAAATCATTAACTGGAATATAAGAAGTTTCAATTCAAACAAAAATAATCTTTTGAAATTAATAGAGGATAGTAATCCAGACGTAATATTTTTATCAGAAACCTGGATAAAACCAGGAAATTATATCACAGTAAACCCATATAAAGCTATATCACATGACAGAGATGATGGAAAAGGAGGATCGGGAATTCTTCTGAAGAACTCAATCAAATTCGATATTCTGAAAATAAATTTTCAAATCCCATATAGGGTTAATATTGTGGGAGTGAGAATAGGTGACATAGAAATGTTTTCGATTTACATCCCGCCTGATATATCGGTTGATGAGATATTCTGGAAGAACTGTATTGAAAATCAAAAATTCATAATATGTGGAGATTTCAACTGCCCTCATAAAAATTGGGGTAACTCTGTTAACAACAGAGGAGGAATTGTGCTAAATTCTCTGATAGACGATGGATACATGACTATAAATAATGATAATCAACCTACAGTATCAACTTTGCATTCTAAAAGCGTTATAGATTTGGTAGTGTCTTCACCTAACTTATTCAATGATGTCGAATGTAATACTCTGGAGGACACCTACGGCTCGGATCACTTTCCAATACAAGCAGAAGTAAGGATTAATTGCCCTAATATATTAAATACTTCTTCAAACCTTCCACATAATGAGATAATTTTTAATTACAAGAAAACTGAATGGACTAAATATGAACAAATCATTGAATCATTCAATATCAATTCATATAAGGATTTCATTGATGCAATAAATTTTGGTTTTTCTCAAAGTACTCGTAAAATAAACAATACAAATAAATACAATAATGTACTAAAACCACCATGGTGGGATGACGACTGCACAGAGGCTATAAAGAAAAGGAAAGAATTGTTTAAGAGATACAAAGAAAATGCTAACCAAGAAAATTTCATAGAATTAAAAAAAGAAATTGCCAAGTCGAGGAAAACTTTTAAAAAGAAAAAGAAAGAATCATTCAAACAATTTACCGAAACATTGTCTAGAGAAAGCAATATATCCACAGTTTGGAAAAATATCAGAAGATTTTCTAGACCTTTCAATGCCCCCCCTAATAATACTCCAAATAACATAGATAACGACATATTATATGAATCACTTCTCGATAAATTTGCTCCTCCTGATATACAAAGACCCCCAATCTTGATTGACGAAATTGAAATTAACAAAGATATAAACTACACATTTACAGAAAGAGAAGTAAAATGTATAGTGGAACGATTGAAAGACTCTGCTCCAGGAAAAGATAAGATCTCATACAAAATGATAAAATATCTTCCGAGAAACGCATTCAAATGGTTAGTAACTTACTATAATGACATTTGGCTAAATGGTTCGGAAATTCCAAACGAATGGAAAGATATTATATTAATTCCTATTCTTAAACCAGGGAAAGATCCAAATAATTATTGCAACTACAGACCTATAGCTTTGACATCCTGTATAAAAAAAATTTTTGAACATCTAATTAAATACAGACTTGAATGGTGGATAGAGCATCATAATATCTTTCCCGAGAACCAATTTGGATTCAGAAAAGGAAAGGGTACAATAGATGCAATGTTTAATTTTCATTTGGATATCATATGTGGTTTTCTGAAAAAAGAAAGTACGGTTGCTGTATTTTTGGATATCCAGTCTGCATACGATAACGTCATTCCTGAAATATTAGCTAAAAACTTGAAAGAATTAGGAGTAAATAACAATGTGATAAATATTATTTTTAACCTAACTCATGAAAAAAACTTTTATATAAGGGACAAAAATCATAAATTATGGGGACCTAGAAAATGCTATTAAGGCCTTCTACAGAGGGTGCAGTTCTAAGCCCGATTCTCTTTAATTTATATACTGTCACTATGTGGGACGCAAAACAACCTCACGCAAAATATATTCAATATGCAGACGACATTACCATATACAGATCCCATATTCAAACTCATTTTGCGAAACATCACATTGATAGAGCATTAGAATCAATAGAAAACTGGCTTGGAGAACATGGACTTACTATCTCTTCAGAAAAATCTGAAAGTATAATTTTTTCTAAGTCCCATCATCAACAAAATTTAAACATTAAAATCTACAATAATAATATCGATCAGGTTGAACACTTTAAGCTTTTAGGGGTAACTTTTGATAGAAATATGACGTGGAAAAATCATATCACGGAGGTGATTAATAAATGCAACAAAGTACTGAATATCCTAAAATACTTAGCAAAAGTTAGCTGGGGAGCAGACCCAAAAACCATGCTAACAGCACATAATGCGTTAATAACATCCAGACTTGAATACGGTTTAGTGATGTATGGAAATACTAGCAAAAACAACATGAAAAAAATCTCAAGTATACAATATAAATCCCTTAGAATTTGTTTAGGAATGATGAGATCCTCCCCAACAAACGCTATTCTGGTAGAATCCAATCAACTCCCCATAGACATCAAACAAAACCTTATTACTCTGAATTTCATTTCAAAACATAAGGCAATTAAATCAAACCCAATTATTAAAAAAATGATGCAATTTGAAGAAAGAGTTTCAAATTCAAATAGAAATAAAATGACACATTGGATTTAATTCACTTCGATTCAAGAAACATTGGCCCCTCCATTCAATCAAATAGTAGCTTTAGATAATCAACTAGCTTTCAAAATTCCCTTAGAATGTTATTTCCATAAATATGAAATCAAAGAAGATATTGGTATAAATAAAAAAGAGAAATTCTGTGGGAGTACAAATACTAAATTCATTAGTATAATTAATGAAAGATGGCCGAATTACAAGCTCATTTTTACGGATGGATCAAAAATTGCAGAAAAGGTTTCCTTTGGTTTATACATCCCACACAAAAATCTTTCTAAAGGAGGCTCCATTCACCCAAGATCATCAATTCTTACCGCAGAATTAACAGCTATATATTGCGCCCTCCTAATAATTAATGTGAAGTTGAAAATTACATAATTTTTTCAGACTCAAAAAGCGCAGTGACAGGATTACAAAATAATAATTTTCATATAAACAACAATAAATTATATTTGAAAATGAAACAACTTTGGTATGAACAGATACAAAACAACAGTAAAATAAAATTATGTTGGATTCCAGGTCATAGCAATATTGTGGGAAATGAAAAGGCAGATAAAATTGCAAAAAATGCAATTACTTCGTTTAAAATTGATGAAATCCAAAACACTGATTTAATTCCCTTTACAAAGAATCTTATAATAAATAAATTTCAACAATTTTGGAATCTATCCTCGAATGATAGGGGTAAAATATATAAAGAAATTCAACCGAAAGTTCAGTCAAAACCATGGTTCAACATATGCCAGGCAATTTCTCGAAGATCATTCACTTCAATAATTAGATTGAGAATAGGTCATTGCAGCCTGCCATATCATCTCAACAGAATAAAAGTGAAAGAATCCAACTTATGTGATTGTGGAAAAGTTGGAGATATAAACCACTATTTCTTTGAATGTGAAAATAATAAAGCCAATATTGATATCCTATATACCAAACTGTTGAGTATGGGTTTTTCTCCCCCCCTATCTTATCATATGATTCTGAAAGATCTAAATTTTGAAAAAATAAATGTTTTAAGCAAATTCATTGAAAAGAGCCATACTTTTATCTGAATAAAAATATCTATAATCTATGGAATTCCTATGAATATGGCCTAATCTATCTTTTCTATTTGTTTGTTTATAGATAATATGTGATGTCTTTATGTGGGGTTTAGAAATGAGACCTATCCATACTTGTTATAACAATTACCTTCACTAATGGGAACTAACAAATACACCTTTATACCCATCCTTGTTAGGGGCAAGGTTTTGATAAGCAGGGTTCATGCAAAAGATAAAGTACTTGCCACTAACCCTCCCAGCTGCTCAGTTAGGGTGTGGGTACGGTTCATGTATTTTTGAATTATATGAGTAACAGTATATAATGAAGGGGTAAATTTTCCGGTGCGCCACTGATTTTTCGCTAGCCAAAATCAGAAACCACCCTGATGAAAGGGATAAACCACTGCTATCGGTAGAGTCAACAATTCACAAATATCTGGTAAAATTTTCAAGTACCCTGGGGTTGATTAATGAAGAAATAATAGTCATACACCTTGAAACTATCTATTCAAATCATATGATAACACCATATATAGTTATGTAAGAGAAGTAGCATTCAAGGGAGCATTCAGATTTCAGATATATATAGTTTTGTATATTAAATTGATACAAATATAGGGAAGGTCCTAAGGAGGGCTATTCATGTGACGTCACGGGGATAGCGTACAACTTAATATTGAATGTAAACTATTACACATGTATAAGGGACATTCCCTGATGTTTTATGGTTTGACAGACTTATCTGAATGCTCAGTGGAGCTCCTATGGCGTTACTTATGATTGAATCCCTCTTCTCTCTGGTCAAGGCAATCAGGCCTCAACTGGCAGACTGCTCGTTGTCGAAGACACAGCAAAACTGCAGGTATTCTTGTTAACCAATGAAAAAAAAAAACAGCACGAGTCTATGGTCCAGACATACAATGACCAGGGACTAGGATGAACAGTAGTACTAGAGTCCTAATAGTGGGATGAAGCCTATGCCTATTGCAAGAACTAGGAGTAGGACTAGAATTAAGACTAGGACTAGGACCCTAAAAATAAACAATACTAGTCTGAGTTCACTTCAATTGATTGTATAATGGTCAGGCTGACTGATGACAAAGATAATACTAACCTCTTTTGTAGCTGAGGGTTATTTTAACAATTCCGATGTTGTGGATTGTCTGTGTCAGTTATTTCCACAATGGTACTTGTTGGATAGACAAGACAGGAGCTTTTGGCTTTATATCCTGCAGAGCAGAAAATATGATTTCATTCAAAATACAAACATCCAATATTGGTCCGATACGTAATGAATCATATAATGTTGAAATTCTCCAAATCCATACAGAGATGATCGAATAATTCGATGGAGATATTTCAATCGGCCATACACTCCCACAAGTACCAAGGAAGAATCAAAAGTGAAAAATTGAAATGTCAGTCAGATATCAAAAATATTAAATGTCACTGCTGTCAATTGCATCGATTTATATTGATTTATACGCGAAACTGATTCCTTAGATCATACAGGAATGTGAGAATAGTTCTGTGACATATTAAACTTAAAGGAACAGTGCAGACAGTATTTTCGTGATGACTGTTGGCTGGCGCTGAATAATTTATAAGGATGGTGCGAGCAGATTCCAAGTGTAAAATCATCCATGAGAATCTTTATCGTGAGTTCGGATCCTACACTCAGTTAAAGTTTATAAAAACCACTAAGGCATTAACTCAGCTCTTGAACTAAACTGATATTCATCCGGAATAAATACTCGACAAACAAAATCTGATCAGTGCTTACACCATCCGGATAAACATTTGATGAACAACTATTCGTGTTGCTGCTGAGGAAAAAGTTACGGTTTCACAACTGCTTGCAGACATTCGTGTTCTCAAGACGAACTATCGCTGACGTATTATGGACCCATCTCGGGTCAGAAAGAAAGTATCTGTACTAAGAAAATATCTCACATGTTATCTGTCAACTCTGTCATTGAATATTGACTTATAATTGTCAGAAATCGATTGTCAATTGATTTAATCATTGAAATAAAAATAAAGTAAACAATGATGGATCATTATATTTAAATGATATCTTACTGAGCACATAATATAATGTATGCGAAATTGTTTGAAATAAAGGTGAGTACAGTGAGGCGAAATACTGAAAGATAGTTCATAATACAGCATAACATGAAGTTATCATATAGCACAGTGAACATGATACCGAGTGTGACATCGATCTGATACTTAAGAACACGAAATTCAATGATTCCAGAATAATAATAACGGAGAATTCGTAGTGCAAAATAAAACCGTAACAAATCCCCCCTCCACTCCGGGAGGCATTAAAGTTCCATGGACTTTAATGACGATAAGAAATTTCAAATGCAAACACGAAAACTTTAAATATTGAAAGCCAACAGATCAGAGGAAAAAAAAATTAGCTTCACATTTTCAATCAAGTTGAACTCAGACCAGTAGAGATATTTATTACAAAAATATAAGTTGCCATAATGCTATATGCAACAACAAACCTACTGAAAGTAGTGAATCTGTAGTAGAACTCCACGGTTTCTACTACTTTAAAGTAGTCAAGTTAAAGGCTACGCTGTGGTCCATCTGCAGGGGTCGCCACGGTTGAGATTCGGACCGGGTTCAGAGGGGTCTTCGCGTAAAGATGAGGAGTCGCGCCGGTGATCAGCTCCGAATCTGGTCCAATCCGAATCGCAACACGCAGACGTCCAGCTGCAAAAGAACCACAGGAGTGTAAAACTCGTCTACGTTGTTGGATGACCGAAAAAAGAAAAATTAATTTAGAAATTTTGGGATATATACCCAGGACCTCCAACAAGCCCTAGTGTGATATAGGACACACCAGCCTGAAACAGCTCTGACGCTGGAATAAACAAAAAATCTCCATAAACAAAAATATATTCGGGATTGTTCCTTGACCATAACACCGCGGACAATCTTGCGGCTCAACGGTTCCGAAGGAATCAAAGTAGGGTGAAATGAGGCCTCAGCACTGTGGCGGGCGCCAATAGGCGAGAACACAATAGCACGAATTCAGTTCAAATGTGCATAATAAATAAATATAACATTGAAATAATGTGTACCAGTAGTTTTTTCAACAATAAATGCTGTCATTATCCAAAGAACGCGTTTGCAAAACCATACAAATTTGTGGACCATTCAAAAAACCAATAATGGCGGATACGTGATGACGTAACAAGTATTGGCGTGCATTTGGCAACGCTGTACTGTACCTTCAAAATATTCTACATATTTCCTAACCTAAGAAACCGAACTCCTAAACATCAAAACATCAGAGTTTTTCTTTGATTTTTCATTTGCTCAATATTTTCTTGTGTAATCAAAATATTCAAATCATTGTGACTATTATTGTGACATAGTCTGATGGTTCATGTTTATTGATTGGAGATATGAAGCCAGTATTCGAAAAAGCAATCACAATCTTCCAGTAGTTGATTCAACTATGGTTTTTGAATTCTGCAAGTTAAAAGAAACTGGCATGAGCTGTTTCATAAAGGTGAAGATTAGTCCAGAACATAAAGTTCGTCCTAAACCATAAAGGGTTGAGGCTGAGGTTCATGAAGCTGAATAAACTGTAGTCTGGATTGTGCAGTTTCAAAAGGTAAAAGGTACATAAATTCTTGACTTTTTTATAAACTATATTCTTTTATATTCTTAGGTAGATGTAAACACAGTGTGGCTTTCTTATTATGGTTACATGGAAGATCAGAAGAACCCTCTGTACCTTCTATGGAGTGTTACTGAAAAGTGTCCAACTCAGTGTCCAAACTACCAAATTTTTGAGCTTCCTATCAACATTCATGCCACTTGTAGAATTAGCACCAAAATAAGTTCCTACCCTCCCAGTGGTTCCATCAAAATTTCTTGAAGTAGTTTTTCAAGTAGATGGAAAACATGGATGCCAAGGACAGGGGCGGCGAGTTTTGTTTTGCCCAATGGGTGCCAAAATGGAGGAGTTAGGGCAAGCCAACAAAAAATGCGCCGCAGGCAAAAAAATTTTATGGCTCAAGGTCAAATGCCTTCAAATTTGAAGATAGCTTGATGCAATATTGATTCTGCATTACGTGTGAAACACCCCCACTAGAATATAATGTTTTTTGACTAATCGGGTTTCGGGTCTGTTGTTAATATCAACATAAACAAAGGTACATCTTCGTTTCGGCCAATGGGTGCATTGCACCCATACCTATGGTCTACATGGGTGCATTGGCCCCGATGCCCCCATGCACTCGCCGCCCCTGGCCAAGGATAACTGTTTTTGAAAGAGTTTGATTCTGATTCATAAGCTAATTATTTTGTCCAGAAAACATTCATCCAATTTGTCTCCTAGGGGATTCCAAGACTTCATTCATCAGAATATCAGTGACAGTGATTGTGAATTGGTGCAAGATATAAAAGTGAATCAAAACGAATCATCATTATCAGCATGGTTTGAAGTTTGCTATGGAAGAATTACTGCTTCAAAGTGCACAAAGTGCAAGACATTTGAAGGTACATTATATGAGCAGGAGAATTTTGAGAATAATGGTAGTTTTCAGTTACTTGAAGTGTGATATGACCCTATATTCCTTTAGAAAATTATAAAAGATGCTGAAAATTTGAGGCAAACTGTTCATTCCACCCATTTAATAAAATTATAAAATAACAGTACTACAGTAGTTTTTTTCTTCTCTTATTTCAAAATTGGACTTATTTAGAGCTCACCAGTGTCTTATAAATAACATATTTCATCATACACAACTTCGAAATCCCTTCTCATATTGATCATACACTATATCTTCACAAACTGGAGATGGTAGGTATATGAAATTCATGTTTACTTCTTGTCGAACAACCTAGTTCATTCATATTTTATTGTCAGTGGAATATTGGTAAAAAAGATGAATACCTATCATAACACCAAAAAAGTAATGAAAGTAGTAAGAAAAAAATCCAGTAAGTATAAACCAAGAGAGCACTGGCATATCTAGAAATGATGGAAGATGCAACATCAATTCTCAATGCAAAAAACAAAATCATACAAGCCAAAATTACTAGATAGGTATTGTCACTATTTCATGTAGGGAAAATTTGTCAAAAATGTAAAGGAATAGGTAGTACACAAAAATTATCAAAATGAAGCAAGAATGCTCAAGAATGTTGGTTGAAATTTTCATTTATTGTCCACTTTATGCAGTAGATATAATTAGAACAGTTAAATATTAATAGATATATTTCATTTCTAGAATGAATATAGATGTAGAACATGGAAATATTATATCAATATCTTGTCCAGATCATCACAGTTTTCAAGAAAACAAATAAACTTAATCATGATGGTAAAAATCACAAACATATTTGTATATCAATCAGCAACAGTCCTGAGTCATTTTATCACAATATGTTATGGGACTGTCAATTTGGTTCTGGTTCATAGTATTTGATGTCAGTCTCTTCCATGACAGGTTACTTTTCAGGTTCTTCAAGAAAACTTTCTTCAACTGAAACACTCACTGGTACTTCCAAGAATTTTCCTCAAGGAGAGTCAATATGATTTGAGGAAAGTTCCATTTTATCTCATCTCCCAAATTCTCAAGGGATTATTGAGATCTCCTTTTCCGTGCTGAAGATGAAAGTTAGGATTTTGTTTTCGACGTTTAATGAATATGGAATCACATCTTCAGGCATATAAACTCTAGATCCAATGAGTTTTAATTCCACCCAGTTCAACATGTCATATTCAAGCTAGAACAAAATGAGTATGATCAATCCATATTGAAGAAAAAATTCTACTCACATCAAAACGATCCTCACAGCAAAATTTATATCATTTGATTCCAGGTATGGTTTATCCATATACTTTGTTCAGTGTTGATTAAGCAGGATGGAACCAAGTTTGTGGCATTTCCTTACAGTCACTGTCATCCCAGGAATGTGAATAAACATTGATGAGAAAAAATAAATAATTCGATGGCACGAATAAAAATAATATTGGCCGACAAAAATAAATAAACAATAAAATAAAATAACAACTGACAGTAGTGACAGATGAACGAATTGTCAACTGTCCACACAGTCAACAGTCCAGAAGATATCAAGCGACGTTGCCGGATCACCGTCTAATACTTGTCACGTCACATTAACGCGCGATATTCCAGCTCGTTTGAACGGGATCAATACTTTGCAAATTTTTTGTGGAAAAACTACTTCGAATAAAAATCTGAAAAAAATACCTGAGACTTTTATCGTCATACTAAAGGCCATGGTATTTTTTCCAGAAATTCGTGTTCTCGCCTATTTCAACAGAACGTGCCATTGAAGGTAGTCGGTCCGCAACCAGCCCGCGCCTGTTACGGTTAGGTCCCTACCAAAAAAAAAGTCATTAGCAAAGTTACAAAAAAAAATATATTGGAGTTAAATGCGCCTGATTTTATGTCAAGTTGGATCTTGGTTCTGGTGATGACGTAGCAAGAAGGGAGAGATCAAACAGCTCAGTTTCAGATTTACCTGTGACAACAAACTGGAAAAAGTATCCATGCAAAACAAAATGATCTACGAAGGAGGATGAGTATTTAATCTATCAAATCCCTCACTGGAGGATATCAGTGCTCATGTTGACAAAAATAGCTCCAAAATATGCAACAGTGCAAAGCTAAAAACCTAAATACAAAAGCACTGAAGATGACTGTAAGAATATAAATCCCATGACTAACAAATAGCAACATAAGGAGTTTCAATTAAGAACAAAAATTCTATACAGTCTGATTAATACTCATTCCACCTGATGGTAGACTCAATACAAAATGTTGCAAACAACAATATAACATGGCAAACGGAAAATATCCAGTTGTGTGACACTAAAATCATAGGATATCAACTCATATCAGGTAGCGGTAACTCAAGAATGTACCCAAAGTGCAACAGACGTACAAAGTTCACTAAATATGGAAAAATTAGAGAATACCTAGCCACCATCGACAAGTTGACATAACAATCGAAAGGTTGACACAATATCTGCAAACAGCAAAAAATCGAACAGAGGTGTTTCTGTCGTGGTCTTGAGTTTATACATTGCTGTATAAGCTACCACTAATTGGGAACTGTGTCAGTTCAAGTATCTTTAAGCCAGAGCTAGGGATAGCCAACTTCTACCCCAAGGTTACTATTTGCAGAGAACAAAAATCAAACAGAGGTGTTTCTGTCGTGGTATCGAGTCTATACATTGCTGTACAAACTACCACTAGTTGGGAACTGTATATAGTTCAAGTATCTTTAAGCAAAAGCTAGGGATAGCCAACTTCTACCCCGACAAGGTAATCTGAAACTGAGTGATATGCTAATACTGAGTGATAGGCTAATAGTGTGTGGATGGATCAAAGAAAGATGGATTAGTCAGATGTTTCATCATCTGGTGGATGCGATTTCAAGTCCTTACCGTGCCATACAGACGTTTTCCCTTTATCGTCTCTCAACTCATATGTCCAAGGTGATACAATTTTGACAATAGTGAACGGTCCAAGGTATTTTGCGGATAATTTTGCCGTGAAGTTTTTAGATGCATCCGAGATTGCATAATTTCGTCTCAAAACCTTTTGTCCTACAGAAAATTTCACAGGTCGCCGACGAAGATCATAATGCTGCTTACTCTTCTGATGGGCCTTCATAATTCGGGCTTGAACATCCTTATAAATACGAGAGAATGCATTTTTCTTATCTTCGGCAGAACAAACTGGAAAAGGAGAGTCACCAGGAATGTAAATTTCGTTTTTCCCATCAAGAGATACTTCACGCCCAAAATTAACAAAATTTGGAGTTAAACCAGTCGTTTCATGTTTGGATGACCGAATAGCATAAGCAATCTTCTGAAGATACAAGTCCCACATCTTATGATTTTTCGAAACATATGCCGTGAGCATAGTTTTAATAACACGGTTCACTCTCTCAGTAGGATTAGACTGAGGATGATAATTAGCAGTATAAGCAATATCATAATTGTAGGTTTTTGCAAGATCTTTGAAAAGTTTACTTTTGAATTGAACACCGTTATCTACAATGATTGTTTTGGGTGCGCCAAACATGAGCACGACTTGCTCTTCCATAATTTTGACTACATTACTAGCGGTAGCAGATCTTAAAGGAAAAAGTAGAACAAATTTACTGAATGCATCACATACAGCCAAAATATATGCAAATCCCTTTGAACTTCGAGGCAAGGGGCCCATTAAGTCGGCACTGATGAGTTGCCATGGTTTGTCAGCAGTGGGAGTCTTACTCAACATATGCCCTGACAATGGTTTCTGCTCAGGTTTGATCGAATTGCAAACTTGACAACGGCGAACGTACCTTGTCACATCAGACTTGAGTTTTGGCCAAAAATATTTGTTTGCAATACGAGCTACTGTCTTATAAATACCAGCATGACCTGCTACAGGATCGTCATGATGTCTTTCAATTATTCCTGAGCGTCTTTCCTTGGGGACAACTAATCTCCACTCATCAGCTGGACTTGACAGTTCAGGGTATGGGGAACGAACAAACTTGAAAACTTGATATTCATCGTTCACACGAAAACAAGGATAACGAGCCGGGTTCTGCCTTATTCCATTTGCTAACTTCTGGTACCATCGATCAGTACTACTCGAGCAATCGAAATTCTCGGAATCTTTCAACTTCAAATTATCGACATCCACAGAATCAACAGAAATAGGAACAGACCTAGACAAAAAGTCAGGACACGCATGCTCAGATCCACGACGATGAATAATCTTGTAATCAAATGGTTGAAGACGCAATGCCCATCGACCTAACCTACCTTGAGGATCTTTCAAACTATGAAGCCATTGCAAGGAATGACAATCACTGATGATGATGAAATGGTAGCCTTCCAGGTAATGCCGGAGTTTCTCCACTGCCCAAATAACAGCTATACACTCTCGTTCCGTGGCACTATATTTTCGCTCCTGAGCAGTTAATGATCGAGACAAATATGCAATAACCTTCTCACCATCATCAAAGTTTTGGCTCAAAACAGCTCCAATTCCATAGGCTGAGGCATCAGTTTGGACATAAAAAGTTCTACTAAAATCTGGACATGTAAGAATAGGTGCACTAACCAAACATTCTTTCAAGAAACGAAAAGATTTTTCGCATTCTTCAGTCCAGCAATATTTGACATTCTTCTTTGTTAGATTACATAATGGTGCTACGATTGACGAAAATTGAGGTACAAACCTCCTATACCATGAAGCGGTACCAATAAACTGTCTCACCTGTTTTGGTGAAGTAGGGGCTCGAATATTCAAAATAGCTTCCACCTTGGAAGGATCTGGACGCAGTCCATGACGATCAACTATATAGCCCAAGTACTTCAACTCAGGACGGCAAAAATGACATTTATCAAAACTAACAGTCAACCTAGCAGAATGTAATCTATCAAATACTTTACGTAAAGTTTCCAGGTGAGTATCAAAATCCTGAGAAACGACGATTATATCGTCCAAATATACTAGAACTGAAGGGGACAAATCTGGGCCTAACACAGTCTCAATTAAACGTTCCCAGGTCGCTGGAGCATTAGTCAATCCAAAGGGCATCACTTTAAAACGGTAAAGTCCACCAGGTACTGTAAACGCGGTATAGTCTCTAGAAGACTCCTCTATAGGTACCTGCCAGTATGCGCTCTTAATATCCAATGAACTCATATATTTTGCATCCCGAAGTTGGTCTAAAATTGCAGAAATATATGGTAAAGGGTAAGCATCTTTAACAGTAACTGAATTAAGTTGACGGTAGTCCACGCAAAAACGGTATGATCCATCCTTCTTTTTCACCATGCACACAGGGGAAGCCCAAGGACTTTTACAAGGTTCTATTATATCTCGTGACAACATATCTCGGATTTCATCATCAATAACTTGTTGTTTGACAGGAGACACCTGATAATAGCGTTGTTTGATCGGCTTGGTATTTGGGAGCAACTCTATATTATGAGCAACTAAGTGTGTTCTACCTAAGGAAGTACCCATTAAATCCGTCATTTCATCAACCAAACCTTTAAGTTGTTCTTGTTGAAAAAGAGAGAGCATCGAATTATCTTCTATTCCACAAATTTCAATTGAAGCTGGACAATCTTTAGAAAAATGCCAAACTCTTTGTCTCAAATCTGGGATTATATTCATGGACCTCCAGAAGTCGATACCTAAAATTAATTTCTGAGGCAACTCAGGGATAACTAAAATATCAATAACACATATTTTGTCAACTAAGCACAGAGGCGTGGTCACAAACCCAATACTTCGACAAATTTGACCATTAGCAACTCTGCACTCACTGACAGAACTTTCAAGCTTAAGTCCCAGTTGCTTCAGAAATTCAAAACCAATACAACCAACAATAGTTCTGGAAGCTCCAGAATCCAATAATCCAGTTATAGGACACCCTAAAATAGAAACATCAAGGTATGGACGTTCATCACCCGAAACAGTAGACAATACATAATCAAGAATAATTTGCTTCCTAGAATCTAACATAGAAATGGTCAAATCATTTGACTGAGGAGAAATTACTTGACCATCTAAGATCTCCTCGCAGAGTTTTCCGGAACATTACCATTTGATGGTCTTGGTCTAGGGTTTTGATTCCTATTCTGATTATTATTTGATCTACTTGTACTAGGTCTAGAACATTTTGGGCAATCACGAACCATTACATTAGGATTCCCACACTTGAAACAAAATTTCTTTCTAGGTGCCAAACATCCCTTGAATGTATGATTGTCACTACCACAATTAAAACAACTAACCACAGATACTTCAGCTAAATCTGAGGCCAAGTCTGATATGGAATTACAATTATTATCTGAGGAAGAAGACGCATAAGCTAACTCTGGAATGAGAGATCTATTCTTAGGTGGTGGGGGTATATAAGATCTTGCTAAGTCTCGTTTTTCATCAAGGGAACGACAAAGTTCAATAAGTTCAGTAATTGAACCTATTTGTCTAAAAGCCAAGAATGGTTGATAATACGGATCAATCCGCTCTACTATTAAAGTGAGCTGCACTTCTTCTGACACAGGAGTTTGCATTTTATTAAAGAGACTTTTCATACTTGCAACATACAAACCAATGCTCTCTTTAGGACCTTGTGTCCTACGTTTAATATCTTCAAATAAATCCTTGTCAAAATTAGCAGGCAAGAACTGCTGTCGCATTAATCGAACCAACGATTCCCAATCAGTAGCCCATTCTTTAACTAAATTATACCAAGTATATGCATCACCCTCAAATAGATCCGCAGCATCCCTGAATAAAACCGATTTTGTTATACCACGTGACTTTCTCATCGCACCTACTTTCTCAACAAAAGTACAAAATGACATCATACCAGGCTTTCCTGTAAATTTCAGACCCCAGTCACGAACTGGAACAGGTCGAACTTTCACAGGCTCATATTCATCACTGGAAGAATCACTAGAGCTAACAACAGAGCTATGAGCATTAGGTGCTGCTAAAGATTGTCTTAAAACCGAAATATCAATGACAGAAGGATCCTTATGACCTTTTCGAGCCTTTTCTTGCAATTTATCCAATAACAATAACAATTGCACTCGATAATCAGCCTTAAGTTTCTTCTGTGCATCATCTTGAGGACTACACCTATTTATACGACCTAAGATATGAGCAATTTTTGAACATATACCTTTATATCTGTGATCTCTTTCCGTGCCTGAGAAATCATCAATAAGGTTCTGTAAAGTACCAATATTTTCAGAAATAGCTGCAGAATCTTCAGAAAATTTGAAAGGATATGCCGAGCTTTTGATAGCTAGGGTAGTTTTTTCCAAAGATAGAGTTTTCCTCAATGCTACTCTAAGATCAGCAACAGTTAAATCAGTGCCATCACCAAGACCTCGAATTTGTGCTTCATATACCAACTCTTCTCTAGTCAAACAACCAACATCTAATTTTATTTTGGTCGAAGTCATTTCAAAAAAAATCTTAAAAATCACCGAAAAAAAATTAAAAGTACAAAATCTTACTCACAATGACCCTAAATGTAAGAAAGTACAAAAATTAGAAAAACGACGTCTGGCGTCGGTTGGCGTCGGTGAGCGTCGGTAGTTAAAAACTGTATAAAAATGACCACGATACCGAAATATATCGAAATTAAGCACTTTTTGATAAACGGCGCTGGGCGTCGGTAGGCGTCGCGACGTAAAATTCAAAAAAATCCAACTTGAAAAAATCGAAATTCAAAATACTATAAAAAAAATCGTGTGGAGAATCAGCAATAGCTATTCTCAAAAATAAATGTTTGACAAAATGAAAAGTGACCTTGAGAATACCAAAAATTCCACAAACCAAAAAAAAACAAGCACTTCTGTAGACGCCGAAATGATCTATACTTATAGTCTACCAGAAGTCAAGTGCAAAACTAAAGCGAAAAAAATTCTCAAGTCACACTTCAATTTTCAAAACACAAAACAAGGGTAGTACCTATCAGAGGTTTTCAATCTCAATTTTCAAAAGAATTGGATGTAGGATCTCAAATCAGAAAAAAAGATAATCAAATCAGAAATATTGATTTCCTATCACCAATTCAGAAAATAAATAGGTACTATGACTATGTTTTCTTCAAACTACAAAAAAAAACATTATTCAACCCAAAGTACCTGATAAAGAAAAATGAAATATTTACCAGTTTTTCACTTAAAAAAAAGGTGGGCGCCAATCTGTTAGGGGCAAGGTTTTGATAAGCAGGGTTCATGCAAAAGATAAAGTACTTGCCACTAACCCTCCCAGCTGCTCAGTTAGGGTGTGGGTACGGTTCATGTATTTTTGAATTATATGAGTAACAGTATATAATGAAGGGGTAAATTTTCCGGTGCGCCACTGATTTTTCGCTAGCCAAAATCAGAAACCACCCTGATGAAAGGGATAAACCACTGCTATCGGTAGAGTCAACAATTCACAAATATCTGGTAAAATTTTCAAGTACCCTGGGGTTGATTAATGAAGAAATAATAGTCATACACCTTGAAACTATCTATTCAAATCATATGATAACACCATATATAGTTATGTAAGAGAAGTAGCATTCAAGGGAGCATTCAGATTTCAGATATATATAGTTTTGTATATTAAATTGATACAAATATAGGGAAGGTCCTAAGGAGGGCTATTCATGTGACGTCACGGGGATAGCGTACAACTTAATATTGAATGTAAACTATTACACATGTATAAGGGACATTCCCTGATGTTTTATGGTTTGACAGACTTATCTGAATGCTCAGTGGAGCTCCTATGGCGTTACTTATGATTGAATCCCTCTTCTCTCTGGTCAAGGCAATCAGGCCTCAACTGGCAGACTGCTCGTTGTCGAAGACACAGCAAAACTGCAGGTATTCTTGTTAACCAATGAAAAAAAAAACAGCACGAGTCTATGGTCCAGACATACAATGACCAGGGACTAGGATGAACAGTAGTACTAGAGTCCTAATAGTGGGATGAAGCCTATGCCTATTGCAAGAACTAGGAGTAGGACTAGAATTAAGACTAGGACTAGGACCCTAAAAATAAACAATACTAGTCTGAGTTCACTTCAATTGATTGTATAATGGTCAGGCTGACTGATGACAAAGATAATACTAACCTCTTTTGTAGCTGAGGGTTATTTTAACAATTCCGATGTTGTGGATTGTCTGTGTCAGTTATTTCCACAATGGTACTTGTTGGATAGACAAGACAGGAGCTTTTGGCTTTATATCCTGCAGAGCAGAAAATATGATTTCATTCAAAATACAAACATCCAATATTGGTCCGATACGTAATGAATCATATAATGTTGAAATTCTCCAAATCCATACAGAGATGATCGAATAATTCGATGGAGATATTTCAATCGGCCATACACTCCCACAAGTACCAAGGAAGAATCAAAAGTGAAAAATTGAAATGTCAGTCAGATATCAAAAATATTAAATGTCACTGCTGTCAATTGCATCGATTTATATTGATTTATACGCGAAACTGATTCCTTAGATCATACAGGAATGTGAGAATAGTTCTGTGACATATTAAACTTAAAGGAACAGTGCAGACAGTATTTTCGTGATGACTGTTGGCTGGCGCTGAATAATTTATAAGGATGGTGCGAGCAGATTCCAAGTGTAAAATCATCCATGAGAATCTTTATCGTGAGTTCGGATCCTACACTCAGTTAAAGTTTATAAAAACCACTAAGGCATTAACTCAGCTCTTGAACTAAACTGATATTCATCCGGAATAAATACTCGACAAACAAAATCTGATCAGTGCTTACACCATCCGGATAAACATTTGATGAACAACTATTCCTGTTGCTGCTGAGGAAAAAGTTACGGTTTCACAACTGCTTGCAGAATTCGTGTTCTCAAGACGAACTATCGCTGACGTATTATGGACCCATCTCGGGTCAGAAAGAAAGTATCTGTACTAAGAAAATATCTCACATGTTATCTGTCAACTCTGTCATTGAATATTGACTTATAATTGTCAGAAATCGATTGTCAATTGATTTAATCATTGAAATAAAAATAAAGTAAACAATGATGGATCATTATATTTAAATGATATCTTACTGAGCACATAATATAATGTATGCGAAATTGTTTGAAATAAAGGTGAGTACAGTGAGGCGAAATACTGAAAGATAGTTCATAATACAGCATAACATGAAGTTATCATATAGCACAGTGAACATGATACCGAGTGTGACATCGATCTGATACTTAAGAACACGAAATTCAATGATTCCAGAATAATAATAACGGAGAATTCGTAGTGCAAAATAAAACCGTAATCATCTCAACAGAATAAAAGTGAAAGAATCCAACTTATGTGATTGTGGAAAAGTTGGAGATATAAACCACTATTTCTTTGAATGTGAAAATAATAAAGCCAATATTGATATCCTATATACCAAACTGTTGAGTATGGGTTTTTCTCCCCCCCTATCTTATCATATGATTCTGAAAGATCTAAATTTTGAAAAAATAAATGTTTTAAGCAAATTCATTGAAAAGAGCCATACTTTTATCTGAATAAAAATATCTATAATCTATGGAATTCCTATGAATATGGCCTAATCTATCTTTTCTATTTGTTTGTTTATAGATAATATGTGATGTCTTTATGTGGGGTTTAGAAATGAGACCTATCCATACTTGTTATAACAATTACCTTCACTAATGGGAACTAACAAACACACCTTTATACCCATCCTGTATGAAAGTACAAACATTCATTGTCTAGAGAAAGCGATATATCCACAGTTTGGAAAAATATCAGAAGATTTTCTAGACCTTTCAATGCCCCCCCTAATAATACTCCAAATAACATAGATAACGACATATTATATGAATCACTTCTCGATAAATTTGCTCCTCCTGATATACAAAGGCCCCAATCTTGATTGACGAAATTGAAATTAACAAAGATATAAACTACACATTTACAGAAAGAGAAGTAAAATGTATAGTGGAACGATTAAAAGACTCTGCTCCAGGAAAAGATAAGATCTCATACAAAATGATAAAATATCTTCCGAGAAACGCATTCAAATGGTTAGTAACTTACTATAATGACATTTGGCTAAATGGTTCGGAAATTCCAAACGAATGGAAAGATATTATATTAATTCCTATTCTTAAACCAGGGGAAGATCCAAATAATTATTGCAACTACAGACCTATAGCTTTGACATCCTGTATAAAAAAATTTTTTGAACATCTAATTAAATACAGACTTGAATGGTGGATAGAGCATCATAATATCTTTCCCGAGAACCAATTTGGATTCAGAAAAGGAAAGGGTACAATAGATGCAATGTTTAATTTTCATTTGGATATCATATGTGGTTTTCTGAAAAAAGAAAGTACGGTTGCTGTATTTTTGGATATCCAGTCTGCATACGATAACGTCATTCCTGAAATATTAGCTAAATACTTGAAAGAATTAGGAGTAAATAACAATGTGATAAATATTATTTTTGACCTAACTCATGAAAAAAACTTTTATATAAGGGACAAAAATCATAAATTATGGGGACCTAGAAAATGCTATAAAGGCCTTCTACAGAGGGTGCAGTTCTAAGCCCGATTCTCTTTAATTTATATACTGTCACTATGTGGGACGCAATACAACCTCACGCAAAATATATTCAATATGCATACGACATTACCATATACAGATCCCATATTCAAACTCATTTTGCGAAACATCACATTGATAGAGCATTAGAATCAATAGAAAACTGGCTTGGAGAACATGGACTTACTATCTCTTCAGAAAAATCTAAAAGTATAATTTTCTCTAAGTCCCATCATCAACAAAATTTAAACATTAAAATCTACAATAATAATATCGATCAGGTTGAACACTTTGAGCTTTTAGGGGTAACTTTTGATAGAAAAATGACGTGGAAAAATCATATCACGGAGGTGATTAATAAATGCAACAAAGTACTGAATATCCTAAAATACTTAGCAAAAGTTAGCTGGGGAGCAGACCCAAAAACCATGCTAACAGCACATAATGCGTTAATAACATCCAGACTTGAATACGGTTTAGTGATGTATGGAAATACTAGCAAAAACAACATGAAAAAAATCTCAAGTATACAATATAAATCCCTTAGAATTTGTTTAGGAATGATGAGATCCTCCCCAACAAACGCTATTCTGGTAGAATCCAATCAACTCCCCATAGACATCAAACAAAACCTTATTACTCTGAATTTCATTTCAAAACATAAGGCAATTAAATCAAACCCAATTATTAAAAAAATGATGCAATTTGAAGAAAGAGTTTCAAATTCAAATAGAAATAAAATGACACATTGGATTTTATTCACTTCGATTCAAGAAACATTGGCCCCTCCATTCAATCAAATAGTAGCTTTAGATAATCAACTAGCTTTCAAAATTCCCTTAGAATGTTATTTCCATAAATATGAAATCAAAGAAGATATTGGTATAAATAAAAAAGAGAAATTCTGTGGGAGTACAAATACTAAATTCATTAGTATAATTAATGAAAGATGGCCGAATTACAAGCTCATTTTTACGGATGGATCAAAAATTGCAGAAAAGGTTTCCTTTGGTATATACATCCCACACAAAAATCTTTCTAAAGGAGGCTCCATTCACCCAAGATCATCAATTCTTACCGCAGAATTAACAGCTATATATTGCGCCCTCCTAATAATTAATGTGAAGTTGAAAATTACATAATTTTTTCAGACTCAAAAAGCGCAGTGACAGGATTACAAAATAATAATTTTCATATAAACAACAATAAATTATATTTGAAAATGAAACAACTTTGGTATGAACAGATACAAAACAACAGTAAAATAAAATTATGTTGGATTCCAGGTCATAGCAATATTGTGGGAAATGAAAAGGCAGATAAAATTGCAAAAAATGCAATTACTCCGTTTAAAATTGATGAAATCCAAAACACTGATTTAATTCCCTTTACAAAGAATCTTATAATAAATAAATTTCAACAATTTTGGAATCTATCCTCGAATGATAGGGGTAAAATATATAAAGAAATTCAACCGAAAGTTCAGTCAAAACCATGGTTCAACATATGCCAGGCAATTTCTCGAAGATCATTCACTTCAATAATTAGATTGAGAATAGGTCATTGCAGCTTGCCATATCATCTCAACAGAATAAAAGTGAAAGAATCCAACTTATGTGATTGTGGAAAAGTTGGAGATATAAACCACTATTTCTTTGAATGTGAAAATAATAAAGCCAATATTGATATCCTATATACCAAACTGTTGAGTATGGGTTTTTCTCCCCCCCTATCTTATCATATGATTCTGAAAGATCTAAATTTTGAAAAAATAAATGTTTTAAGCAAATTCATTGAAAAGAGCCATACTTTTATCTGAATAAAAATATCTATAATCTATGGAATTCCTATGAATATGGCCTAATCTATCTTTTCTATTTGTTTGTTTTTAGATAATATGTGATGTCTTTATGTGGGGTTCAGAAATGAGACCTATCCATACTTGTTATAACAATTACCTTCACTAATGGGAACTAACAAATACACCTTTATACCCTTCCTGTATAAAAGTACAAACATTACCACACTCGAACACCCGATCTGGTGGAATTTGGCACCGCAAGGAGTCAGAAAACCAAGAAACCTAAAAGAAGAAGAAGAAGAAGAAGAAGAAGATACATCATAATATTAATGATTATATCAAAATTATTGGAGTATTCATTGAATACGTACCTCCATCATGCATTCATCAAATTTCTATTTCACAAAATGATTGCGAGAAGCACTTATTGCACAGAATTAAAAGATAACAATAACAAAAGGATGATAACCTCTGTTGATGACATTTCTCTCAGGTAGCAAGAAACAAAGGTGAGTAAATACTAAATAGAATCATTGATAGTACCGAACATGAAATATATTGATACATTCATATACATTATTTATTGTTTCAGGAGGTTATTGAGAACACAAACTTGATGATATCATCATAGCAAACATGTTTTATTCCAAGATATCTTTGCTTCTTCAGAATCTATAAAATATTGTATGGAAGCTTGAACATTCAGTATGCATTCAATAAAAGTAGGTACCTGAATCAAATCATTGATATAGTAGGTAGGTACTGGACATGAAATGTAAATAGGTTAATTATTTATTTCAGATGAAGTTATTGAGAACACAAGATTGATGATGTCATCAGAGCAAAGATGTTTCATTCCAAGATATTTTGGCTTGTGGAAATCTATGTGAGATTGTATGCATGTTTGCACTTTCAGTATATTCAATAAAGGTATAGGTACCTAAATCAGATCATTGATATAGTAGGTACTAGAACATGAAATATTAATAGGTAGGTACATTATTTGTTTCAGGAGGTTATTGATAACACAACATGATGATATCATCAGAGCAGAGATATTTTATTCCAAGATATTTTGGCTTCTTCGGAAATTATGAAAGATTGTACATAATGCAGACTTGAACTTTCAGTAGATTCAATAATGGTTGGTACCTTACTACATAAATCATATCATTGATAGTAGGTACTGGACATGAAATATTAATACATTGTTTGTTTCAGATAGTTTTGCTTCTTCAGAATCTATAAAATATTGCATGAAGGCTTCAACTTCCAGTTGATTCTGCATCAGGAATGTCCAGAGTTCAGAAATCAAAAACAACATGGAGAAATATAACTACCAATAGGCAATAACTTCTAGTAGTGCTCAACAAGAAGCTGAAATACATTTCTTCAAAAAGGAAATTGAAATTTTTCAGAATAAGTTATAAATAATAGAGTGTAAGTTTTTCATTTGGTTTTTCATTTGAACCTATTATAGATAGAGGGAAATTTTGCAAATATCATGAGATCCATATTATTTTGAAGAAATTATCATTTGCATAATACAAGGTGAGTTAATAGTGTGTTATCCTTGTATATCAGCCAAACCATCAGATAAATAGAGAAAATTCAAGTACAACAGAAATAGGGTTTCATGAGAACTTTCACATTAAATTGTTTTCATATCTGTATAGGGTGTTTGAATTCCAAGATATATTGACTGATGATTGTTTTTTTTTCCAAATGGGTTACCCTGTATACTATTGCATTTTTAGGTTCTCCCTGAAGAGTTGATTTCATCAATGTGTCAAACTTGGGGTCTAGCGGGAATGATTACAGAGATATAGGGTGTTCAAAAACAAGATTTTTCAATTTTAGGATTTTTTTTGTGGAAACTATTCAATATTGGTCAAAACGGGTCACATTTCCTCATGAACTTTTGATTTACTATCTAATGACATTCAATCGGAACAAATAGAGGGTGGTTCAACATTCAGAATACTGATCAGCTCATTGTATCTGTTCCAAATAAATATATGTAGATAGCTAATCAAAAGTTGAGACAGGGACATGTGAGCCGTTTTGACCATTAATGAATAGTTTCGACACAAAAAATCCTACATTTGAAGAATCTCGATTGTCAACACCCTATATCTCTGTAATAATTCCCACTAGACACCAAGTGTGATGCATTGATGAAATCAACTCTTCAGGGAGAACTCAAAAATATAATAATATACAAGGTGTTCCATTGAAAAAAATCAATCATCAACCGATATCTTGGAATTCGAACACCCTATAGATATGAAAACAATTTCAGGTGATTGTTCTTATGAAACCCTATTACTGTTGTACTTGAATTTTCATTCTATATATCTGACGGTTTGGCTAATATCGGAGGAGAACACACTAGTGACTCATTCTGTATACGAATAATATTCTCCCATAAATCTTGAACCTCCTTGAAACATCATTAAAAACTGCCTCAAGTTGTTACTATGATGTCCTGAGGTTGTCTCAAAAGATTTTATAGGGATTTTCTGAGACGTTATTAGTATGTAGAGAATGGTAACAGGAGGACGTCTCAAGAATGTCCTCTGGCTCGCTCTCGACGTCCTGAGGACATTATTGTGAACGCCTCAGAAGAGCATCAAAAGGAATTTGTGCTATCTGGGCCTGTTCATGAGTACCTGAATAAAGTCTTCATATTTCTGATACGTTATTTATTATGATGTATGAAGATTACGACTTGGAGCTCTGAGATTTTGACGTCATATCAGACGTCATTTCTGGACGTTGGCTTGATTTTCTTCTGAACAATGAATGACGTATAGTCTGGCATCATTCAACTACCTAGTTAGTTCAATGTTAAGGGCAGAGGAAAGATTGAGGCGCCGTCCCCCTGTCTCTGCGCCTGGAGGGGGTAGAGTTGAAAATTGTAGAATTTGTTTATCGCTACCTCGAATAGGTTGAGAACCAACTTCCAATAAGTCGAAACTTGTGGGGACTTAGGGACAGCAGGACCTTCAGCTCATAGTGGAATCCGAAGAGGGTAGAGTGGGAGAATGCCAGCCGGGGGGTGATTTGTTTCTCCTACTCTTCGATAATGGCTTTGAAGCAGACTACGTCTCCTGATTAGGCTTATACGGTGTGTCCATTTTGTGCGTAATTCTTCGATATCTCGGAATCCATTATCACAAGAGAAAAACTTTTGAAAAGAAATTCCTTCCGTTATCAAAGGTTTCTATTTCAAAAATATTTTAAACAATACTGGGTGTTTTATAAAAGCGGGACGACTCAAAGATGAGTTTTTTTAAATAGAACACCCAGTATTTTTTATTCGAAATTAATTCCGCTAAGGTTCAGCTCTATATCGCTGTGAAAAAAAAATTCATTCGATTGCGGAGTTGCCAAGTTATAATTGATAAACCTATTTTTACTACTATTGAATGGTCATGTTGAATTGGGTATGGTATATTCATTTACCAAAATTTTGAAGATATTTTTCGAAAACAGTAGTAGCAAGGTCTCAACGTACACCAATCCAGTAATTTTACGAGACAATCCTTTACAGGGTGCTAGAATTTACATTCTGAATATTGTGAGATTCAGACGACGTTCATTAGAATTTTTCAAATGGAACACCCTATTTTGTTCATCACAGATTCATTTCGACATCATTCGCATTTTCATTGCTCAAAAAAAAATCAAAATCGGCTGCGGCGTTTTCAAGTTATGAGTAATTTCCTTATGTTTATCACTATCTCAGGGCTACTTATGAGGCATGGTTCCTTCATTTGATTCGAGTGTGGGAATATTGCTTGCCACATGACATCCAAGGTTCTACATAGTTCATTCAGGTATTTTTGCGATATGTGCATTGTGCAAATCCATAATATTCCGTAATCTTGTTACTTATGATTTAAATAATATGTACCTATGTGTAACAAATAAACATGCCAAAAATAACGCCTGCCTTCAAAACAACTTCTACAATACAAATAATGGAAATTTGGATTGCGAGAATAAGGACCAAATTTTCAAAATTCAGGCCACTCTCATTGTCGTTATTTCCACTATCCAAATCTCTATTCAACTTGAAGAAGGTGAACATAATGATACAAACAATATTTTTTTACTACGCGAGTTTCGGGAAGGAATTCAGCAAAATTTTAAACAAGTCATTACACGAATATTTCGAAAAATTAATTCATAGTCAGCAAAAATCTGTGAAAAAAAAATTATATCAAAATTTTAATAAATGAATATACCATGCCCAATTCGATATGACTTTTCAATAGTGGTGAAAATTGATTCAACAATTATAACTTGGCAACGCCGCAACCGATTTTAATCTTTTTTACAGCGATGTGAAGGTGAACTTCGGCAGAATAAATTCCGAATAAACAATACTGGTTGTTCCATTTGCAAAAACTCGTCTCCGAGTTGTCCCGCTTTCATAAAACACCCAGTAATGTTGAAAATATTTTTGAATCAAGCAACTTTGGCAACTGAAAAAGTTCTTTCATCAAAGTTTTTCTCTATAGGTCTTGGCTTTCGAGATATCGTAGAATTACGCACTGAATGGACACACTGTATTAACAGTTCCACTTTAGGGTTGCGAAAGTGAGATGTATGATTATTTAAGGTCGTTATGAGAAAGCACATGCTACTGAATAAGTATTTTCTGGAGCTATACAGGCTGTTGATCGCAAAAATTGAAATTCGAAAGATTCAGTGTTTTTGAGGAATGACAAACTTCCAAATTTATTATACTTATGGTTATTGGATAATCTAAAGGAATGACCTGGAAGCAACTACATTAAATGATGGATTCAAGTCAGGTGTCCACTGTTTCCGTTGGTTATTTGATGTTTCAATCGACCAAAGAGTGAAAAAAACAGAAATTATCATAATAATTAATTATTTATTTCATGATTCTCAATAAGTTATAAAACCTCTTGGGGTCTATTGAAATACTCCGGTGGATAAATAAACTTGTATAATTTTGTATAGGTAGAACCCTAATAGCACACAACGTCCTAAGGACGTCCCTATTTGGTACAATTCAAGTCCGAATGTCCCGGGCCAAAAATGAGTGTCCTTGGGACGTCCCATCTCGTACATCTCATGCAATGTCCGAGCAATGACGTCCACGGAATGTCCCAGCTGGTACATCATTTCAAATGTCCAAGAAAAAGCATCCCTTAGATGTACCATGTGGCACATATTGTAGAATGTCTATGCAAGAACGTCCTTGGCATGTCCCTGATGGGATATGATTTTGAACGTTCCATTTGGGACAATCCATTGGATGTCCCGAGTAGTACATATTCTGGCATGACTCCAGATCTCATATAATGTCCCTTCTAGACAACCACGAAATGTCCCCCTGATAGTACATTCCTTCAAATATTTCTGAACAGACGCCTTCAATATTTCCAGGATCGTATAACAATCGAAATGTCCCTCAGGGACATCCTTCGAATGTCTCTCAGGGGTTTCCGTCGGATGTCCCAAGTGGTACATGAACTATACTCTTCCAATGTCCTAGAAATAACGTCCTACGGACGTCCCAGTCGGTTCTTTCAATATGTTGTCGATGCGAGGACATCAACTCACACTTCGCCGACGAATGATTGCTCGTAGGCTATAAATTTGATGAACTTAAACAATTCATTATTAGTAATGAGATTGATATTATTGGAATTTTGGAAACTTGGCTCAGTTCCCATATTACCTCAAATACAGTAAAAATTGAAAATTACAATATTGCTAGAGCAGACAGGAATGGCAGAGGAGGAGGAGTTTGCTTTTATATCAAGCAGTCTATCCACTTTGAGGTCATATTTTCAGAAACTAGTGATTTCCTTGAACATATTTGGATTTCAGTTAGAGAACTTGGTAAACAAAATGTGTTTGGGGTGGTATACCGGCCACCCAAGGCAAATATCTCCGTCTCTCTCACTGCACTCGAAGATATAGTATCAAATCTGTTAACAAACTGTGATTCCTTGAACTTAGTTGGTGATATGAATATTAATTTACTGTCGGTTGATAACTCTGTGGAAATGTTCTCGAACTTTCTCCAAAGATTCAATCTCCCTCAGCTCATTGATGTGCCTACTAGAATAACGCTTAATAGCCAGACCCTATTAGATATATTGGTAACTTCTGAGAAAGATGATATGCAATCCATTAAAGTTCTTGATTTAGGTATCTCAGATCACCAAGCAGTCACATGCGTTATCAAATCATTAAAGATAACACATAAATACAAAACAGTTTGCTACAGAGATTTCAGGCAGTTCAACGAAGAATATTTTATGCATGATCTTCACGCTATTAACTGGAATGATATCTTTGATTTCGAGACAGTCAGTGAAATGGTTGAATTTTTAAATATCAATATTTTAAATCTCTTCAATGTCCATGCCCCAATCAGATGTATAAGAACCACTAAACCCCCTTCTCCATGGCTCACATACAATATCAAAGAAATTATCAAACTGAGGGACAAAGCTCTGAAAAAATTTAAAGTCACGAAATCTCATATCGACTGGACAACTTACAAAGATCTCCGTAATTATACGACTGGTGCAATTCGTCGAGAAAAGAAAGCCTACTTGGATCGAGTTTATCGTGAGAAACAAAAACCCTAGTTCGATATGGAAATCATTGAGGGCAATGGACATACTGAAAAATAAAAGTAAAAATTCAAACTTACCACCTAATTTATCGAACCTAGATATCATAAATGAACATTTCACAAATACTGATCATCTACCTACAACAGATCTGCACAGAACACTCCTTGATAGTTATAATCATATTCCCAATGATGCGCCAACTTTCGGCTTTTCTAGAATAACTCCTAATCAAGCACAACGATATCTAGATCGTGTGAAAAGTAACTGTGCTGGATCCGACGGCATTACACTCGTCATGTTACATTATGTTGAACACTATCTCATTGATCACATCACACATATTTTCAATTCTATAATAGTAACGAATAATTTTCCATCAGAATGGAAGCAAGCAATTGTACTACCATTACAAAAATGTGAAAATCCAACTGAACTATCTCAGCTGAGACCGATAAGCAAACTACCCATCTTATCTAAAGCATTCGAACTCATTTTGAAAGATCAAATGGACGCATTTGTGTATAACAATAACATCATTTCCAATGTTCAATCCGGTTTCCGTGCATCTCATAGCACTACTACAGTTCTTATCAACATCACACAAGATATATTCAAAGCAACTGATGGAAGTGAACTAACTTCAATGGTGCTCCTGGACTACAGTAAAGCATTCGACACATTGGACCATGATATTCTGTGTAACAAGCTGAGATACTTTGGATTCAGTGAGGAAGCCTCTAGGCCACTGAGAAATTATTTGAAAAATCGATCACAAATTGTATCTCTTAATGGAGAATGCTCGAGTGCTTTACCAGTCAATCTTGGAGTACCACAGGGATCTATACTTGGACCTCTTTTGTTTTCGTTATATATATGCGATTTCCACCAGATTATTAACCATTGTACTATGCATCATTATGCAGACGATACTCAGCTGTATTATTCATTTTCGTACCGTAACTGGGATGTTGCAGTAGACATTGTCAATGAAGATCTACAGAACCTCTTGGATATTTCAACAGCCCATAATTTAAAGTTGAATCCAAAGAAGTCCCAGTCAATCCTCTTTGGTCCCAAACATAAACGGTTGGAAATTGAAGAATTATTTCGTATCAAGCTCAATCGAGTTGAAATTCCTATTGTCAAAGAGAGTAAAAATTTGGGTTTGTGGCTTGATTCTGATCTCAGATTCCACAAACATGTTAATTCACTCTGTCAGAGTTCATACAATATTCTTCGCCAACTATATCAGAGTAGAGATATCATGTCCTCAAAACTCAAACTGAAACTCTGTGATACACTGATACTTTCAAGACTATCATATTGTGATATCATTTATGGCCCCGCTATAGTACAAATGGACGTGAAACGTCTACAAAAAATTCAAAATAATTGTATCCGTCTTTCATACGGAATTCGTAAGTTTGAACACATATCTGCTAAATTTGAGGAATCCGGTTGGTTGAGACTTGACAAAATTTGGAAGCAACACCTCCTCGTGAATACCCACAAATTTGTTACGATGAAAACGCCAGATTATATCCACAAGAGATATACCACCTTTAAATCTCAAGGTAAATCGAGTACACGTAACCGTGACACCTTCATTATTCCAAAGCATTCATCAGTTTGTTTCACACGTAGCTTCATGTATAACTCGATCAAGCAGTATAACTCTCTTCCTAATCACTTCAAAAACGACTCATTGCTGAATTTCAAGAAAAGGTTGAAAGAATACCTCAAAGCAGGATAGATTTTGGACGATAACAACGCCTTGTCTAATTTTTTTTTTGTTTTTTTTTTCTTTGTTTGTGAGCTTCCTTTTTGTATTCGTATTGAATATGTGAATATTTTATCGTCGTAGATGTACTTGTATGTGTATATTTAATTATATTCACTCATATATTAATATGTTCATATTACCTTACATGGTTAAGTTGTAAAACAGCGCAAGCTGAACTTCGCCTTTTCATCGAGCATCATTATAATTTGTAGATCTCTAGTTCTTATAAATTATTAATTATCGATGAATAAAGTCCATTTATTATTATTATTATGATTATTATAAATACTCCCCGTCAATATTCTTCACGTGAAACAATTGGACATCCTTGGGAAACTTTTTCAGGATCTATTGGGGACCTTCTACAGGCCATCAACTCAACTCTATGTCCTCATCAGTTATGTAAGATCTGGTCCTAGAGGGACTCAGAAAAACTCAAATTCAAGAATAATTCGTACGTCCCTGGGATATCCTATGAACATCCAATCGATATCCCTCAGCGTTACTGATGGGTTGTCCTACAAATGTCCTAAGAATGTCCTCCGTAGTACGAGGAATACTGTAGGATTTAGGTATTCGATAGTTTTCCCAGGTACATCCCTCTAGGACGTCCCTAGTTGGTCCTCAAGTGAGACATTTGTGCTTCCCACAGACGTACAAAATTCGAACGTCCTATGGACGTCCTGAATGTCCCGACAGGACTCCATAAGGATATCCATGGTATAAACTTGTGTTATCAGGGGAAGTTGTGGATATAAGTCCTCCAAATGGAATGCTGATATCCCTTCAACACTGATGTGGAGGCTGTATATAATGAGTAGTGTACCTACCTTCGCACGACCACAATATGGCCGCCCTGACGTCACAGGATGGCCGCTGCCAAACGTCACAAGATTGCTGCTGCTGGAAGTGACACGTGTCAGATGACATGTGACAGATGACATGGAACACAATAAGTGACAAGTGACAGATGACATGAAAAACAAGAAGTGACAGATGACAAGAGACAGATGACACAAGGAATGACAGATGGCAAATGACAAATGACAGGTGACAGATGGCATTGAACACAAGGAGTGATAGATGGCATATCACACGTGGGACTCAATACTCTGAACTTAGCACTTAGCCCTCTGGACTCTAGACTCTAGACCTTATGGACGTGTTCTAGGACATATCCATTCTTCGTCTTCTTTTTGAAAGGTGGTGGATGACGTCACAATCTAGTGACTTTTTGTTCCTTACCAGATTTAGGTTGGTATTACTACAATTGGCAGCACTTTGTTTCAAGGTCACCCGATATGCATGTTATGTCTGCAGGTGGCCGATGAGTCATCCTTATCTCGACTTCGCAGAACAATGCCTCCTTTGTTTGCTATATGGTATCCTTATCTAGCCTTCCTAGAACAATGCCGCCTTTGTTCTCTCTAAGCCACTTACTGTCAGCGTTTCTTGGAATTCCAGCTATTGGGAAATTTGCGACGCAATATTATATGAGAACAGTGCCTCTTTTGTGTGCAGGTGGCCGATTACGTAATAACCTCGTCTGATAACATCATCCTTATCTGTTTGAGAACAGTGGGTCCATTGTTCTAACGCAGGTGGCCGATGAGACATTCAACAGACATGTTCAAACTTGTTCGTTGTTGTCACGAGCCATTTAATCATGGATGGATACTGGATGTGTCTCAAAGAACGTATACCGAATCTGCTCAATAGCTTATATTCGCTGTGCGCGTGCGCAGCCACCACTACCACTATTCAGACTTGACCTTTGAATCAGTGTTACAATGTCCTTAGACGAGTACAATAGCAAGTTGAAGGTATTCGGGGAGCGGGTTCGACAGCTGAACAAAGACGTGACATCTCGCGTGACATTGTACGAAGACAAAACCAAAGCGTTGATTCAATTGGAAAATCAGAGTTTGTGGGATGAAGTTTTCAGCAGCTGTGGAAGAGTACCAGCAGTAAAGGTGCCTGTTGAGCAGAGACGACACATCCAGCCTCAAAATATCACGGGTGGCATTCATAGTTCTGACAGCAATTTTGAATAACGTATTGTATACAAATGTTCCCAATGATGTCAAGAACATGGCGATATGTTTCAATGACTTGAAAGAATATTGCAATCGATCATCGTGGACAGCGATGCAAAATAAGTTGGTGAACAATGGATGTCTACCAGTTTTCTACAAAGAGATTATACCAGAGACGAATAATTCCTTTTTGAAACTCAAGTTGATGTTTTCCGGTGGATTTAAGAGAAAACCGACTGGCAAACTATAGGAGCCCCCACAACAGGAATACAGAATGAAATTAATAAAATGTTCATATTACTAGGTTTGACATTAGCAGCTACATTCATTCTGATTGTGAAATTCCTCATGAAAGCTGTTAAAAGGTACATATATCTTGAATAAAATGATAGAACTTATACAAGATGTTTCAATTAAACTCCAATCCTTGTAATAATGTTTGTTGAGTCAAACACAATACATCTTCATTCAGGTGATATTACATTTATAAACCACTGGTATAGTTGATCAACGTTCCGCTGGGCACACATATATTTTCCATTTGCGTGGTTGGGGCAGTACCATATAGTTAGCTGGTAGGTTCAACTGGAACAGGGTGTTTCATCATACAAAGCAACGTCGTATACAGTTAGAAATACTTCAAGTTCTCCTCATTTCGCCTTCAAAAAGTCAGCTTTCTGATTGCCCCTCACGTTACATACATTCAACCGAATACAACAGATATTTTTCCAAAATGTCGTTCAGTTCCGCATATTCAACATCACCAGCATTTTTTTTATCGCTTGAAGCGCACGAGAGGGAATCCCTACAATGTTCAAAGAACATCGTGCGTTCCTAGGGAGGATAGGGACAGGAGGTAGGTATTGGAATTTTTTTGAACTTCTGGAGATTATATGTTGTTGGGAATTTTTCCACATGCAATGAATTCCAGAGCCTAGCCGCTCTATGGGTGAAGGAGTCTTGATAAAGTGCTGTTCGAAATCTTTCGAGGCTGACAACGAAAGGATGTGCTGACTGGGCTTGTCTAGTTCGTCTGATTGGTATTGCATGAGAAGCTGTTGAGGTGTAAAGTAGCTTTTCGCACGGAACAAGAATCCGAGTTTTTGTGAAGCAGCTTTTGCGATGGATCTGACATGATTATCCCATAAAATAGTGTTGCTGATAGAAATACCGAGCATAGATATGGTGGGCTTGGTGGGGATGGTGGAGCCATACATTACAATATCGGGCATACTGAGTTCCGCCTTTCTAAAGGAAATACAGGCTTGAGTTTTCGTGGCGTTAAATTCAACTAGGTTGTTGGTTCCCCAGGCTGTGATTTCAGCAAGATCTCCATTGACAGCATTGACCTGCCTGCGCCGCGAGTTCTTAGTTTCCTGGGAAGAAATGGAAATTCTGGAAGAGAACGCAGTTTGGAGGGTACTATCATCTGCAAAACTGTGGATGGGGCAAGCTGTTGCTCCCAACAGATCATTGATATGAAGAAGGAATAATGTTGGTGCTAAAATTGATCCTTGTGGAACGCCGGAATTGATGCCAATGGTATCAGACGATACACCTTTCACCACCACGTGAAGCGATCTGCCTGAAAGAAAACTCGATAAGAGATGGCATAGCTGAGGTGGTAAGCCGTATGATGGTAGTTTGTGGAGGAGTCCTCCGTGCCAAACACGGTCGAATGCTTTCGATATGTTCAACGCGACAGCTAGAGATTCCCCGTGTTTTTCTAATGAAGCTTGCCATAAATGGGTGACGTAGGCAGATAGATCTCCAGTAGATCTCCGTTAGCGAAAGCCGTTTTGTCTATCATTGATGATTCCTGAGCTCTCCAGATATTCGATAAGCTCAATATTGATGGCTTTTTCCATCACTTTGGAGATTACTGATAACAGGGCGATGGGCCTGTAGTTGTTGGGCAGGTTCTTGTTCCCTTTTTTGGGGATTGGTTGGACTCTAGCTGTGTTCCAGCATGATGGAAAGACGGTAAACAACTTGCAGAGAATCGGTGTTAATTCTGGTGCACATTTTTTGAGGATAATGGGTGGAATTCCATCAGGACCGTTAGCCTCATTCGTTTTGAGACCAAGCAAAATTCGTCTGATAGTGCGTTGATGGAAGACGATTTCGGGCATTCGACTCTCAACGGGTGGAATGTCTGGCGGCACTTTTCCTTGGTAATCTGAAGTAGTAGCATCATATGATATTCCATGGACAAATTTATCCACATAACGTGTAGTTTTCTTGTCACGTCCACTAATGGTAGCAAACGGTGTAGGCGGTTTGAATTGGAAGTTGGATCTCTGGCGGTCAATTTGAATGGTCAGCTTTTTCGGGTGGAAAACATTGTCAAGAGTGAAGCCTTGAATGTCGACAAGTGCGATCCCCATGACGGTTGACGATCGAATGCGAGCTCGAGCAGTTTGCAGTTGGTATATATACTCAAATCAAGGTTCTGACGACTTCCGTTAGAGGGAAGTACTCTAGCAGACAGTCATGTACGATGATGCGATATGCTTTGGTGTCAGCAGGAAATCCTTAATCGGCTCCGATTTCAAGCTTTATATTAACTGTCGATGATTTCATGGTCTCTTCCTGCCTCGAGCAATCAATCACGAATAATGCATGCTGTTTGAATTCCCCATGATTCAAGATTGGGTGAACCTCTGTTGAATGTGAATAGCTCGAGTAGAACCTGGTATAGTTGTAGTAAGCAAGGGTGTATTCTTGTTCAGCGAAATCCAGCTGCATTCTCTCATTAGGCCAATATTGACCATTCAGGGCTTATCTGATACTAGCTATGCTCGTGTTATCAGAGTGGGTAGCATCAGCTTCAGCATTGTCACGATTTGATTTCTGGAAGCACACAATAACGTACCGAGGACGTTCCACAGAAGCGCTTGTTTTGAATGCCCACATTTCACTTTTTGCACCGTTTGTAAGAGCAAGCAATAGGCTGAGGTCCCATTTCCTGAATGGAATCAGTATAGGTGTATCATTTTTCATTGGTTGCATCAGTTGTAGTTCGATTTCATCGTTAGGAGATACGTGCTCCACTTTTAGCACTACACTATGTATGTGTACTTCAACTGTAGTAGTAGTGGTTGTAGGTCCATTGGGGAGTTCCTGTACAATCACGCAATCGTTATCATTACGAGCTCGAATCAGACGGATTGTTTGTTTTCCATAGGTGATTGAGGAGTAGTCATTGAAAACGTTGAAAAGGTGCTTGAATGGTATCAACAAACTGAATGTCTTGTCAATTGCATTCAAAAGCGGTTTATCAGGATACGTCCATCCGGCTGTGGATAAGTGTTTGGAATCATCAGGTTTATAGCACATGAATCCTCGCACACTACTCACGATCCCTGGATCTCTGACTCCTATCTCTCTTGCACTCTGCACATAACTGCAAGAATCGAATAGAAATGCTCCACAGTTGAGGGCCAAGTACACATTTCCAGTTCCTTGTACATTCAACGTTCCTTCGATTTCCAGCAAAGACTCATGCATTGCAAAAAATGTGTCTGCTCGATTCATGTTGATTTCCACCATATCATTGTTATTGAAGGATTTGACGTATGAGATGTAGGAGCGATATTCGTCTTTTCGAATGGTTTCATCATATCTGGGCCGACGATAAAGATCGAAAATTGGATTTGTGTCCGAACGAATATACTTGCGCTTGATCATTTGTCACTCGTAATCCGATTGCTTGCAGAAAGAGAACGTTTTCTGGAGTGAGCTCCTGTCTCTTCGAGCATCCCGTTGATACTGAGAAGTTTGTGCTTAGTCTTAAATTTTCAACTACTAGACCCATTCAACGTTCTTGCAAGTCCAAGTGTAGGGTGCCCATTTCTCCTCGAAAATTAACAGGTCCTAGGTCCTGATCCAGCACTCTTAGTGATTTCTCTCATGCTACTTCTCACAGGTGAATATAGATGGGTATCTGGACGTTCGTTGATAGGGTAACCAGGGTCTACGGTGATGGGGACGCTTAATATAGTGTGAGCAGGCCTGTCTGCGTAAAACGACCCTTCAGTGATGTTGCAATCAAAAAGGCTTGATACTTTCAGAATGTTCACAGCACGATATGAACAGTGAACTCGGCCAGGTTTCAAGATCCTTTTCGAGAATCCCAACAACTCATCAAAGCTGTTATCTTCCTCAAAACTGATGGTATGTTGTCGACTATATCGGGTGGTCACATAAAAACCGGAAGTTTTTATTTTCCTCGTGGTTTCATCATTTCTCAACCGAATTCGAATTTGTTGGCGCCGTTTCATAGCTAAAGGGCTATAGTATACAGTGGAATATTTTAGAATTTCATAATGAACAAAAACAAAATGGCGGATTCTACCAAATTATTGTGATTTACAAAAACCGCTGGAGAAAAAGAAAATTAGATTTTTTCCAACCTATACCGATGTCATCTCAGGCTATTTATTTCTGAAGAGAATGAGTACTCGAACATTGAAATCGAACAAATAATCCAGTAGATACACTCATTTCTTTGCAATTTGTTATGGAGTGAATGTACTAATCTCGTATGAAAGATAATTATTATTTTGCTTCAGGCTTCATGAAAATTCAATCGAATTTGGATTTCTCAAAGTTATTTCAGTGACAAAGAACTGTAGTACACAATGGAACATTTGAAAATCCAATAATTGAGAGAAACAAAATGGTGGAGAATCCAGAATTTTTGTGATTTTCAAAAATCTCTGGCGAATAAAAAAATGTGTATTCTTCCAATCAGGACCGATACAATTTTAGATCATTGATTTCAAAAAAGAATGAGCACTCGAACATCTGAATCGAACAATTAGTCCAGGAGAAACACCTTCTTTTCGGCAAAGTGTTATGGAGTGAATGTGCCATTGCCGTGATAGCCCTTTAGCTATGAAACGACGCAAAGAAATTCGAATTCGGTTGAGAAATTATGAAACCACGAGGAAAATAAAAACTTCCGTTTTTTTGTGACCACCCGATAGATTTCACACTCCAAAGTATTGTTGTTCGGCTTCAAAGTGAAATCTGCATCAGCTTCTTGTAATTGTCTCCGAATGTAATCCTCAATATTTTCTATCTCATAACAGCCGGTCGGAAACTGAATTTCTTTCAGCACTTCATGATTATCGTTCTCGTAGTGGTTGAACTTTTCACCATCAATATTCGGTATGGAATGATAGTTGTGAAATCCTAGTACAGCTATGTAATAGCTTTTCAGGGGGTGCAGTTGTATCGGCGAGGAGGTTTCACACCCTCCTGGTTGGTGGTACTCATCAAGGTCAACAGTAGAGACATGACTGAAGTACCTAATGACACACAGCTATACTAATGAATATTTATTCCAAGACAACTCTACACTTCAAAAAATAATTACAACCATGACATTCAAACTGTTACCTGGAGTAACTAGGAATGCTGCAGCTCTCTCACCAAACTTGACGTCTCTCGAACTCACGCGTTCCCAGGCAGCGTTCTCCAACACCAAATCCGCTTTATGACGTTCTTCCAAAGACGTGTTCTGTGAATATGTGATGTCATGTTGTTTGCAGGCAACGTCTAAAGGATCTGAAGTTCGGTTCCAGCTGTAACGTAAAATCAGTTATTAAATAGCTAACTTCACTTTTGTACTTACGTCCACAGTATTGATAGCCACCAGGTAGGTGTACCTCTCGAATGGTAATTTGTTTATGAGAGAATTCAAAACACCCTCTTCCTTGTACACAATCATTGGAATTTTTGCACCTCTATATACCTCACGAGAGAAAAACAAGACCAAACGCTACCTATCGAAAATTTGGACCTTCATACGTCACCACCGACACCGAATAAACATGGAAAATTATAACCCAGCTCGTTTCGAGCAATCATGTGTGGACCAAGTGGTTGTGGCAAGACAAACGCCATGCTATCTATACTCTTCAATCGAAATGGCGCGAGATTCAAAACTGTCTACGTGTACTCCAAGTCGTTGTATCAACCGAAATATCAGCTACTTCGAGAGGTGTTGGATGCAGTGAAGAAGGTTTTATATTTTCCGTTCAGAGACAACGATGAAATAATAAGCCCATCTGAGGCGAAACCCAATTCGATTTTCATATTATGACGATGTGGCGTGGCAACAAAAAATGTTTAAGCAATTGTTGCGAGACAATCGTAACATGGTGATGCTCTTCAAACAGGACGAGATCAACTTGAAGCATGTGTTTGATGAACATGTCTCTCCAGACATGACCTTTGACGACTCTAAAAAATTGTGCTCCGAATGTTGGAGTGTCACATACTAAAGTGATTGTCTAGGATTTTTATTTGCATAACGGCAGATATCGCCAAGGTTTCGACAAATATATTTGATATCATGAGGTCGTCAAGTCAAGTCATGCGCAGAAGAAGAATTCCATTCAATCGTGATGACGATCAGGCTGCAGCACGTAAACGGAAAATTGCAGAGCTCACGCGCACAATCAGGAAAAAGTACTTGGCCTTGAAACTAGGTGAATATGCGGAGGATGAATCGCTGAACAAAATGTTCAAGCCCATATCCAAATCATTGGAAGAAATTGTGAAAACGTCGAAGGCCAATCGTGATTTACTGGCAAGAGCCCAGTTTAGCACCGGTATAAAGAAAGGAGACCAACCTGAACTGAAAAAACAAGAAGAACAGCCTCAGCAAACGCAGTTCATTTCAATGGAAGATGTGGGTGGAACCTGAAGCTTTGTGGATGATGATCAATACGAATATAATGACGATATCCTGTTTAACGAAAATATCGCACCAGAACAAAGTATTCCGTAAGATGTAATCGATGAATACCTAGACCAATACCCAGTCATTGTGCATCCATATCTTAAGGAACATTGGGATTACAGCGACAAAAAGATCAGAAATATGGTTCAACTTACGATCCACGAACGTCGAAATGGTTTCTGGAAACGCAGGAAATTTACTTTGATAAAAGAACTGGATTCATGAAGATTGGTGGTAAACAAGTACGAGGAACTCCAGGGGTGTATCAGCTCATTTTCTATGATGATCCTTCAGATTATAACGATGAAGATATGCAGGCTTACAAGGAAATTTTGAAGCTGAGTGATCGCTATATGAACAAGGATGAGGATTTGACAGGGTCTAAAAGATGGAAGTATACGTACGTCATTAAGCCGCTTTTTGTACAGATGCGAAAAAACAGCGGTAGGCGTTCAACGATTGGTAGTGGTTTGACGTACAACGAAAACCACGTGGAATATATCTATTGGGACGATCCAAATGAACTCGTAGACCGCTCATTGCTTCTAAGGAAGCTCGAAACACATCACTCGAAAATGAATTAGTGACAATCGTCAATGAACTCCGTGAAGCTAACCTCATAAACTGAGAGACATCAATGATGAGTCCTGACAAATTCGGTCGCAGATCAGCTGGCAGCAGCGGTGATATTATCGAATTAGTCCAATTGAAACATAAACTCGTCTCATTGGATACCATCATCAGGCACTCTACTGATACATTGAACATGATTGATTGCAAATTAAAGGATATTGAAAAGTTTATTTCGATACATCCACCAACGGAAAGTGAACAAATGGCTACGAAAACTTATGTAGATAGTTTCATTTCACGAATAAGATCTGATTTCAAGCTGACTGAGAAAGCAGTTGACAGAGAGGAGATATTGAATGAAGAATCGACGGAACTAACACAAATGACCACCAATGAGATGAAAAAATTGACATAAAAGTAGTTGATATACCGTTATGGCTTCGACAGACAAGATTCAACTTGTTAATGAGCTGCATGCTTCAGCTCGCGAAAATTACCCAAGACGAAGACACATAATCAAAAGAATTGGACGAGTTATGGCAAATGTATTTGGCTGGAATGGAATCGTATGCCCATCAGAATAGAGGATATAAAATGATTCTGGTAGTGATTGACTGCTTTTTCAAGTACCTCTGGACACGCCCACTGAAAACTAAGACAGGAAAAGAGGTCGCCAAATCTTTCGTCGATATATGATCAAGGAACGGAATTCTTCGACAGCAAGTTCAAAAAATTGTTGGAAAATATGACATCTACCATTACAACACATACAGCATTGAAAAGGCTGCCATTGCTGAACGAGTAATAAGAACGCTGAAAAATAAACTATACAAATATTTCAGTCTGAATGGCACCTACAAATGGAATGATATATTACGTCAGATCGTTGATGAATACAATGATACCAAGCACACAACGACTCGATTCAAATCCTCAGAGGTGAACAAGGAAAACAAGAAAGATATTTCACACCAGAGTTTTAGCCATTTGAAAATCACAGGTCCACGTGAACTGAAATTTGGCAAAATTGTACGCATATCTTAAGCGAAACATATTTTCGAAAAAGGCTATAGACCTAGCTGGACGACAGAGTTATTCAAAATTGTCAATGTGAAGATAACCAATCCTCTGTTACTCACCTACTCGAAGACATGCATGGACAGCCAATCAGTGGCGCTTTCTATGAGGAGGAATTGCAAAAGACAAAGAATCCCGACATTCACCTCATTGAAAAAGTGGTGAAGAGAAGAGGAAAGAGGATGCACGTTAAGTGGTTGGGACTCGACAAGAAACATAACAGTTGGATAGATAATGTCGATCTAGTGTAGATTCATATGGGAAATGAAGACCGATTTCAACGAGTCAGGGGTCCTTTCGTGTGATCATCATGTACTGCTTGGAGAGGTGGAGGGAAATGAATATAAATTGCTCGGAGCCGGTTTCAGTCTTCAGTCTTAATCGACATGTCGAGTCAAGATAGTTGTTATGGCAGAATGTCGGTAGTTAATTATAATAATAATAAAAATAATAAAAATGTTCATTGAAGTTCCAGCGATATACATAAAATATATAATGTAGATAAATAAAGATGAAGAACTTCAAAAGGCTAGAATATTGGCTGAGCCATTTTTCAAATCCGCCTGTAGGTAATGATGCCATAATTATAGTACATAACAATATTTCAATTTCAAAGAAGAAAAATCTCTTACAACATGCATATATAAATATAAGAACAATAACGTAAGATATAAAAGTAATAATAAAATAATAAGAAACTATAGACTAAAATTATCCGAAATGTTGAGACCAGAACGATAACGCTATATGAAGATATTAACAGATTATAATGTTGATATTGATACCACGGCATTGTCATATTCCCATATTACGAGAGTATAATATTATTATGTTGTTGCTGTTTTGATAACAATTTTTTTTCAAGGCAATTTTGAATTTGTGGTGGTTAGTCAGACCGAATATATGTTTGTAATTATTGTTAAGCAAAGTCGGAGCAACATATTCAAAACATTTCTCAAACTTTGTTGTATTATGCCTAGGCATTGAGTAGTCGTCTATGTTGCGTAAATTCACCGAATGTTTGGTGGATCTCATATGGAGCAAGTTATAGAGATAAAGTGGTGTATTTTGAGTGATCACATTATAAATTATAGAACCATAGAGCATAGCAAATCTACCATCAACTTTCAAAATACTTCTATCAGTATAAAATTGTGTAATGTGATCTCTCCTTTTGATATTCGTATTCGAAAATCTCATACAACTATTTTGAAGAACCTGTAATTTGTGCTTCATTCTCTCATTCAAGTAGTTATAATATACACTAGACCCATAATCAATGTGTGTAAGTATAAGAGGATTAATCAGATTCCACTTTGTGTCTTGTGGTAGTACATATTTATATTTCCACAATGACTTGAACTTTAAATAGCACCCTTTCAATTCACTCATTGTGTGCTTCTCAAACGTTAAATTTTCGTCGAGGATAATCCCTAGATTTTTTCTGTTCATACTGAGGTCAATTACAACATTGTCCAGACCGATTTCTAGCGTTTGAGATGCCTTAGCTCTAGATATTATACTTTTAGTACCTACACACATCACAATAGTCTTTGACGGATTCAGTTTCAAACCGTGATTTACAGAAAATTCACTGATATTGCACAGATTTATATTCAGCTCATCAATGAGCTCATCAACTATATGGGGGTCACACGAGCCATAGATTTGCACATCATCAGCATAGAGATGTAAGTTCCAATTTGGTAGGACGTTCCGTAGGAGGTCTGCTGTGAAAATCGAGAATAGTAAGCAGTAATATTCCATTCTCGCCAATATCCAGTGGTGATTATGATCGAGACGTAAACAGTATGTTGGGAATGTACGAGAAAGCCGAAAAACACCATCTGCTCAGTACATCGTTCCTAGTGAGTGGCTTTGAATTGAAAGTCGGTTTGAGTCCAGCCATAGTTATATTGCCTCACAACAAAATATCTTCTGGTGTGTTGGAGTGGAACATCTTCATCGACTTGCTGCGACAAAAATTGATGGATGATTTCTTCCTCGAACAGTTACCAACCCATGCAGATGAGTATGATCCGTTCACCTTTCCATGCGCAGATTTTTGTGAAATCACACAAATCGTGTATGATGATACAAAATTCCTACTTTTCAGAAAACACGAGGTTGAGTTCCACATGGACGAAAGAGATGTCACCCAGATCCTTGAAGCCGACAAGAGACTAGTGGCCCATCGAGTGGCTTGGTTGGAAGAAATAAACTTTTGTGCTTATTATCACAATATTTTGAATTTGGCAAGGACTCATTTCAATAATAAAAGCTGTTTTGAAGCATTACATGCATTTTGTGAAATATCTGATAATAGTTTATTGAGCATGGCACTTAGAAAATATTTGTATTACTTCAAAAACAATGTACTGAATGATTTGAAACAATCAAAATAGTAAGCGTATATTTTGTAACATGAAAATTTACCTCTATCTCAACTTGAGTATCAGAATGGTACAGTTTCCTCTTCCAGCTACACATTTTATTACAGGAAGTTAAAAGATGTGAATTACATCACATGGCAATTTTGGGTATTTCATCATGTTCTTGTACCTGTTGGATTGGTTGGTATGCTGCTCATGTTTTTAGGAATATTGATGCCTAAAAATTGAAATAAACATGTAGGTTTTCACACAAAGTCACGATCATAACTTACCTGAAGTCAGTCCCTATATTCTTAAACTGATGTAATCATCTCCAAGCAATCCTTGAACTCCAGGAACAATCTGAAAAGAAAAACAAAAGATTAGGTGAAATCATAGAGGAAGTATTTCCAAAGTCAATTGTCAAATTGTTTCATGTCAATGTCATAGGTCACAAGTCACGTCAGGTTTGTTTCTTTGTTCCTTTTAGGGTTGTTCGTTTGCACTTATGAATCGGTCTTGAAGTCAGGTCGAAGTGAACACCAAGTGGAAAGTCATGTCATTGAAAAGTCGTGTGTCATATGTCAAGTGTCACCTGACCACGTGGGGTAAATCCAATTTTCTCATTGGCTAGAGGTTGAAAGATTCCATAGCCTGTGATTGGTTCAGAACTTGACTCCTGCTCACGCATGAGCGGCGTTGTTGCGCAGAAGGCATAGTTTGCGTTGATTGTTTTTTTCAAATAGGTTTCTGGATGCTTCGATTTTGTTCTTGATAAAAATAATTTTTCTGGAAGGGATTGTCCTTTTCCGTCTTGGTCTCGACGACGCCATCATGGGGAAGAAATTGGCATTTTGTATTTTGCCTTACGAGGCGATGAAACATCCTTCAAATTTAACTTATTTGTGTGAAGTCGATCCCTCGTGGAAGGTGAGTCCCTTGAACTACATAGAATATTTTTGGCCTGCAACAGGATCGTTCTATATTATAGATCTGCCGGCTTCCACGAGCCCCACGAGTTTCCCCACTGATAACAGGAATTCCTGGTCCTTTCTTTCTCGGACATGGCCTAGGGTTGTCAGGAAGGATAACTCTATATCTTAACCCGTACCACTACCTCACCACTGGCCGCTGCCTTATTAACATTGAAGACGACGCCTTTTTTGATGACCACCTGCTGATCTTCAGCCTGGTTTCTGACGGCCTCGTGCTCGTCAACTCCGAAGGGCCCCCTAATTCCAAGAGGTCTCTTGGGTTCAATTTTCCCCCTGCAGTCAAGCCTCCATTTGATGGAAGTGCCCCTGATCCAAGGCAGGCTTCACTGGGACTGTTGAGGTCACCCTGTCCTGATATGGAGTGAGAGGTTCCTGGAGTTTCAAGGTGAGCTCGATACAATTTGATTTAGGTTTATGGGTTTAAATAAATCAATTTCACCAATGTGCTGGTCACAATATTTCCTTTTTTCAATACACATTTGGTTCATGTGTAAGTACAGTAAGGTTATTACATACAAGTTTATTCACATGGCAAAATTTGGTCATTATGTAATTTCATATGAAGTTGAGTCCGAGGTTTATGATGAACAACAGAGTTGTAATACACAGTGTTCCTTGTAAACCCTATGCAGCAGCAAGCGGTAACCTTGTGTCCCACAAAGCATTTGAATTAGTAGGTATATTAGGAATTCAAGTACTTGATGAATCATTATCCCTTTGAAATTTACCATTATTGAGGAGTTCGAAAGTTATTACATACATCTGGTGCAATCATGATCAAATAAACTATATTTGACTAAACTTCACAATGTTTTGATTTCTTATCTTTCATTACAACAAATTCAAGTGGCGCCCCTTTCAAAATAAAAAAAAAAACTGTTTAATTGCCAACATCTGACCAACCCACGTCGCAGCTCTCCAGACTCATTGGCTGCCGTTCCTTGACAACACCATTTAGCAGAGCTTGGTATTTATTTTTGGTAAGTCTTCAGTAAAATGCGAAGGGTGGTGACAAGATTTGGGGACGCAAAGTGTAGGGCCAGTTTTTGAATTCTTTTGAAAGTATTTTTTATGTGAAAGGCACTATTGGTGAATTATTTCATATGTTCATATTTCTTTATAACATAACATCTTCTGGTACAATTGAGAATTTTTGGGGTCACTTTTAGAAAGGTGAAATTCAGGTACTCTTCCATGCATGAGCAGTGGATTTTCTGGTCCGACAAGTACAATAACTGGTTTTTTTTTGAAGTATTCAACATACTTATCGTATTTTTCATGAAGATGAATTGAAATGTTACATTTTAGTTATTTATGTATCAAGGGCGTAAAATAGGCTTTTATGGACCGCAGCGTGTAAGTAATAGACCGAGCGATAGCGAGGGCTATTAACACGCCTAGGTCCATGAAAGCTAGTTACACCCGAAATACATACAACATTTTATGCACGACCTGTATATATTTGATATGTAGGTATCTCTTCACCCCTCAAGCACAATAAAAATACATCACGGTTGCAGTGAGACTGTATTGTATCCATATAGCAAATACAATTAATCAAGAAGTATGGAATCAACGTTACCATGGCAACTCAGTCAATTTTTCGAAATAGAAATTAATAGGCCAGTAGCCATATTAACTGTCAATTTGTGTAATCATACAAAATTGATTAGTGATTTCAAAATGAATTCTAGTGATGAAGAAAGTGTGAATTGTACTCCACCAGAAATTAGTGAGGCAGCTGAGGAAGCAAAATCGAGTTTATTGCCAAGTAAATAAAAAAAAACATACGAGAAAGTATACGAAGAATTCGTAAGCTGGTGCGATATGACAGTGACATTAGCTTTAGTACCAGCTCAATGACTTTATCGCCCGCCGGGCGGTAAAGTGCCACTTTACGCCCGCAAACCCGGGCGGTATAGTGCTACTTTACGCCCGGTCGTGCATAAACTTTCTTTTTGGTATGGTAGTACGACCATCATTAGTTTTTGCATAATTAGGTGATTTCAGCTTCCTTCGCAAGAGAAAATTAGCACTATACAGGGTGATAGATGCTTGGTATGCAATATTTGATAAATATTTGCTGATTTTTTTCATGTTTGATGAAAACATGATGTAGTTACTAGGTACGAAATATAGGGTGAATATTTTCGGATTATTTTTTTTTTCGCATTTGATACAAACACTATATTACTTATTTGTTATCAAATATTTCAAATGCGATTTCAATACTTTTATGATTGAAGGAATTAAATAATCATTGTACAGAGTGATAGTTCTTCCATGGTGGAGCTATTTGGAAATACCTTTTTGAAATATTTTTTGAAAAATTTTTTGAAAAGATTTTTTGGAAAAACATTTTTTTTGAAAAATTTGTTTTGGACAATTTCGATACTCTTGAATTTTTGCAAATTTTGAAATACTTGTGAATTTTGACACTCACTTCCCGAAATGCCGGACAGTATGAGGGTGAAACATCTACTTATAGATGAATTGAATTATGAGTTACGTATACGGGGTGTTGTTACTCAAAGGGACATAAATGATATAAGAAAAGCTTTGGGAAGACTTATAAAAACCAATACGGTTCTGATTCCTGATCCTACTCATACTTTTGCTTCTGAATGCACAGCAATTGAGAATACCTTAGATAGTATTAAAACTGCAATTCCTGATTTTGAAGGGTCAACTGAAGATTCTTTATACCTACGTTTGAGGTCTAGATTCATTCACATTATTGGGAGAATAAAAAGAATGCCAATTATTCGGCAGTTGCTGCTGAAGAATCTTTCAAAAATGAAGCTTTAGCAACAGCTTTAACTTTAGAGGCTGATCTCCATGATTGAATGACAGAACCTGTCGATCCCTTAAGTTCTCAAGCTCAATTTTCTTCAACCTTTGCGCAACAACCACCTGCCGTTATACAGGGTACTTCTAAAGTAGCTTCCATCTTTAAGTGAGACCTCAAGTTTGATGGAACTAAAAAAGGTTTAGGCATCAAAGCTTTTCTTGGAAGAGTCACTGAGTTGTCTGAAGGAAGACATGTTACTAAAGTTCAACTGTTTGAATCTGCAGAAGATTTATTTTCTGGCAAAGCATTGTTATTGATTTCCTTGATAAGGATTATGATGAGGACTTATGGGAAACCATAAAGAATCGGAAACAGTCTGATGACGAATCAGTTATTATTTTTGGAGCCATCATGGAATCCTTGTTTAACAGATTGAGTTCTACCCCTGCAGTAGTTACAAGAGTTGAATGGGTGCGAAAAAATTTGTAACCAGATTAGATGTCACGATGAGCGTTATATGAATATAATACAGTTGATGAATTATTGCATGATGCAAACATATTAGAATCAGTTTTGAAGGATACTCAGGTTGAATAAATTTCGAAGAAACCTCAAGTTGATGTTTTGAATTTTGAAAGTGAAGCTGGGACTTCAGGTAATTCCAGTACTCAAGGTAGGTATCATGGTAGATTTCAAAATAATAGAGATGGAAATAAAAATTTTTATAGGAATTCAAATTACATAAAAAAGAGTAGTAATAATTCAGGCAACCAAACTTGTACTGACTGTGAATACTTCAGTTACTAGTGCTGGTGGAGGCAACACTGTTGTTTGCTGAAATTGAAAAGGGCTCAACCACACATTTCATGCTTGTACACTTGAAAGATCAAAACTTTGTTTTAAATGCGGCAACCCTGGAGTCATAAGCTCAGAGTGCACTAAGTGTTCGGGAAACGAACAGTAGGGGCAGTTTCCAGTGGCCGAACACCGCTCCGAAAATTTGAGGCCACAGTTCAGTTGAACAATCATAGATTATCTGGTAAACAGAAATCTCTTTTGAATTTTGTTCAAGATTATTTCCTACATTCTGAAACTATAGTAACTGCTCCCATTTTTACAAGAAAAGTCTTAGATTACCGACCTCAAATGAATGTTAATATTTTTGATAATGCATTCATCGCACTCTTGGACTCTGGTGCAAATCACTCAATTCTAGGACGTGAGTTTCTAGATATTGAAAGTTTTTTTGAAATTTCAATTGATGTTTCTCCTTATAAGTTTACCACGACGGCAGATGGTGCAAAACAACAAGTTTCTGGTTTAGTTGAATTACCGATTTGTATTGAGAATACTTGTAAATTATTTTCATTTTTGTTACTTCCATCCTAGTGATTTTTGTAAATCATTCGGTTTGACCTTGAATTTCAAAGATGATACATGGGATACATCTTGGTAATAGCGATACCAACGTCGTCTCCAACGGATCTGTTGAAGTTGATGATGCTAGTACAAACAGCCAAACGTACACTTTTGAGAACTTACCACCTGAAGATATTCAGACAGTCGATAGTGTGATGGCTGAATTCAGGACACTTGCTGGATATGCAGGAAAGTTAGGGCGTACCAATAGAATGGTGTATAATATAGATACAGGAGATGCTAGGGCAGTTAAGCAACGTCAATACCTAATGTCGCCTTATATGATGAAACATTTAAACAACGAACTTGATCACATGTTAGAGCTTAATATTGTGGAAGCTTCTAGTAATGAATGGTCATCTCCAGTGTCATGAAATAAAAAGGCTAGATTAGATAAGATTTGGAATGGGGCCTTCGGGCTATCTGCCTCCACACTGCGACCTTATCTGATCTATTGTGTCTGCCCTCAAAATCGATTAGAGTTCTTCGGCTAGCCCCGCCTTCTCTATCTCCATAGGCTAGCTTTCAGATCTCCTGTGTATCTCTGGGCTCCTGGTTTTTCCTCACCCAGCGTAAGAAACCTTAGTCTTGACAAGCCCTCACAGTGGCAAAGTATGTGTACTGCTGTTTCTTCTTCTCCTTGACAGAACCTGCACAGCAGTTCTTTAGTCAGACCTATCGTACTCATGTGTTTGTTGAGCCTACAATGCCCTGTGAGAAGTTTCACTAGTATTCTAGTTGAACTTCGTTTCTGGCTTAGTAGATATTCTGTGAATGTTGGCGATGGTTTTTTAATAAACTCTTTAGCCTGTCTCATTCCTGGCGAGTTGTTACACCATTCTTGATTTGGTTTGCATCCATGATTTGATACCAGTCTTTTGTATAGCTTTCGCAATACCACAGAAGGGTTCTGGGCCATTAAGAGCTTTGTTTGCTCCTGCTCGGGCAAGTGAGTCTGCCTCTTCATTGCCCTCGTACCCTGTATGTGCTGGTACCCATGCTAGAGTCAATCTGTTCTGACTGCCCAGTGCATTTAGGGTTTCTGAGCAGTCCCATACTAGTTTTGAGTTAACTTGCATAGAGTTGACTGCTTTGATTGCCGCCTGGCTATCTGAATAAATTGCAATGGTTTTGCCTTTAAACTCTTGCCTTATCAATTCTTTCACGCAATGATGTATTGCAATAATTTCTGCCTGAAACACCGTCGCGTATTTGCCTAAGCTCAGTGAGATTTTTGTCTTTGGCTTGGCCCCATAGATACCAGCTCCTGATTCTTCATCAGTTTTGGTTTGGAGCCGTCCGTATGGACAGCAATGTCTGCATTGATAGGAGGTCCTTCCTTCCATGCCTCTCTGTCCGTTATAATTATTTTGAAAGTTTTTTCAAAGCTATACTTTGAAATTATGCCATCCGTTGGCATCCCCATGATGGGGTCGCTTTCCAACTCTTCATATAGCTTCCTATAGTCTTTACCGTGCGCGTTGCTTATGGGTGCTTGACCCCTTGACAATCTACACACGACTGCTCTGGCTTCGCCTTGAATATATATTTGTAGTGGTGGTAGGTTCAAGAGGGCCTCTAAAGCGGCTGTTGGAGTGGTTTTCATTGCACCAGTGGCACCTAGGCACGCTTGCCTTCGAATAGCACTGTGCCTTCGAATCACTCCAGCCTGTTGTGTCTTTGGCCACCAAACTACTGACCCATATGCTATCATAGGCCTGATGACGCTGGCATAGAGCCATGTGGTCATTTTTGGTAGCAGTCCCCAATTATTTCCGCACATCCGTCTGCACAGATTGAAGGCTACTGTACTTTTTTGAACAATTTTTTGTAGGTGTTGATTCCATGTTAACTTATGGTCAAAGATGACTCCTAAGTATTTTCCTCTAGGGCGAACGGAATTTCTACCCCGTTGTTTATTTATTTCCATTGGCTGTCAATATGATAAATAACAATTTGTCCAAAGTCAAATGTCAAATTGTTTCATGTCAATGTCATAGGTCACAAGTCACGTCAGGTTTGTTTCTTCGTTCCTTTTAGGGTTGTTCGTTTGCAAATATGAATCGGTCTTGAAGTCAGGTCGAAGTGAACACCAAGTGGAAAGTCATGTCATTGAAAAGTCGTGTGTCATATGTCAAGTGTCACCAAACCACGTGGGGTAAATCCAATTTTATCATTGGCTAGAGGTTGAAAGATTCCATAGCCTGTAATTGGTTTAGCACTTGACTTCTGCTCACGAAGCGGCGTTGTTGTACATAAGGCATAGTTGGCGTTGATTGTTTTTTTCAAATAGGTTTTTTGGTGCTTCGATTTTGTTCTTGATGAAAATAAATTTTCTGGAAGGGATTGTACTTTTCCGTCTTGGTCTCGAAGACGCCATCATGGGAAAGAAATTGGCATTTTGTATTTTGCCCTACAAGGCGATGAAACATCCTTCAAATTTAACTGATTTGTGTGAAGTCGATCCCTCGTGGAAGGTCAGTCTTTTGAACTACATAGCATATTTCTGGCCTGCAACAGAATCGTTCTATATTATCGATCTGCCGGCTTCCACGAGCCCCACGAGTTTCGTCACTGATAACAGGGAACGCGATCTGTAGCTTTGTCAGCCCCAAAACTAATGAAAAACTAGAGCGAAATGAGTCGAATTACGATTGTCGAATGATTATCTAATAACCGTCATACATGTGAATTGCTACAGTTATTCGTCAACGTACAATGCTAGAAACCCAAGCAGCAATGATTATTGGGACAAACAATATCTGAATTCACCAATAAGCATAATTCACAAAACGAGCTATGTCAATGAAAAATCTAAATAGACTAGAATTTATAAGATTCTCATAATGTCATAACACACCTGCGTTATGATGGTAGCAAATGTCCATTCGAAGGTATTACAACCGATTTAAGAAAGCGATTTTTATAATTACAGAATGGAGATAATACTGTTGTAATAATAAAATTATCAGGAATAGGAGATTTCTTTATAAAGTTTATCACAATCAGAGCTGGTAGATATTTTCAATATCCAGTTTCTCTCAGTGCAGCCATTTTGCGTGATGAGATCTATTTTTCTAAAATATTTACAATTAGCTTCACTTTCGGTTGAACCGAACTTTGTTTTATCACTGGGACAACCTGTACATTATTGCATTTTTAGATTCTCCCTAAAGAGCTGATTTCATCGATACATTACACTTGAGGTCTAGCGGACATGAGTACAGAAGAAAAGGGTGTTCAAAATCGGGATTTTTCAACTTTTGGATTTTTCAGTGTCGAAACTATTCATGATTGGTCAAAACGGTTTACATGTCCCTTTCTCAACTCCTGAATAGATATCTACTGCCATTTAACAGGGACAAATACAGGCTGCTTAAGATTCAGAATTGTGATCGCCATGAATTTGTTCCAATTAAACGTCAGTGGATAGTAAATCAATAGTTGAGGTAGATATGTGAGCTATTTTGACCTATAATGAATAGTTTCCATACAAAAAATCCTAATGTTTAAAATTCTCGATCTTGAACACCATGATATACAGGGTGTTCTATTAAAAACGAAGTAACTGTTACTTCCGGTTGTGACAGCGAATTAAATATATCACGCTTAGGCTGTACCCGAAGTTTCAGATTGATGCCTCTTTTGGTTCTCTATAAACATCTTATGAATTTGGTAGATGAATGACCCTGTATATATACCATTCTACAAAGTGTTACACTTTTCGAGCAATCATTGCTCATAGATTCTAAATTGGATGTTATAGTAATACGTTTTCGAGGTTTTATACAGTGTGACCCACTTCTAATGCAACCACCCCTGTATCTTACGTAATCGATTGGTAAGGATCCTGAAATTTGCTGGAGCGAGAGATATACTAAAAATGCACTCTATGACCAAGTGGGGTCATCTTCAGTTATATAAACTGCTCGCCAACAGCCATGAAACTACCCCAATTTCCGGAAGATGATATTAGGAGTCAAAATAGGTCGAAAGTTATTTCAGATTTGGAATCAGGACGCCTAATTTACTAACTATTCAAATCTTTCCTGAAAAATTTTCAGTTCGGAAAAATGAAATTTTGTCGCATTTTTTATGGAAGCACCCCCGTATCTCACGTAATTATTGAGGTAGGGTTCTGAAATTTGCCGGAGGAAGAGAAAGTCCAAAGATAAAGTCAATTACGTGAGATACGGGGGTAGTTCCATGAAAAAGGCGACAAAATTTCATTTTTCCGAACTGAAAATTTTCCAGGAAAAATTTGAATAGTTAGTAAATTGGGCGTCCTGATTCCAAATCTGAAGTGATTTTCGACCTTTTTTGACTCCTAATATCATTTTCCGGAAATTGGGGTAGTTTCATGGCTGTTGGCGAGCAGTGTATATCACTGAAGATGACCGTACTTGGTCAAAGAGTGCACTTTTGGTATATCTCTCGCTCCAGCAAATTTCAGGATCCTTACCCAACGATTACGTAAGATACAGGGGTGGTTCCATTAGAAGTGGGTCACACTGTACATATGTATAACGAACTCAAAATGTTTTCATCACTTCTAGATCTCATTACGTGTTCAATATCGATGAAATACGAAGGTATTCAACTTCTCAAGAAAAAAGATACAATTGAATATCATATTTGACAAAACATTCATTATAACTATACACTCCTTTCCTTGATACATAATTCGGTGCCAATTGAGGGTATTGGCTATTTACCTACCAATAATAATATTATAATATTGTTTCGCTCCTTCGCTCCTACGTTGTTCCCGCACGTCGCTAGGGGATTGTCCGCCATGAACGAACTGCTTGGCGGGGTTCTCCCGCTACATGCCGCTACGTTGGTCATTTACATCCTTCTTTCTCCAGACGCTAGTTATCACTTCCACACTCCACAATTCCACAGTCACTCGTAGTGGACACGTCTTTCTTCACTGTGGTTTTTTCAAACACGGAACATTTTGCTCTTTCAGTGTGAAGTGCATGATTGTTTTTATCACGAAGTGTATGAAAATATCATTCAAATGCGCAGGAAAGTTTATCGTAGCTGAGGAGTCAGGATCAGGAACAATGGCTCGATGTTTCGACACAGCAGCAAAATTGCTGGGACACAGAGCTACCACAGGTAAAACAGGTCAAAATAAGTTGATCGGACCCAACTTGTTTATATAAAAAAAAATTGCGTTTGTCCGTGAGACGAGTTCAATTCACACATTTTCGTTTGCTGTTCAAAAATGAGTGAAATCTAAGAATCTCGAAAGACATTGTAGAAGGTTTGAAACCACCCTCACCCCCTAACATTTTTTTCAGAACATTCTTTGGAGTGTTAATAGGGTTGTAATTTTTTTAGTAAGATGACTGATTGTTCAACTTCATTTTGTAACTTTTGTGAAAGTATCGAATTCGGCATAGTTCCGAAGGAAAAACATTTTTTTCCTGAAGATAATGCTTACAGATATTCCTAGTAAGTTAAATAAAATTTTAATATAAAATTGGAAACAATGAATTGACAATTGAATTGATGAAGGTAGGCGTCATATTGCACATTTAATCGTTTTCACTGTCGTGGAGAAGCATGAAACTCCAGTTTACCTAGCTCCAGCTGCACACTCTGCTCCAGTAGATATTGTATACTCTGCCCCAGTACTGAATGTATACTCTGCCCCAGTACAGAAGGTATATTCTGCCCCACTTGCACATGCTTGCTCCAGTACGTGCAGCCCAGTATGTGCACGATGCCCCAGCCGTTCTTTCTGCCCCAGCTCACTAGTGGAGTGAATGAAGTGGAAAACCAATATTTATTTATTATGTTATGTTTATATGTTTATTCAAATTGGAATATATAATTCTTCTGTTTTACTAAAATTTACAACCCTACTGTCACCCCTAAGAATGTTCTGAAGAAAACATCAGGGTATGAGGGGGATTTCGACCCTTCGACAATTTTTTCTAGATTTGTCGATCACTAAATGAAGAGTTATCCTCTAAAATGTACCTTTGTCAAATTTTATACAATTTGTTCCAACCTTTTTCAAACAGCGAACGAAAATGTGTTCATTTATGAAAACTTTCAACTCGTCTCACGGACAAACGGTATATTTTTTTATATAAACAAAAGGGGTCCAATCAACTTATTTTGACATTTATTACCTGTGCATGGTAGGTCTGTGTCTCAACAGCTTCAGGACACCCCGTATATCTCACAAAAATATTTCACACAACAATGGATTACAAATTGATTGAAGCACTTTTGTTTCATACCTAAATGGGTCAGAATTCTGAAGTTTTGAGTCAGATAAAGAACTTTCCTCAATTTGAATTGATACAATCTTGTTAAAAAATTCTATGACCTGGTGTGAATAAACACCGTATTCATTGCAGATTTGTAAACTCATTTCGGTGTGACTTTAAATATAATGATGTTTTTCATGATCAATAGTATTGTTATTCACACCAGACCAGTGCGAACTTTATCAGGAAATAGTTCACATAACACACCAGAGTGGTATTAATTTACATCGATTTCGAAATCACAACTCTCAGCACGAAATGTGCAGAGATAGCACCAAACAACGGACCTCTGATGAGGAAATCATGCATTCGGTGTAAGCTGGTATCAACTGATGGTGTTCCAGTTTTTTCTTAGAGTGTATAATCAATTTCTTAATCATACTCAGATAACAACAGTTTCCATCTTATCAATGTTGAACTTGGTTCTTTCAAATTATCGAGCCATTTCAAAGGTTTATGTTCGGTTTTGATTTTAAAGTGCCTTCCGAAAAGGCATGGTCTGAAATACTTAACTGACTAGACTATTGACAACAATTTAGTTGAATAATTAATTTCATTAGGATTTGAAGTTCTACCTGCAAAACAAACTGTTTCACTATCTTGACATGAAACTGAGCCTATGGCATATTTACTTGCGTCTGTAGTCATAGTGAAAATTTTCGAAAAATCTGGATGTATTAGAAATGGTTCGTTACATAAAAGTTTTTCGAAAGTTTCAAATGCATGTATAAATTCTTGGATTTGTTCAACTTGTTTACCTTCCTTCAAACCTTGTGTTGATGTTTCTCTTTATCTTTGCAAGATTCTCAAAGAACTTTCTATAATATTCTATCATCCAAAAGCCAGACACACTGAGTCATCTCCACAAATTTGTGGGGATGACTTAGTGTGTCTTGCTTATGAATTTATTCACTCCACTTTGAAATACCATCGACTTTTACCATAGAAAATCCTATCATGCCCAAAAAACTCTCAATTTCTTCGTATGTTCTTGCATGGAATTGGAAAATTTCCTATAGCTCTCATTTTTCTTGGACAATAATAAAACCTATTATTTCTTCAGTTGATGGTCAGATATGTCCTAAAAACTTATCCTGTTTGTGTGAAAATTCGCTTTTATCTGGTTGGTTTTTGGGTTTTTGTTCTTGAAATTTCTTCCAGTTCTCATTTTTCAAATGTGTTCATCCAGAGTTGGAGAAAAAATAATCACATCATTTATATACAGTGTGTCCATTTAGTGCGTAATTCTTCGATATCTCCAAAGCCATATTAGATGCTATTTTTTATACAGAAACCACAGATATAGATAACTTTATTCCAAAATTGAATAACTGCTTCCCCTCTATCAAATTCAGTTATGAATGCAAAAATGATGGCAAATTACCATTCTTAGATGTACTTGTGATCAATTATAGCGAAAACAACTTAGAATTTGATGTTTTCAGAAAAGAAACTAACACATTCAGATACATACCTAGTTACTCAAATCACTGTTTTCAGCACAAAATGGCAAGTTTAAATTTTCTATTACATAGATTAATTTCATTCCCTCTGAGCAAACAAAGATTCAATGCTGAAAGAAGTGTTGTTTATCAAGTGGCTGGCGTCAATGGGTATGATACCGAAATAGTATTAATACGTAGACATAAATTTGAGTTGCCACTTCGAAATTCTACGACTTTTCAAGTGGATAAAAAAAACTCTAGAAGAATCCCAATCATGTTCAATCCCAAGTATACTAAAGGACTTGATAAGGTTTTCAAAGACTTGGGTTTTGAAAGCGTTTATCAGTCGGAAATATACGAAATAAGTTGTAATGATTGTGATAAAACATATATGGGCAAAACCAGGCGACCCATAAAAACAACGTTCAAAGAACACATAGCCCATTTGAAATATGGCAGGTTAGATGAATCTTGTGTATGCAAACATATGTTCAATCACAATCATAACACACATATTACTCACCTCAAATAAGTGAAGCAAGTTGATAATATAAGAAAATTAGACGCATATGAAAGCTAAGAGATATTTGAGAAGGATAATAGAGTAATGAATTAGGATAATGGACCTATTCTATATAGCCCTCTATATAGTTCAGTAATATAAAAATTAGGATTAACATGTGACAAACATTAACTTGACGGTTAGTATTTTTATATTAAGTTTCAATCAATCAAAATGCTAACATAGTTAGCGAAACACGTGTCGAGGCGTCAGTCATAACCTGTAGAAAAAAACTTTGAAGGAAAAACTTTTTCAGTTACTGAAGTTGCTCATTTCAAAAATATTTTCAATATTACTGGGTGTTTTATTAAATCGGGATGACTCGGAGACGAGTTTTTTTAAATGGAACGCCCAGTATTGTTTATTCAGAATTTATTCGGTCGAGGTTCACCTCCACATCGCTGTAAAAAAACTTTAAATTGGATCCGGCGTTGCCAATAAGTTATAATTGATAAATCTATTTTAACCACTAATGAAGAGTTATGTTGAATTGGGCATGGTATATTCATTTATTCAAATTTCAAGAATATTCTCGGCATACGGTAGTAGCAAGGTCTCACGTATACCAATCCAGTGATTTTGCGAGATGTTCCTTAACAGGGTGCTCAATTCTGTATTCAGAATTTTGCAAGATTCAGAAGACATTCATTAGAATTTTTCAAATAGAACACCCTGTGTATTTTCATCCACAAATTAATTCCGACATTCGGGGTAATTTGTACGTCATAGTTCTTTCATTTATTTGTATTGTGGAAATATCGCATTGCTACGGTATAATCAAATTTCTCCATAGACCATTCATATATTTTTTTACAATAGGAACATTTACGGGCTCTCCAATTTTGAATTTAAAACGGAGTGGGTTTTGAAAAATCTATCCAAAATGCTACTTTCAAAGATTTTTTGCAGACTATAAATTAATTTTTCGAAATACACTCATATTTTTGTAATGACCTGTCAAACATCGCCACTATCAAATATATCTTGAATTTATTCAGAATATTGCTGAATTCCCTGCCGAAACACGCGTGGTAAAGAAATATTGTTTGTGTCATTATGTTTACCTCCTTCAAGTTAAATGGAGATTTGGATTATGGGAATAACGACAAAAAAGTGGCCCAAATTTAAAAAAAAATTCCTCATTCTCGCAATACAAATCTCCATTGTTTGTATTGTGGAAATTGTTTTAAAGACAGGCGTTGCTTTTGGCATGTTTGTTTGTTTCACATAAATACATATTATTTGAACCAGAAGTAACGAAATTACGGAATATTTCAAATTCGGACAATGCACCTAACGCAAAAATACCTGATTGATCTATGTAGAATCTCGAATGTCATGTGGCAAGCAATATTCCCACACTCAAATCAAATAAAGGAACCATATGCCTTATTAGTAGCCCTGAGATAGTGATGAACATAAGGAAATTACTCATAACTTGAAAACGCCGCAACCGATTTTGATTTTTTTTTCAGCGATGAAAAGGCGGATGATGTCGAAATGTAATGAAAAATACAGGGTGTTTCATTTGAAGTATTCTAATGAACGTCATCGGAATCTTACAATATTCATGATGTAAATTTTAACACCCTGTAAAGGATTATCTTGCGAAAAAACTGGATTGGTGTACGTGAGACCTTGCTACTACTGTATGCCAAAATAATTTTCAAAACTTTGATAAATGAATATACCATACTCAATTCAACATGACCCTTCAATAGTAGTAAAAATGGGTCTATCGATTATAACTTGGCAAAGCCGCAACCGAATTGCATTTTTATCACAGCGATGTAGAGCTAAACCTTAGCGTTCTATTTAAAAAAACTCGTCTCCGAGTCGTCTAGCTTTTATAAAACACCCAGTATTGTTGAAAATATGTTTGAAATGAAAACCTTCAATAATGAAAGGAATTTGTTTTCAAAAGTGTTTCTCTTGTGATAATGGATTAACGAGATATCGAAGAATTACGTACTAAATGGACACACTGTATATCAGACAGATCCTGTTTACCAAGTCTCTCAAAACTGCTTTCATCATAAGAGAAAAAGTTGAGGGTGAATTTTTCAATCCAAATGGTATGCGCAAAAATTCAAAATGTACTAGGTCAATCGAGAAAGCTATGTTTTCTATACAGTCTTAATGCATATTTATAGATGAAAACCGCTGATATAATCAAGTGTAGTGAAATATTGGGCTTTCCCTAATTTTTCCAAAAGGTCGTCAATATTGGGAATAGGAAATGACAATTCGCCATTTTTGTTGTCCGCTGGCGTCTGTTTTTTTTTATACTATCCAGATATGGCTTGACCAAGGTCTTGAACTATTTCTTATAATGTCGTCATTCAACATTTGTCTTATTTATTTGGTTACTTCTTCCTTGTGGATTGCTGGAAATCCAAATCATTTTGTGTGAATTGGTTCCTCGTCTATCATTTCGATAATATGGGTGGTTTGAGTAGTAGCAGTAAGCGGTTGATCAGGGTAGTGAAGAGAACGGTGTGATGTTTAGCATAGTTTGAGAATCTTCGATTTTTCTCCGAAGTTCGAATGTTTCAAACGTAATAAATCTTCAATTTCATTTTCGTTAGGGTGAGGATTGTTTCTATTAAACTTTGGGACATATTTCGAATCCATTAATTGGATATATTTGGAGCGGTGATTTCAATGTGAATATCTTGAGAACCTGAATAGTGAATTTCAACTATTGCTTGACCGTTTTCTACTGTCGTTATACTTTCAGGGATATAACAAGTTTTATTCAAATCTGTTCGAGATAGATAATACGTTTCAACGAGGAACGTATCTACTGGAAGTTCAGTTTTAAAAATTACACTTTCACCTAAGTTATATTTTTTTTATTTTTTTTTTATTCACACTACTCAACAGATATACATTCAATTACAGAGTAGGGATAATGAGTACATAATCTTCAACAATATAACAAGTACAAATGTTTAAGATGAAATATTGATGGCATTACAAAGTTGAGAGTTATCAAAAATTTAAGAATTTAATCAAAAATTTAACTTTTTTATTGATGCCACACTACAGGAGAATATGTCTATTTGATGCGATACATGCTCGTCATGTATCTTGCATATGGTATGTAGTGGTGAAAATTTCATCGTATTCAAGCGCGGGATTACTAATAGGTTAATATGAAACCTCCGAGTGAGTTCAACCTCAGGATATCCATTGTGAGGATAAGCCCCATCTACTTTGAAAGCAAGAAACTTCAGAAATCGCCTTTGCACTCTCTCCAATGTTTCTATATGAGTGATATGATGCGGAGACCAAACAACAGATGCATATTCTAATTTTGACCTAACATATGATAAAAAAAGTTGTTTATATGTACTGATATATCTAGTGCCTTGAATGACTCCTTCGTGATTCGTTATGGCGCGTTCACATGCTGGCTTTTCGCCTTTTGACTTACAGCGTATACTCATCTCATTGGCCGATTCGTCAGAAAGCGCTTATCGAGGTCATAAGCTAGAAAGTCGGTTTCAGTTCGACTTTTGCGGAAAAAAGCCCAGATCGTTTGACAGGACCACACAAATATTGACAAAATGAATACATATTGGTGCTATATCATCATATTATGCAGTGTGGGAAACAGTACTGGAAAAACACTCCTAAAAATGTGATGAATGTGGTTTCTGGAGGACGTACATCTGAAATTTAACCAAATATGTGGCAGTCACTGTCACTTTTCCAACTTTCTCATGTGAACAGTGCGCCCGCTTTATTCAAGCTTTCTGCTGTAGGCATAAGCTGGCATGTGAACTCGCCATCAGATATGATCTGCAAAAGATAATTTCTGGTCGAATGTAACGCCAAGGTCACGTATAGTAGAGGTTCTTGGTAGAGCAGTATTGTTGATATTGTAATCGAAGTGCGTAACAGTGCGTTTAAGGGAAAATGATACGATGCAACATTTACAAACATTCAGTAGCAGGCGATTTCGTGTACACCAGTCATTATTTTTTGTCAGGTCTTCCAGAAGAGAAAGACAATCATTATGTTCTGTGATTCTGGTGAATAATTTGAGATCATCTGCATATATCAGGCAATCCGCATTGATGTCATGTATTATATCATTGACGAATATGATGAAAAGTAATGGTCCTAATACGGATCCCTGAGGGACTCCCGAAGTGGGTGAAAACTCCACACACTTATGTCCACTGCAGTCAACAAATTGGGATCGGTTAATCAAATGGGATGATGAAAAATCAAGTACATCAAGCGACAGCTGAAATTTATGTAATTTACTAATAAGAAGAAAGTGATCAAGTTTGTCGAAAGCCTTAGAAAAGTCTGTGTAGATAACATCCACTTGTGCATTCTCATCAAATGCATTACATAATTATACTCTGTGTTGAGCAGAATAAATTTGTTCAAGTTGATCTTCCTCTCATGAAGCCATGTTGGGATTCTGTAATTTGGTTCTCAACATGATAGAAAATTGGCTGGTGAATCACTATTTCGAACATTTTCGAGAAATTGTTCATTATTGTGATAGGTCTGTAATTTAGGACATCGTGTTTATCTCCCTTTTCATGTACTGGTACAAGTTTTGCTTGTTTTAATGACATTGGAAAAGTCTTGGAAGAGAGTGACAGATTGAAAAGCTTTGTTAAAGGTTCCGCAAGAACTGTAGCACAATCGTGTAACAAAAATGCAGGAATTTTATCAGGGCCCATTGTATTTCTTGGTTTCAGCTTCTTTAAAGCAAATGCCACTCCTTTTTCAGAGAGGTTATTGATTCTGAGGCAATCATCACCTAGATCTTGCTGCGGAAAGGAATTATTAGCATCAACAGGAGAATATGAGCCCTGAAAGAAGTCTGCAAATGCATTCGAAATGCTTTTCGGATCATCACAGTTTCCATTCTTATAGTTCATTGCATTAGGTAATGAATCACAAGTCCTTTCATTTTTAACGTACTGCCAGAATTTTTTCGGGTCATTGCTTATATTTCTCTCAATCTCTCGACAATACTATGTGTGATTCATTTCGATATCATATTTCAAGCGCCTTCTCAATGATGAGAAATCTCCGAGTGCAAGTGGATCATTAGTATTTTTATACTTTTTCCATACGTTATACTTCAGCCTGATACATTTTATAATATTACTGGTGTACCAAGGGGGGTATGACCTTTATTGGTTCACCCTCCCTTGCGGAACAACCATATTAATAATTTTTTTGTTTGTTGTTCTAAAATTTGTTCTATCCGTCATTTGGTTGCCCCCTTACGAGCAACCCTCAAAAGTCTTCGAAAGTCTTGTGCGAGCAAGGAATGACGGGGGCCTTACCTTTTAACGTGTGATCCCAAACACTTTCTTGGGCCATCAGAAAAATTTCTGCAGTCGACGGGGATCGAACCCACGACCGGCAAGCGAATGCGAATTAGAATATAGACACTCTGTCCGCACGGCTACCTGGAAAACATTTTCTCGTAGACTTTTTCAAATGCATAATCGGTATCAGTAATGGCATTGAGAAAAGACCAATCCTCGTTTGCGATATTTTGATAAAGGGCGGCCAGGTCGGCTTTCTTATAATTGTAGTAAAAATTATTCACGTTGACTTTGTTGAGTTTTTCTTTGCATACATCAAAGAAAATGAGTAGAGAGGGATGATGTGTGTCTTTCTTCAAAACAACATCAGGGGCAGACTGTACTGTGCATTTGAAATTATCAAAGACTAGGTCAAGGATACGGTCGTTCGCATTTTTCACTAGGTTGTATTGATCAAGGTTGATAAAGCTACAAAAATTCAAAATAGTTGAGATAAGCGCATTTTTTTGACCACTAATCAGATAATCAGATTATGCACTTATGTTGAAATCTCCAATGATCATAACATTGCCGCTGTGAATAAAATCGAGAGTACTCAATATCTCAAAGAGATGATCATAAATATCTGGTGATGTACTAGGTGGGATATAAAAGACGATGACATAATATGTTTGAAATCCAATTGATAGTTTTACTCCCAAAATATCTATTATATGCAGATCGCTAATGTCTGACGATGCTTTCAGATTCAAGTCAATTGACTTGACAGTCGAATCTATTGGCAAGGTGATCGACCGTTGGGGGCGCTGTTTCAAAACAAGATGGCAGCAAAGAGTGTATAGTTTGTTTACAAAATTTCTTGAGATTTGCATCATTTTCTTCTTGATATTTCATCGTGTTATTTATGTTTATTGTTGAACTTTTTACTGAAATCATAATATTTTTTGTTGGATCATACTGTTTCATCGTGATGTGAGGAAAATAACTGTTACCTACTGACTGAATCGTGGACCAAATAGTCTGAGCTTTCTTCAAACCAGTGCATTTCTGTGGGACAGCTTTATGGGCTATCAAAAATCACAAGCATATCCACTATCATCAGAAGCTGATATATTCACCATCATACCTCTATAACTCCACTCTTCAAGCAAAAGGATCCTACAGACCACAAATGGTGATACCAGGAGTGAAGTTTTTCAACAGTGAACAGCCTTCTGTGAACATATTGAAAACCATCCCATTTTGTGCTAAATATTATAGCCATCAGAATCATGTGCAATTGATCCATACAATAGAAATCAGCAGCAACCAGCTGCTCTAATGAGTCTAAACCAAGAAATAATTCAACACCAAAGGCATCCTGACATTACTGTGGATTTAATAGTAGATACAACTATCAATGGCCTATCTTCAACAATATTATACTTCCAGGCTTTGAGGATTGTTAACAGTGCAACTCCCATATACCTCATATATTATGCATGGTGCTCCACTCAATAACAGCAAATTGTCATGATCCTATGTGCCATGTGTGTGAATTGTATCCATATAACACACTTTTTATAATGTGCATATTCCTAATATACTTAGAGTTGAGGTAGGTGGCATCCTAGACTGAGTTTTCATCTTGGAATTCATATAATATCTTGTAAAGCTAGTTTTTTTTTACCATATTGATGAAATCATTAAATAATAATATCTTATCAATCTGTATAGATCATTATTTTGTATATTTTGGAACTGAATTAATAATAATTTTCGAAAATGAAAGTACATTGACATAACATGTGTTTTACTTTACTTTTGCCACTCCAAAGAAGTCAAGAAAGAAGTACCTACAAATAGAAGGATCTTCCAGTATACTCCTTCCCTCAGTGCTCATGTATACTGTTTTTCCCTGAATTATTTTACAAGATACCTTCATAAAAATTTACAATTATGAATGAAGCTGAAATCCAGGACATTCATATAATGTAGAAATAAATTAACAATGAGCAAAAGTAAGTATCTACCTGGTAGGTACCTATTTTAAAAGGAATCAGTAAAGATTATGGAGTGAAACTTTGAAATTGCATAAAAAAGAATGAGGTGTTGATTGAGGTAGTTGTGGAATTGAAATATGAATTTTGAAAACCTACAATAAGACATTACAAAAAGAAGAAAAAAAAAGTAGAACTTTTACTCATGAACAAATACAGTTTGATAATAACATACAAGCAGTAGAATTATGAATACATTTTTCCAAGATACAATACTTTGAAATGTCATGGATATGTTCAAGTACCCAAATAATCAGTGATATCTCCTTAAAAACTTGAATTCAACTTAAAGGAATCTGGGTTTTGGTATCAATTTGTGTAACTATTTGCACTCAATTGCAAGATACTCTGGATGGCAACTCCCCTGCTGAAAAATTGAAGTAATGTTAGTACCTACTATGAACAAACCATATCTATTAGCTATTACACAATCTAAATATTCAAATAGAAATAGATTGTGTCACTTCAATGTATGTTCAAAGATTCAATTCAAGCTATGAAGTAACCTACCTACAATGACCTGCTTGTACCAGGGTTATTATATATCTATAAAATATGCTACTGTTTTTGCTCATATGAATGTAATTGGGAGCTGTAATTTAACTTAATCATTTTGGAAGTACATGCTATCTGCATTGGCTATTTTACTACAAAGATGATACTACAAAATATGAATTTATGGAGGCCTAGGCAGGATGTCATCAACAAGATTTTTATATTATATGAGTCAAGCATTACAAATAAAACCATAAATTACCCACCTGCACATGTTCATAATGTCTTTTTTCTTGCCCAGCTTTGTGTATTGCACTACAAAAGTCGAAGGCATTGAATTTGCTTCTTTATTTTTCTTATAAAAATATTTGAAAGAAAAACAACCATACTTATTTTTCCAAGTCCTGGAGATATTTTCCCATAAACAAGTAAGTAAGTAAGGCCATTCTTCATAAAACTTCACATTGACTCAAATCCAAGGACACCGAATAAGAAAAATCAAGAACCGTTACCTGAAATTTTTTCCCGTGTACCTTCTATGAGAAATAAGATTTTTTGCAAACATTCACAGTAGAGAGTCTGTTCATTTGATATTTCCCAATTCATTTCTTGGCTTTTGTGAAGAATAACCATTAAAACTCCCCTGTTTCGGTAATAACTTGAGGTCAATTCATTTATTTTTCTGAGATTATATAATTTTTTAATCTTCAACAAAATGTAAACTACTCAACAACTGACTTCCTACTGAAATTTTGACACCATAGAGCACACTCGTTGAAAATATTGAGAAGCCACAACCAGAATAGGAGTAATTCTCAATATATAACCTCTTCAAATGAAAAATAAATGGCACGAACCACGAATAAAACGGGCATATGATATCAGATGTAACAATTAATTGCAAATGATCAACCAACATAAGGAACTAGAGGGCTTAGAATCATTTTCGGAAGGAGAAAAACATATCACTAAAAAACGTGTGTGCCCAAAAAGATTTCTTCATGCACGGAGAAAAAGGAATTGTATATTACTCACCAAGAAAGAAAGAAGAGTTTTGCGTAAACTTCGCCAAATCCTGCTGTTTCAAAGTGTCGTCGATGAACTGCTTATCTTTGCCATCGCAGGTGAGAATATAAAAAAAAATTTAAAGTTTAATAATATCATAAATTGAGGTATGAAATTTCAATAAATAACACTATAGACATAAAATTCAATTAAATTTTCCTAGATTTTATGTTAAGTACCACCTTCCTGAAATACGTATTTAGGTGAATGAATTAATTGTAATCCACATGCTGGAATTTTATATATTTTGTCGAGTTTTCCTTTTTGTTTGTTTTTTTATTTCATTTTAACCTTCGGTTGTTAACATACTTGAATCATTTTCGAAAGGAGAAAAACATATCACTAAAAAACGTGTGTGCCCAAAAAGATTTCTTCATGCACGGAGAAAAAGGAATTGTATATTACTCACCAAGAAAGAAAGAAGAGTTTTGCGTAAACTTCGCCAAATCCTGCTGTTTCAAAGTGTCGTCGATGAACTGCTTATGCTGCTTCTATTTTCCAACTCTCGACCTGGGGCTAGTCGCTCCATAGTGATAATTTCACTGGGAGAAATGTTTTTGGAATAGTCACAATCACTTAACTTACATGCACAAAACAAATGTTCCAGAATAGAAAAAGGCACGCATAAGTGTTCGCAAACACCAAAGATACATATTCTTAGTACAGATACAGACTGAGTTCATTAATGGAATGAAGTGCAGAAGAGTTGCGCAGTCAGCTCGTGGCGTAATCGTGGGTATTCGAAACTAGCCGAATGATGACGAAACAGAAAAATCAAGTGAACTGTTACCTGTTGTCATTAAACTGGTAATAATGACAGAATTATTTCTTTCACTCATAGAAAACAAGGATTGAGGGACAATTATATTAATGTTAGGTGGATTGTTGTATACTGAGTATTAAACACACCGATAAAAATTAATCAAGCACAAGAAAGATGGCCTGTTCCAGGAGCATAGTTCACCTGCCACTGGAAGTCGATATCAGAAAAAAAATTTCACCTATTGTAATGGTACAAAAGTTCATTAATATATTTGTGGGTATTAAATTTTACTCAAGTGTACTTGTGTACCTGGACCGTTTTTCTCTGTGTACTCATTAATATGAAACCCACTGAGAACACAATAACAAACATGACCTTGAATTACGTCCTAAACTGGTTCAAATTTGCCCACCAGGTGCCGTATCGGAATCGTCACCTTGCCAATAGCCAACGCAACTCCACCACCTCTAGAACGGTCGGTATTGGCAAAATCGCGATCACAACGAAAAACTGTGAAACGATTCAAGTCGAATAATTCCGCGCTACCTACGCTCGGTACAAGCCAAGTTTCGGTAATTGCAATGCAGCTGTAATTGCTCGCTGTACTAGAGTTTAAAAGATCTGTAGTTTTGGTTCTCACTCCGCGCATATTTTGATAATACAGAGAAAAATTGGAGATAAGAGGTGTAGCAGAAATAGAATATATATTCGATAAGGATAGTGAACTATCCGTTGGTTGCTATTTACAAGGTGGACCAAAAAGATCATTCCTCAATTTTTCCATTGCTTTTTTATAGGCAGAACAATTATCATAATCCCAGAATGCATGATTTTCATTCACCGTAGTGCCAGCATTTATATTATAACAATGATACTCAGATTGAGAAACTTGAATTGCAATATCATTTCAGTAACAGTATATCCGTCTTGAATATTCCATTTCAATTCCATATTCTTGATATCTTTGAAACTCAATATAGTCGTCGAAATATGGATGAAGATCAAGAAGACTGAAGATTATTGTCATTTTATATTGAAATTCTGAAATTGCTGGTATGTGTGCTTCAAATTTGAAACATTGTTGTCACAGGATGTTCTAATCATATTTGGCTTGTTATAAATATATTTTGAAACATATTACCCTACAAGTGCCAGATCCAAAAGTGAAATATGGCTTCCATAATCTATTAGTAATTTCAATGGTCTGAAATTTGGAAACGAAACTTCATTGAATGGAAGTTTCCTTAGATCTTCAATATTATGAATTATTAAGTTGCCTCTGTTCCATAAGCTATTACTGAAAAATTTTGACTTGGGTCGTTAAGAGCTTGATCATTATTTGTTTCAAAAATCTGTTCATTATATTCATATTGCCCTTCAGCATTATTTCGTGTTTCTTCGAATAAATATTGGTCGCCATCAGCAATGAAATTCATAGGGTCGGTTTGCTCATGAATAGATTCAAAATTATTTTTATTTTCATTTTCAGGTTCATTGATTCGATAAATTTCTTCGCAAATGAAAGTTGGTCTCGATTGGGATTGGAAATAAAATTCCTCTGTTGTGAATTTTGCGGAGAATTCACATTTCTTGTAACTACAGACATAGGTGCTGGTTAACTTTGAGGTTCCTGATTTTTTGGTTTCCGAACATCTGCATTATTTGCAGGGCCATCTTAACCACAAGGCACGCGAGGCACGTGCCTCGGGGCCCCGGCCTCAGGGGGGCCCTGCACAATTCTCAAATTGTTGCTTTTTGGGTGCTGATCATGATGATTATTCCAAATGTTCATTGAAATTTAGTATGAAACAATTTTGGCTTATTATTCATTTTCGATGACCCGCGTCAGTCTACCCGACAGTGATTTTTCCGACTGTATATGTGGTAGAACAACATACAAGCTCCGTAACCAGTTCGTATCCAATACGAATGCATGGTCCACGCATCATGCGAAAATTTCTGACGGGTTACTGACGAATGAATACATTGTCAATAATTATTGCCATTCATATAATATTTAGTCAGTTCGCGTATTTTCGTATTTAATTCGAGTCGTTAGAGAGAGATGACAAATCAATAAAAATTCATGTTCAAAAGTCAATATACAGGGTGTATCTAAATAACACTGAAAAAATTCAGGTGGTGATTCCTTGTGATATTTTTGGAAATAAGGTTTGTATAAACATGTGTCCTAACTTGCTTCGTTTTCGGGATACAGGGTATTAATATTTCCATGAAAAATATTATTTTTATTCATTTCTCAATTGTATTTTCATCAATTTCAATGAAACGTGGTGTTTTTGTGAATAGTAATATGGAGCTTCTTCTAGTGCAATTAGATTCGAAATAATATTCCCAGTGGCGTTACAGTGGGTAAATTTATCGATATTCATGGTGAATGAAATTGTACGCCACCGGTTTTTCTTAGTTTGATATTTTTATTAGATTGAAGTATTGAAATAACAACTTTTTTATCCTCTGTGTGATTTTTTTATCTAGCCTAGTTTTTGACGACATAATAAAAATTCGATTCAACTCCAAACTTTATTGTAGGTGTTTTCAAGACTTTCATTGAGATTACTCAATTACCCCAATTAGAATTATTCTGAAACTTTGGGGCTTTCTCAGGGAGGTTATAAATAAAAACAATTGATACGTCCAACTTCAACATCCTGTATCTCAAAAACGGAGCAAGTTAGGACACAATCATGTCAACATGAACTTTATCTGCTAAAATGTCACAAGGAAACACCCCTTGAATTTGTCTGGTGATATTTAGATACACCCTTTATAGAGTGAGAAAACATAATTTTCAAAATGGAAGTTGTAGAATAATCATTTGCGTTCGTTCTCAGGACATGAGATACTACATTCTTTGGCACTTTTATCTATAAAAAATGAAATTACAAAAAAAATTATTCCGAATCAAAAACAGCATGTTTAGGGTATTTTGCTCTGTATTTTATTGAGAACTTCCTTTTTTTACGTCACTTGAATGACCAAGGTGACATCAGTAGTTGACGTTGCATTGACGTGATAATGACGTGAATAAGTCACAGCCCAATGACGTCATATTACTCACGTCGTATTGACGTCATTCACTCACCAAACTGTAACGTCCGACTGACGTCATAATGACGTCAAAATGACGATTGAATTTGGCGATGATACGTAAAAAAGATTCCTTTAACGTGGTGTGATTAACAACACTAGCCTCTGATGACATTATGTAATATTGATTATGCATTGTTGAGTCTGCTTGGTGGGTCCCTCCTGTGTCATGTTCATTCAATCGCCTATTCAATGCAATCAGTTACTCGTATTTGTATCAAAAATTATGTAGTTTGTGTCGGCGAGATGTAAGCAAACAAAGAATAGTTTGAAAGCAATGGAAAGGATGTTGGCGAATTTGGCTTCAATTTGTTGAATAATGTATATTGATGCATTCTTTGTCACCCAAGAAAAATCTAAATAGCAAATTGTTGAAAAATTTTCTAAATGACGAAACTCACCAAATTGGTACGTCACACCGACGTTATTTTTAGACGTCATAGATACGTCACTGCAACCTCATGAGAGTATAACGGTTTCAATATAGGTATACCAAAACAATCATTTTTATATATACATAGCTTGTTGGTTTCCGAAATATACAGTGTGTCAAAGTTTTTCAGAAAAAAGTTTTTCTCGAGGTTTTTCTACTACTTTTCGGGTATATTAATAATTAGAATGAAACTCGCATGTTGATTTGCTTCCATGAGTTATACTTCTGTTTCACATGATAAGATATAAGTATCCATGGTTTAAAGAAGGTCTGGGAAAAATGGACGAAGACAGGTCGTTCCTGCAACGTCATGAAACACTGACGTCTTCTCTTACCCATCTAAATGACGTTCACTCGACGTCGAAACCATGACGTGATTATCACGTCATAGAGAGTACGTCATAGTGACGTCATAAATTGGTGTGTGACGTCTCTGACGAAAAATCACCAATTAGGGACGTCACAGTGACGTGATCATTCGTCATCTGGTTGCCTGGGTTACTCAGTACCTATCTCTTCCAAAAACTGTTTTTAGTTTAACTACTTCTAAATTAGAACCTACAAGACATTTATTTGCCTTGCCTATTGAAATAACAGATATTTACATAACCAGTTCTCTGTGTTTCGCTCGTCCATCAAAATCCCATAGTCACATAGAATGACGCGTTTCCTAACTAGGTACGCGCCTACAATGTTTTTTTATAATTTTGATGACGAAATATACGAAATTGACTCGTTGGATATATAAGTGAAAAAATGGCTGATTCAAGTTCAGATTTCCCAAGTGATATCGAAGGAATATAAGCACAAAAATGCACTATTTTCTTTGTCCATCCATATTTTTATTTCGTAACTGGTGTTGAGATGAAAATTTTATCACTAATCATGTAATATTTCACTCGTCTCGCTACATGTTTGAATCGTTTCAATATTTACGTCGCAGTTTTGAAAAGTGTTAGATTTCACGTCAAAATTAAAAAAAATAACATTATCTTTCTTCTCGATCAATATTCGAAATTGAATTTCATTTCATGAATAGAAATTGTGTGTGATGTGACACTTTCCAAAACTGACGGAAGTTTTGGAACGCGTCACTTCACGTAACTAAATGCGTAATGTGAAAAAAATAAATAACTGCGGTGATGGAATGTTCATTTCAACACCATCAGTTATGTTGTGCTGCTTTCTCGATATCACTTGGGAAATCTGAATTTGTATCAGCCATTTTCCACTGATGAAAGTATCAAACAAGTCTATTTCGTAAATTTCGTCGCTGATTTTTGACCATATTATTGTTTGACGGATACTTCAAAGTGAGGGGCGGAGTCAACTTGCTCACTGTAGAACTCATGTTAGACTGGTCATTATTTATCTTCAAGCGTAATTTTTCATCCTAGAAAAAATATTGTACGTAACACGTTAGAAGACGCATTTTGTGTGAAGATGGTATTTTGTGGGACGAGCGAAGCGAACTGGTTACGTATAATCTATATATGTATTACCAATTTTAGTCTAATACAGAAAAATATTGGGGCCCCGAAAATCTTGAGATGGCCCTGATTGTTTGGCTTTTCAAAAAACCTGTCGATTGGTAAAGAACCTTGGTGGTACTTGTCGTGATTGAATTTGTATTGGTTGACCAGGGAAATCGTGATATTGATTTGATAAATGTTCATGGGGGGAATTTCTATTCTGATTCGAAAAATTTTGAGCGACGAAATTTCTATTCTGACTCAAGAAATTTTGATTTGGAAAATCATTATTCTGATTCTAAAAATTCTGATTTGGAAACTTATTTTGTAAAGGGCTTTCGCGCTGGGTTGATAGTTGCGCAATACTTGGTAACAATGTCGTGCCAAAACTGCACATCGAAAAATACTAGTAACTTTCGAAATGGGCGAACCGCGTTATCGATTTGAGTTGGCAAAACTGTACATTGATGCCAGATTTATTCGACATTTCTAGAAGCGATTTGTTGTGATCAGCTGATCTCTGCGAATTATTCATTAGGCCTGTTCGTTTGTATTGCTGAAGTTGCTAAAGTTGAAATTCTTTCCAAAGTTGTCTCTGTTCACGGCATGATAAACAGATGAAGTCATAGAAAAAAATCAAGTTCAGCAGGTAGAGCAAGCACAAACAAACAGGCCTATTACTGACAATTTGTACTTTCGAAGAATTGTTTGTGATTTATTTGTGGATCATAGGTAAAATTCGATTCATTCAAAATGCCTAAACCATTGAGTGCGTAGGCGCAGAAGATGGTCCATTACTTCCAATGACTGATGATGTGAGAGATGTAAGTTGGATGATGGTATCATTAATAATATTTTGTGTTGTCCGAATGATCCAAATATGATTTGTGTTAGTTTATTGTAATGACTTAGTGGTTTCATGAGTTTTTGTGGGTTTTCCTAATGAATTATATTGAGAATATTGAAGTAAGAACAACTCTTGTTGTTTATTTCATAATTTCCAATGTAAGCAGATGCACCATCACTATTTATTTTCCTACAAAATAAAATCAATTGATCAAATTTCTATTTCATTTCTCCAATTTATAGTAATTGGAAAACATTCAAAACGATTAGATAACCTCAAAATTGAATTCTTATTTTTTTCACTCAATAAATGTGAATACTGATCAGTTAAAAAAAAGTAATTAGACATAATTGTTTATTGGTAGAGAAATAAGTTATTTTTAATGTCAATATCTGTGATTATTTGTTGATGTTGTTATATAATAAATCATTCTTCAAGTTATTATTCTTTATAAGAATTTCATTATCATTGAATTTCATATTCAGTATATTGTTTAGGTGCATGGTTCAATCAATACAAATATTGAAGTTCATTTATCAACTTCTAGTGCTAATTTTGAAACATAAGTGGACGGCTCTTGAGTTGGTTCCAAAAAACATTATAACGTCCGACGATTGTAACACTAGACATATCCATATTCGGGCGGTTGGTCATTCAGTTATTTCCCTTCAACTGGCGACACTGTTTGTGTTGACATATTGACGTCATTATCAACCCAGCGTGAAAGCCCTCTAATACGCAATTTTGAAGCGTCTGAGCTACTAGAGGTGTTTTGAGACTTGATCGACTGAAATTGATTTCTTTTACCATCATTAACTAGAGACAAGAAATTGTCTTCTTCCAGTACTTGATTGGGTGCTTTTACAAACGACTGAGATTTTTTATTCTCACTACTGTCTGAATATTACTGGGTTGTCCCATTAATGTCCCAACGGGTACATCCTCAAGTTATCCCTTTCATTTCCCAACTGGTAAATATTTAAGAGTTGTTTCATTCGTGTCCCAACGAGTACATATTTCTAGGTTTTTCCATTTATGTCCCAACTATAACACTCGGTACTTTTCATCGCTCGTCCCACTGGTGTGAACACAACGCAGTTTGTCTTGGTTCATTGCATCAAATCAAGAGAGGATAGATAGATATAAGTTCTACTGTATTCGGATGATGTTTGGCAACAGTGTACGAATATATTATCGATACTTTCAAGTGTCAACACTCTATAATGCATTAAATCAAGAATCGAAAACAAACAACAAAGAACAAGTCAAGTGTGAAGTATACAACAAATAAATTGTCATCATGTGATGTGATCACAATTTGGAATTGGAAATTGATGGTGTCTAGATTGCTGGTAAATGCAGTTAAGCATTATTGTTTTATTATTTTCAAGTAGTAGGTATTCCCATCATCGGTCAAGATACCCAAACATTCGGTAATCTCTGCATGGATCGTGAGAGAAAGCAGGTGTTGTCTGAGATGGAGAAGAAACATAATGCTGAACAAATAATGCAATAGCACATATAAGTACCCAGGTAGCACATCATATTGGCTGGAACCTGATTTCATATTGGGCCAATATAGATATATCGTACATGTGAAAAATAATATAGGTCCAATATGAGAGTATATCGGACATACACAGTATTGGAATTATACAATTGGTGGAATATTGGTTCAACTTGAGCTGAATATGGATTGTCAGCTACAATATTGGAGCAATATTGGTTGTGAAATTCGTTAGCAATGTGTTGAAAAACATATCTGTCAATGTTATATGATATTGTTTTACAAATGTCGATACAACAATGCAATATCGTATATTCGAGTTCGACGGCTCATTTTTGAATATTCGCAAATATTGGTATAAAGATATTTCACCAATATTTTGAAGACAACATAGCCACATAACAATTTTTAATAATGTACCAATATTTCCAACCAATATTGCACCAGTATTGTCAAATGTTCACTGTTCATTTATCAGCAATATTGATCACATTTTGTGTCCAATATAACTCCACGAATATTCCAGCAATATTGGTATGAAAATATTCTTTTAATATTCTCGACACAACACAGCTTCATGATGATTTTCAATGATTCACCGATATTTTCATATAATATTGCATCAATATTGCCAAATGTTCACCATTAATTTCTCGCGAATATTGATATTACATTTTGTGACCAATATAACCCTACGAATATTTAACCAACATTGATAAGATAATATTTCACTTTTTTTCGAGACGACATATAGCAACATGCTGATTTTCAATATTCTACCCACATTTGGAAACTGATATTGTACCAATATCGCCGAATGTTCACATTTTTTTTCTCGTCAATATTACTTTCACAATATTTTGCCGATATTTACGTAATATTGCACCGATATTGTCCCAATATATGTGTGCTACTTGGGTAGGCCTTCTAGGCAGTCAAGTATGAATGAAATCATATATAGGTTCTCCAGTTATTTTGTTCTTTTTCAATATATTCCTAATTTTATTTTATAAAATATCTACAAATATTTCATTTGTGAAAATCACGACATTCATCTTTGGTCTAGGTACAATGTGTGTGAACATCCTTAGTTCCTTATTCGTCCCTAGTATGTGCCTTAGCCTTCCCTATAGTATGTCTCTCAGTCGTTTCTAGTATGCCCACCAGTCGTCCCTTGTGTGTTCCGTGCTCATACGATGGTATACTCATTGAAGGTCTTTCGGAAATAAGTAGCAAGCCGAGTTGGCGTCAACATCCGCTAGTCATGAATGATTGCTTCAAACTCTATCTAGCCGAACATTAATTATACTAGAGTCTAGCCATAGCACCAGTGCGAGAATATTGCGCCTGGTGCGCAGGTCGCTGGGCGCGAGAAACAGAAAATTTCGTTGCTTGCTCGCTCGCTCGCCGAGCGCGAGAAGCGAGGCGAGAAGGCGGGTTGCGGCCGTGCGGCGCGGGACAAATATTGGAGCTAAACAATAAAGATCATCATTGGTAAAAGAATACCCAATACCCTTAATTGGCGGCGAATCATGTATCACGGGAAGGAGATTTGTTGGTTTCCATTCGAACTGTTTCCAGAATATGTACTCATTTATCGTTTGACCTCCAAGTCTAGCGTTTCACACTTTAAAAATGCAATCGAACTGTTGTGCAGAATGTTCGAAAACATTCAGTTCTTTTCAAAATCTCAGTTTTATTTTTTGTTGTTCGAAATTTCATTTTTATAATTGTTCCTATTTCGAACACACTTTATATTTTAGGAATATTTTGAGTTTGTTTTTGTTTATCAAATATACCTAAATTTTAAACTGTGTATCTTTTACCATTTTCAATATCGCTGCGATATTATTTTTGCAAGGGAAGGGGGAATTTTTGTGGAATTATATAATTATATATGTATATACCCAGATAGCACACACAAGTACCTTCTCAGAATATTATACGAATATTTTCTAGGAACGGTCTATGGATATACAAAGAGGGCTGTTCTAGATATTCTGAGAATGTTACTGGTAGGTATATTTATAGTAATAAAATTTAAAAAAGCTTGATCCGGTGCGGGCTTGCGAACCTACATAGTTATTTACCTGTCACCTTAACCACTGAGCTACAGACCTTTTTAATGAATGATATGGATGGGAAGATCTCAACACTTAGTGGCATACAACCATTATAATAATGGGTTTGGTAAGGGGAACACTTTGTATATCAATACATGAATAATAACATCAATTTCATAATTTGATACGATTCTGTATATTCTCAGAATATTCGAAAAGAATATTCTTGTGTATCTATGTCAAATTGAATGTTCATATAGAATATTCGTTGCAGGATGAAAATATTTTATGATCATTTTAAGGACATTATGTTAGAATATTCTGAAATAAGTATATTTGAACATTGTCATTCTAGAATATTCCATTTCAGAAGCTCATTGGAACATATTTTCAGAATATCATTAGTATATTCGCAAAGTATTCCATGAATGTTCACAATATTCTGAAAATATTATTTAATGAACATTCTGGAATATTATATCCCAGGAGCTTCTAGGAATATACTTTCATGTAATACTATCAGAATATTCGCATGGAACATTCCATAAATATTCGCAACATACTGAGAACTTTCTGAAGTAATGTTTCCTGAATCGAATTATTGTTGTTCTGAGTGAATAAAAAACTGTGTTTTATAACGAGACTTTTAATGACCGACCTGAACTCTAAACTTAACACACTAACTATGTTCTAATCATAAAAGGTTGGCAACACTACATGTCTACTAAAAAGGTGTACCAACTTTACAGTTCTTCATACTATAAACGATAGATGGCGTTACATACTCCAAATATATTATTTTCGATATAACATAACACCCCCACTTATCGAAAATTTCAACCCACTTTAAAAAGGCATAAAAATATTACATTAATTAACAGTATTTACACTTAAACCTAAACCTTCAACAAACCTAGCATTCTTTACACTTTGCAGAGGTTTTGTTAAAATATCAGCCACCATTTCCCTTGTTGGTAAGTATTTGATATCAACAGTATTATCAGAAACAGCATTGTGCACGAAATGGTATCTGATATCAATGTGCTTTGATCTGTCATGGAAGACTGGATTACTAGCCAACTTTTGTGCGCTTTGATTGTCATTGAAAATCACAATGCAATTCAACTGACCTGACAGATCAAAAAATACATTTCTCAAATATATGGCCTCTTTCGTAGCCTCACTGAGGGCAATATATTCCGCTTCAGTGCTTGAAAGAGCTACTGTTCTCTGTTTGCAACTTTTCCAAGGAATTGAGCCCCCTGAAAGTTTAAAATAATAGCCCGTGTAAGATTTTCGATCCTTCTTATCAGAACCCCAATCAGCATCTACAAATCCAGTTATGCTAAAATTTTCATCTTTCTTAAATTTCAAGGAAAAATTTTTAGTACCTTTTAAATACCTCAATAACCTTTTAGCATACTGCCAGTGCAACTTAGTATAGCAGTTGTTATACTGACTAAGAAAACTAACAGTGTAAGCAATGTCAGGGCGAGTCAACACTGCCAGATACATTAGGCTCCCTATAAGCTCTTGATAAGGTAAGTTTTCATCACAAATTTCGTCCTGGACATTACTTAAAATGACATTAATATCAAATGGAGTAGAAACAATCTTACAGTCTGACATGTTATACTTTCTCAGAATTTCATCAATATAATTTTCTTGATCTAGAGTTATGACATTTCTATTGTGATCTCTCCCACCCAAGCATTGTTTTGCTTCTCCTAAATTCTTTATTTTAAAGTTTGAACTTAAATGTTTTTCCAGAAACTCTCTTTCCTTGGAATCATTTGAAAAAACAAAGAAATCGTCCACATACAGAGCAACAAGAGTTGATAAACTATTATTTTTCTTGATATACAAACAAGGCTCAAATTCAGATTTTTCATACTTCAAATCAATTGAAACAGTATCTACCTTCTCGTTCCAAGCACGGCTCGACTGCTTTAAGCCATATACCGCCTTTTTCAGCTTATAAACTTTGTTTTCATTATTTTCAACAACAAAACCCTCTGGTTGTCTCATGTAGACGGTTTCTTTTAAAATACCATTCAAAAAAGCAGTTTTTACATCTAAGTGAACAATAATTAAGTCTAATTGAACAGCTAAAGCCACTAACAGTCTTAATGTCGAATGACGTACCACTGGAGCAAAGGTTTGGGTATAATCAATACCCTCTCTTTGGGTAAACCCCTTTGCCACTAATCTAGCTCTATAGCTTTTCTCACTATCACTGTGACACTTCACCTTGTACACCCACTTACATTCCACAACGGTACCTTGTTCTGGAAGGTCAACCAGCTCCCAAGTCTCATTTTCTTCAAAAGACTTGATTTCTTCCATCATTGCTTCTTTCCACTTGTACCCATCTGGTCTTGCAAATGCTTCGGAAACAGTTGTAGGAGCATCAGTCACAACAGGCGATTCGTGGTCACTAGATGTACACATATATGTTACAAAATCATCAAAGATTTTCTTCTTTATTGGCCTTTGAGACCTCCTCGTCGTTTCAACTACTTCTGAGTTTGTCTCAGGAACGTAGTCACTATCTGAACTTTCTGCCAATTCAACAGGATCTTCATAGAATGATTCTTCAGTCAACGAGTCCTCTGGAGTCAAAGATGAAACTTTTTCTTCCCCCACTGGATCTAGCACTTCTGCTTCAACTTCTATGACTGGATCAGGGCTGGCATAGACTTTCTCCATTATGGTAACATCTCTGCTAGTAATCACCTTTTTAGTGAGTGGATTATAGCATCTGTAGCCCTTTGTATTTTCATCATAGCCTACTAGGATATGCTTTATGGCTTTTTGATCCCATTTGTTCCTGTTTTCTTTAGGAACATGTACCATAGTCACACTGCCATAAACTCGTAGATGACTTATGTCAGGCTTCTTGCCTGACCAGACTTCGAACGGAGTCTTGGAAACACCTGCACAAGCTGAACGATTTCTTAGGTAACAGGCAGTATTACAGGCCTCTGCCCATAAAATCTTGCTGACATTTTCATCATACATTAAACATTTGGCTTTCTCAACCAGGGTGCGGTTGAAGCGTTCTGCCATTCCATTCTGTTCAGGTGTATGACTATTTGTTTTTTGACGAACAATGCCATTGGCCTTCAAGTAATTTTCAAATTGTCTACTGCAGTATTCCCCTCCGTTGTCTGTTCTTAAGGCTTTTATTACTTTGTTTTTCTGTTTCTCAGCTAAATTCTTGAATTCCTTGAACTTTTCATACATTTCATCCTTGGTTTTCAAGAAATATATGAAACACATACGACTATAGTCGTCAATAAAGGTTAAAAAGTACCTGGCTCCCCCTAATGAAGTGGTTTCCATGGGTCCGCATATGTCACTGTGAATGAGCTCCAGCACATCATCAGCTCTACTGCCTTTACTAGGGAATGGCAAACGGGTTTGTTTGCCTTCACAACAAACTTCACAATTCTGTAGACTGACGTTTGCTTGCCCTTTGTAAACAAGACCATCCACTAAGTCACTCATTTTGTTTAGGTAGCCACTATTTAAATGTCCCAAACGACGATGCCAAACTTCACTACTGGTAGTACAAGTTAAAAAAGCTGCTGTCTGTTCATTGAGATTCAGTTTATACACATTGTTATTCAAACTAGCTGTTGCCACTAACTCATTTTGAGAATTGTAAATCTTACAACCTTTCTCATCGAAACAAACTTTATTACCATGGTTGATGAGTTGGTAAACTGATAATAGGTTTGTGGTTGAATCTGGGACAAACTGTACATCACTAAGAATAACATGATGTTCTAGATTCCCAACAACAGTTTTAATTTGCACTTCCCCAGGTAGCACATGACGACTATATGACGTCTAATTGACGGCATTACATTCGGCCAAAAGACGTCTTTATTTTAACAAATGCGACGTCCAAATGACGTAAGTAAGACACATCCAAATGACGTCATATTTGAAAGTCTTTTAGACGTCAGTATGTGTTTTCAAATTGGACCTTAAACTGACACTACTGACCAATTTCCGACGTCAATAAGACGTCTGTTTTTTTATAAAAATTTTTGGGGTTAATGGTTATAATCTGGTGAGGAAGGTGATCATTTGTGCTATAAAATAAATCTGCTACGAATGAAGATTTTATTAACAAGATAGTAATGTGAGGTATAACATATAGTTGAAAATTTCAGCGTCGATGGCTGCCCCTCCACCAGAGAGCTCTTTTGTAAGTTTTGCTGTCTATAAATGGCGGCCAAAACACTTCCTTTTTCAACGGCGTCAGCCAAGTTTCGTGAACAACAGCTACACTGTTGCTTCCACTGTCATCAAATTGTATCACACACAATACATCCTGAATACTTTCACGTGAACAACAAACTGTATAGAAATACCACTCAAACACTCAACATTTTAACATTCTTAACAAATCCAATGGCACAGACGCCGTTCACAAACAACACCCATTCGGACATGGACGATGGACAATGAACATGAACGGGAACGCAGCTGAACGGCAGTAACGCCACTAACGGCAGTCGCGAGATGGTCGCGAGTCGCATACACAATCTCTTCGAGTAATTACTTGATCGCCATTGGCCATCTGATCGGTAATGTGAGAATTGTCTTTGGCGCTGAATTTAAATATTGAAAATCAAGGGAAGCCTATGGAATAAAATCCATTTTTATTATACAGTTATTTCTATAGATTAATTGATTTATTTGATAACTTCGTTTTCCTATATATACATAATAATAATAATAACGATAATAATAATAATGATAATAATAATATTTTTTTTTCAATTGCATTTCCTCGTTGGACCCAGCACTGGATCCAAAACGCCCCATAAGTCGAAACTTGTGCGGGGTTAGGAAAGCATACATTCACATAATAATAATAGTAATAATAATAATGATAATGATAATAATACCCAAAAAAATATGAAGACCATAGATTGACGTCTATACGACGTCAAACAGTGGCTGTCCATAAGACGTCAAATAAATGACGTCCGCATGACGTCATAATTTGGTCAAAAGACGTATGAGACCAAAAAAGACCTTAGATAGCGGTCCTATAGACGTCACATTCGTCAGTCTGGCTACCTGGGTCGCCTGCACTCTTCACTGGTATTTTCGTTTTATTGGCAACTATAATCTCTTCTAGATCTGGATTTCTTTCATTTCTTAACCACTCTCTTTTCGTAGTTAAATGAACGCTCGCACCACTATCAATGTACCAATCTGTATTTTGAAATTCCCCTGTGGTAAATACGGCACTAAATCCACTATCAGACTTTTTATTTGTACATTTTGACATGAAATGTCCTGTTTGTTTGCATTTATAACAAACAATATTGCTATAATCTCTTTTCTTGACACTCGAATTGTCAGGTTCGTTGAGTCTGTCATTTTGTCCTTTACTACTGCTTTCGGTAGTTCGGTTTGAATTTATTTCTGTTGTAGTTTACTGCAAACGCGCCGCTACTGCTGCTGCCATCTGTCTGCATATCTAACAGTTTCGTCTTGATGGAATCTGTAGTAATTTTCATACCCGAATGTTCCACGGCCATTATCATGGGTGAAAATTTTTCAGGGAGACCCGCTAACAACAAGGAGCCAACCCATTCTTCATCAATTTTGAAGCCTGTTCGTCTCAGCTTCTGAGATGTCTCGACAACTTGGTTTATGTAAGATTCCATGGACTCATGATTTTCCAATCTTGCTGATATCAGGGTTCTCAAGAGTCCTATCTTTCTCATAAACAGAGATTTTTCAAATTCGTCCATACTTCCTGGGCTGACGTGGCGTCCTTCACGTGCGAAAATAATGATGGATCGATAGTCAGTACCAACTTGGCTTTTGCTTTTGCTAACAACGTGGTGTCCTGTTCACTTCCATCAATGCATTTGCTTAAACCTTCAAGCACGAACACATTTTCGACGGCAAACGACCACTCGTCAAAATTCTCGCGACCAAGCAACTTTGGCACACTCGTTAGATAGTTCACGGCCATTTTGGATCGGTTTCAGTAACGACACAACTGTTTTTCAACAATCACTATGCTCGAACTCAAACGATTCTCACGACTCAGAGTACCAGAAAAGCATTTCTGGGTCCATAACCTGAAGTAATGTTTCCTGAATCGAATTATTGTTGTTCTGAGTGAATAAAAAACTGTGTTTTATAACGAGACTTTTAATGACCGACCTGAACTCTAAACTTAACACACTAACTAGTAACTATGTTCTAATCATAAAAGGTTGGCAACACTACATGTCTACTAAAAAGGTGTACCAACTTCACAGTTCTTCATGCTATAAACGATAGATGGCGTTACATACTCCAAATATATTATTTTCGATATAACATAACACTTTCTATGCATATTCTTCAGAATATTATTCTAGAAGATGACATTTTCGCAGCTTGTAAGAATATTCTGAGAATATTCGTGCTATCTGGGGATATATATATGTAATAATTATGAACAGTACAGTGTTAATTCAATTTGAATAAATTGATTTGAGGTGTGTCACGATTCTAGGGATCACCCTGTAACATGGTATCAACTAGGAAAGCAGTTGTCTAATGTATCATTTCACAACAATGACTTATTTGTTTTTGTTTCGCTGCAATTTCTCGCGCCCAGCGAGCAGCGAGCGACGCGCGATATCATTTCACAATGACTTATTTATTTTTGTTTCGCTGCAATTTCTCGCGCCCAGCGACCTGCGCACCAGGCGCAATATTCTCGCACTGGTGCTATGGCTAGACTCTAGTATTAATTATCAGATGAGAATTTGTATAGCGCATGCGCTCCTGAACAAATTAAAAAGGCTACCAATTAGTGCAAAGTTGGTTCATATTTACCACAGCAAGGTTAGTAAATGAGAAATTGATGACAATTCTAGACAATTCTTGACCAAATAGACAATCTATTCGATTCTAATAGGTGCGTACTTTGCAAAGTCAACCTGTTTACGGTAGATGGATTCCTATTTGTTTTGAATGGAATATAATAATTGGAACCAATTCATGCATGTGCATTTTTAGAAACAAATTGATATCTTTCTATATAATCTAGATAAAAAAAAAACTCAGCAAAATGACTCTATGTGTATTTGTTTGCTCATAGTTTCAGGGCAATCAATTATTTATCTGGAATAGCCTAAAATCCATCGAATCCAATACATATATGGTTTCAGCAAGGCACTAAACTTCTCCTATACATTTCGATTCTCATCTCAATACTGAATATATTGGCAAGCTATATATTTCCATATCATTAAACTCAAAATTACATATTCGATTTGAAAGAGGATGTCAATTCCCAATTTCAGGAGATTTCTACTTCCGTATCCTCATATTGGGTGTTCAACCTATGTAATTCGAAGTTCCAGGAGGTGAAGAACCAGGAAAGTAGTTATTTTGTGTTGTTCAAAATGTCCTATTGAAAGAGATCAGAGTTGAGGATAGCAAAAACAACACTTTTTTATAACATTTGTTTATCGATAGGCGACGGTGTTCGCCAGTTCATTTGTATTCGTATTAGTTCGTGTTTTCGTATCCCGTAGTATGCAAATTCATAATTCGAGAACCTAACATTTGGCGACGAGGAATCGTGTAATCTTCGCGGGAGTGCTTGATAGTGCGAAGAAATGAATCATGACTGAAACGGCTCTTTGGGCACCTTGGGCTCGTTAACAGTATTCGATCCGAGAACATCAGATTTCATAGTACTCATTGAGCTACTCAAGGAATTTCTTCATTGACAACCGGATCCAAGACGGAAATCGGAATAAAGCTATTCTTTTAACACATTATCAGAGGATTGCTACGTTCCAGTGAGAAGCTTGTGTGTGCCGAATCTACCCGATACAAAATAGTATGAGGAGCTAATGAATGTATTTTTCGAGACATAGCCATTAGCCACCTCTGTTATAATTGTATCAAACAGCACAGTGCTCTTCGTTACAAGAGAATCTACAATTGAATACAATAAGTCATTAAATAAAGATATGGGAATATAGAACTCAGACACAGACACAGGAACACGTATTTCAAGATGAGGGTAATTTACAATTTTTTCAATTCCCAATGAATTAATCAATAATTCTCTTCAACAAATAACACACGTGAATCTTTGAAACTATCTAGTGGCACACATCATCTCATTTCACGGGGCAAATTATTGAAAAATATCAGACTTTTTATAAATAAAGTATCACAGACAATATCTCCAGAATTTATATAGAAATCATTTGTTGCTTGTCTTCTGGTATTGTGACAATGTACATCTTGAACATAATTTTGCTCACTTGATATATACGAAGGCAACATGTCATTCTTCATTTTATAAACAGATATAATTCAATGTTCGACGTGGCAAACAGCCAGGAAAGTAGTTGTTTTCTGTTGAATATTCAGAATGATGTGTGCATATACATATTTTTGTCTGAAGGAGAATTCTTATTCTCAATTTCAGAAAATTTTATATTTTATTTTCAAACTCTTATCGTGTGTGTTCAATAGGTTCAATGTTCGTCGTGGCATATAGCCAGGAAAGTTGTTGTTTTCTGTTGAATAAACTGAAAAAGAGTTGATATTCTCATCACATAGAAAATGTGAATTCTCAATGTATTGTTATATATATATATATCTATTTTCATAATTTTTCTGAAAATATTCCTTCTCAACACTTTCATACCCAATCAAGGTGGTTGAACTTGAACGATGGAAACTTGTCATTTTTATAGACCTCAATCACAAATTCGTGATAGAATCTCAATTCAGAATTTCTTTTCACGCACTGTATGATGAATATCAATTTATCATACACCCAAAAATAAAAATAAGAGTATTTGTATATGAAACCCTTTGTTTGATGTTCATTAATTGCAATGTGTTTAGCATTGTTCTGAATGGTGTGCGCCTTTTACAACCCAAATCGCTCTCATTGTACCAATCTGGATTTTTTACAGTGTATTAACCTGTTCCCTATACTTAGGAAACTCAGTAACCCGAATTCACTATTCTGATGCGAGATTCGCATTTTTGCCACTGGAATCTAGTAGGTATTTATTAAGAACGTGTCATATGCTGTCATCATGTTCGTTGCTATACTAGATTCTAGTTGAAATTGAATAGATGTGCGTCCATAGTGACAATAGGTTCATATTTCAGTTTCACAGAACTAAAAATGATTGAAATGCATTGCTAGTGGTGAAAAAGATCTAATATACACCTTGGTAGTAATAGTTATTTATACACCAAGGTAGTAAAGAATATCATCATCATTAGGAGAGGGCAAAGGAAATGAGGGCGGGAAGTAGTGAGGGCAAGAAGTGAGGGCGAGAAGTAGAGGTGTGTAATGTAATACTTCCCAACCTCCAATGACGTTAGTAATTACAACATTACATATATATGGTTGTAAATAAATGAATATTATTGAAAAGGACATTCTCAGATATATTTATAAACACGAAAAATGGATATATATATATAAAGAAAAACATTGAGAATTCGCATTCTCATTCAACAGAAAACAAATACTCGCCTGGCTATATGCCACGAATTACATCTATTGAACACAAACGATGAGAATTTGAAAACAAAAATCTTCCGAAATAGAGAATTTGCATTCTCCTTCATATAAAGATATGCATATAATATAATTCTGAATATTCAACAGGAAACAACTACTTTCCTGGCTATTTGCCACGTCGAACATTGAATTATATCTGTTGAATATCTAAAAAGAGAGCATGAAAAATCAAAATCCTCTGAAATTGAGAATTGACATTATCTCTCAAATCGAATAGAATAATTAGACGTATTATGATATAAAAATATAACTTACAGATATGTTCAGTATTGAAATGGAAATTGAAATGTATAGGAGAAGTAAACCTTTATGATCTCTGATCTTGATGTGCTTGGAATTTCCAAAAAAAATCATTCGAATCAGTGATTTGGGAATTATATCTCTCACAAACAGGTTATATAAATTCAATATTCGTCGTGGCATACAGCCAGGAAAGAAGTTGTTTTCCGTTGAATAAACCGAAAAAGAATTAATATTTTCATCACACATGGAGAATGCGAATTCTCAATGTATTTCTTTATATATATATTAATTTTTCGTGTTTATTAATATATCTGAGGATGTTCCTTTTCAATACTTTCACCCAATCGAGGGATTCAAACTTGAACGATGGAAACTTGTTATCTTTATAGACCCCAATCGCAGATTCGTGATCAGGTTTTTCTCAATTCAGAATTTCTTTCCACGTCCTGTATGATGAATGTCATTTTATCATACACAAAAAAAAAAATATCATTACCACGGGACCTTATACCCCTCGGCTGAAGCCTCTCGATAAAATCTGGGCCCCTAGGTAAAATATCCAATAATATCCGTTACTACCTTGGTGTATGGATAGCTATAACTGGGCAGTTTTCAACAGTGGAGTCCTACTTTTTGGAGCGGTTGAAATTTTACTGAACACGACGGGGGCTCAACGAAAGCGTGTCGGAATGAAAGGCCTGAGTAGATAATTCAGCAAAAGTTCTGTTGAGTTTTGAGATTGTTTCGGGGCTTACGCATTCAGCCATTTCAGAAAAGCTATACAGAAAATATTTCCACACCAAAATTCTATCACAAAATAATTGAACTTTGCGTGATTACGTAAGGTACACTTTTCAACCCTCGGGTTATTTGAATTTGATTCTTGAATTTGAAAATCAACATTTCAATCTAGAAACATATGTTGTCAAAAACGGAGCCCCCCCCCCCCCATTGATAGGTAGAAATGCTATGATTAATATTTGATATGGACTATCGAGATAGTTGCAAACCAATATTTATAAGAGAGAAATTGTTGACTGCTCCATCCATCTATATTTTGAAATGTTTGAAATGCATTAGAAGCAACTTGAAATCCTTCGATACCAATGCTTCTTCGCATGCTCACAATACACGCAATGGTAGTCACCTAAAAATACCAAACCACAAAACCACGAAATTCCAAAATTCTCCTCTCTACAAAGCACTGAGTTTCTACAACAAACTGCCAACGGAAATTGAAAATTCTGAATGTGTCATCCTATTCTGTAATACAACTTCAATTCAATGATTTTAATTATATTATGGTCGTGGTCATTTGGACTCAGTCTATGATTTTATTTATACTGTTATTAATCGTTTCACTTTTAAATATGTATCCTGTGTTGTGTTGTCGTCAGATCCGTTTTGATTCTATTTATTCATACGATTGTTATTTATACTCAATGATCTACAATTTGGTTTTATTGTATCATGTGACTTACGCATTGTATGACTTACCATATGTACACACTGTACCTAAATGGCGAATAAATTATTATTATTATTATTATTATTATTATTATGACAATGCCTAGTTTTGAAATATGTAAAATCAATTATAACACGAACAGGTGATTAGGAAATCAGGTAGATTCCTCTAACAATATTTCAGAACTAATTGGTAGACACCCCGATGTGTTTGATAGCAAGCTCGGTACGTTCAATTAATTTGATGTATCCTTAAAGTTGAAAGAAGGGGCATTGCCTAAATTTCATAAACCGAGACATGTTCCATTCGCTTCAAAACCAAAAATTGAGGAAGGATCACAGAGATCAGTTGACAATAAAGTACTGATTCCTGTAGAGTTCTCGGAGTGGGCAACTCCAATCGTTCCGATTTGAAACAAAACGGTAGCATTCGAATTCGTGGGGATTTTATAATTACTCTCATTCCACAATTGGGAATTCAACATCTTCCTCCACCCCTGATGGAGTATTTATTCGCCCAATTACAGAGAGGAACAATATTAACAAAAATTAATTTTTCAGAAGCTTATCAGCAAATTTTGCTATCAGAAGAATTCAGAGAATAAGTGACAATCTCAACTCATAGAGGATTATTCTCGTACACTCATCAATTTTTCAGAATATCATGGAAAGAATATTATACCGGGTTTCACCTGTTTTTCAGATGGCAGAAATGAGCTGGAACATATGGTGCGCCTGGAATATGTACACAGACGTCTGCACGAGTGCGGTCTAAGAGTAAAACAAGAAAAATGTGCATTTCCAAAAATCGGTTCAGTAATAAGGGCACATAATAGATAATGAATCGTTGCATACATCCGAAGAACGCCTTTTAGCAATAAAAAATTTACCTGCACCGGAAAATGTCACACAATTAAAATCTTTCCTAGGTATGATGAATTGTTATTGAAAATGTTCACCAAACCGTTCAGAGGTATTGCAGCATCTCTGTAGTTCATTGGAAAAAGAAACAAAATGGTTCTGGTCCTTAAAATGCATCCAATTTTTTAAAATTAAAAAAAATATATCAGTATCGAATTCTATTTTTATGAATTTTGATCCTGAAATGAATATTAAATTGACAGTACATGCCTCTCAGTATGCTTGAGGAGCATTTATCGGTCATATATTGCATAATAATACTGAAAGAGCAATAGCAGACCAGCTGAAATTAAATACTCCCAAATTGAAAAGGAGGCAGCTGCTATATTATCCTGAATGAAAAAAAATCCTTCAATATTTATACAGCTAAAAATGTTTACTATATACTGATCGCAAACCCACTATTTTCGGGAGTGAAAATGGCGAGTAACAACTTGGGTGATTTTTTGTCAAGATTATCATTGCCTTCAAATAATGTGTTGAAAATCAATCAGGAGAATTAACGTTTATATTGATTTGATAAAACAATCAGACTTGCCTATCGATTTTAAACAAGTAAAGAAATATACTATGGTAGAATCTCAAGAAAAATTCTTCTCTACGATCGGAATGGGTGGCCAAAATGATATCCCTTTCGATGAAATCAAACCATTTTGATGAGGATGGATACTGGTACTGGTGGGGGACGTTTCCACGTCAGCAACTAGTCCCTAATGGGACCTTTTTGCAAACCCCAAGTGTTTTCAATGACTGATGTGGTTCGCTCAAGAGAGCTGGCTAACATCCTTTTCTGGCACCGCCCATCAGCTCTCTTTCAGAATTTTTCGGCTGTGTTTTGTAGGCTTGTAATGTACTCACTACCATATGCGCAGTGGCAGGCCTGCTAACTATCCTCGTTAACCCTTGAGACCGAGGTCTACTAAGCAGCTGGCCCGCTCTCACGCTCAGCTGGTAGCTTTCCACACCCACCTACATACACCGTCCTACTTCTTCTCTGATGCTCACAACTACATCATCATATCTTTCTGCGTGATCTGTGTAGGCTTTGTTACTAACTCCATGCGCCACTTCAGGAGCAGCACTGTTAATTGGAACGCAACAGCGAATCGTGCAGGACTATCCCCAGCCGATGCTCCGAAACTTCACAATTCATTCGTAAATGAAATATTGAAAAAAGTGCCTTTCTTGTGCTGGAAATCGAACCCACGACCTTGCGGTCGTGAGACAGACGATCTTCCACTGCGCCAATCCCGGCCCTTGATGAGGATAGATGAACTTAGTGTGGAACATGAGTGTGTTTATGTAGGGAAATAGGTTGTTTATTCTAGGAAAATTTGAACTAAATATTTTGAATGAATTCCATAGCACTCATCCCTGCCAAAAATGTCTCATAGAAACTTATAAAAAAAATATATATGAGAATTAATGAGAATGAAGTTGGATAGTGAAACAGTAATTCCGTATAATTCTATGTATTTTGCAGGTCCATATATAATCAGTTTCTAATGGCGATTCTCTCCCTTCTTCTTAAAAGTATGAACTGTTTTTCGCAGATATATTCATAATCAGTTCCTACTAGTAATTCCTGGTTATTTACATATGAGAATATATCAGAGTCAAGTTGGATAGTGAAACAGTAATTTATAAGCTCGAAATGTATTCTGCAGTTACATTTATAATCAGTTAATGGCAATCCTCAATGGAGTCGATGAGTTTGAACTGTAATTCACAGATACATTCATAATCGGTTCTGAATGGCAATTCCTTATTAAAACATCGTAATTCATGATTTTGAAATGTGTTCTGCATGTACATTCATGACCGGTTCCTAATAGCAATTTCCAACGAAGTCTTTGAGTATGAACTATGTTTTACAGATACATTTATAATCAGATTTTGATAGCAATTCCTCATTGAGACACTGTGGCATTCATGAGAATGGAATGTGTTCTGCATATACATTCATGATGAGTTTCTAATAGCAACTCTATGAGTATGAACTCTGTTTTGCAGATACATTTGAAATCAGTCCCTAATTGCAATTTCTTATTGAATTAACGTGGCATTTATGAGTTTGGAATGTGTATTGCAGATACATTCATAATGAGTCCCTTATAGCAATCATCATCAGTTCCTAATTGGAATTCCCCATTGGAACACCGTAGCATTTATCAGTTCGAAATGTGTTTGACAGGTACATTCATGATGGATTTCTATTGACAGTTCTTCATGTACTCAATGAGTATCAGCTGTGTTTCACAGATACATTTATAATCAGTTCTTAATAGCAATTCTTCTCGAAGTCTTTGAGTATGCACTCTGTTCTGCTGATACATGTATAATCAGTTCCTGATTGGAATTTCTCATTAAAATACCGTGGCATTCATGAGTTGAAAATGTGTATTGCAGATACATTTATAATGGGAATTTTTGAGTATAAACTGTTTTGCAGATACATTCACAATCAGTTCCTTATTATAACTTCTTATTGAAATACCGTGGCATTTATGAGTTTGAAATGTGTGTTGCAGATACATTCAGAATGAGTTTCTTATATCAATTCCGTATGAACTCTATTAGTATAAACTCTGTCTTGCAGAAACATCCATAATCAATTCCTAATCGGAATTCCTTATTGGAGCACAGTGGCATTTATGAGTTTGAAAAGTATCCTGCTGGTACATTCATAATCAATACCTAATAGCAATTCCTCAGGAACACTTAGAGTATAACTCTGTTTTGGAGATACACTTATCATCAGTTCCTAATTGGAATTCCTCATTGAATTACCGTGGCATTTATCAGTTTGAAATGTGTTTCACAGGAACAATCATAATGAGTTCCTATTGGCAGTTTTTCACGTACTCTATGAGTATTATCTGTGTTTCACAGATACATTTATAATCAGTTCCTAATAGCAATTTCAAGTGTATGACAATAAACGCTGATTTGCAGATAAATTAATTATAATTAGTCTCTATTCGGGATTTTTTTCAAATACCTTGGAATTTATGAGTTCAAAGTGTGTATTGCAGATACATTCATAGATAGCTTATTATAGCACAGTCATATGAGATCTACGAGTATGAATTCTGTTTTGCAGATACATTTCATAATCAGTCACTAATCGGAATTTATCACTAAAATACCGTGGTATTTATGAGTTCAAAATGTGTATTGTAGATACATGCATTCATAATGGGTTCATCATAGCACTTCCATATGAACTCTGATTTGCAGATAGATTTATAATCAGTTCCTGATCAGAACTCCTTATCGGAATGCAGTGGCATTTATGAGTTTGAAATGTTTATTGCAGATACTTTCATAATCAGTTCCTCATAGAAATTCTATATTAACTCTATGAGTATGAACTGTGTTCTGCAGATACATTCATAATCAGTTCCTGATCAGAGTTTCTCATTGTACTACAGTGGCATTTATGGGTTTGAAATGCGTTCTGCAGGTATATTCATGATCAATTCCTGATGTATAACTCTGTTGTGCATATACACTTATCATCAGTTCCTAATTGGAAGTCTCAATTGAAACAGCGTGGCATTGATTAGTTTGAAATGAGTACAACATATCTATTCATAAAGAGTTACTATTGGCAGTTCTTCAGTATTTTGTACTGAACCCCTGCTTATTTTTTCATGTATCATTCGATTTTGTTTCCAAGAACGATCTCTCATATTTTTTCTGTATAAACCAACAGAAAGACAGTTGAACTTTTGAAAAAATAGTCAGTTTTTTCATTGGCATATATAAAATTTGAAAATTTAAAGGAAGAGTATTGAAGAAAGTTTCTTGGATAAATAAAATTGACAATACATAAAAAAGTTGAGTAGGGGTTCTAAATATTCGTGAATACCCTGTACAGGCTGTCCCATTTTCGATGTCATAACGGGATAGGTATCTCATTTATTTTCTAAAATAGAGATTTTCCATTTTCGCAAACGTGGGCTTCTTTTTAGTGAAACTCACGATACCCTTAACCAAGTTTTTGTAGCCCGCTGCCTTTTTGAGATACAGGGCGAAATTGAAAATGCTGCATTTCGGGACCCTTCTTGTATCTCAACCATCTCCCAATTCATCGAAAAAGTCGAAAGTGTTTGTCATACATTTTTTCACGTAGAATCCAGTGGCGTAATCAGAATTCCAGAATAAGCTGCTATTATCCAGATATAATCAATCCAAAGTTATGTTTTTTCAAATGGAACATCACGCATATTTTTCCTCATTTGAAACATTGATGCTTTTCGCTTTTCAAAAATATACAACTTATGAGATATTTCTGGTCTTAGCCCAACATTCTGATAAATTCTAGTTTCTCAGAAGACTTTTCATCGATTGAACTTGTAAATATCTGGCAACATTGTCCATATCATAAATTTTCATATTTGCCTTGGTGCTGATACAGTGTTTCCTCACACACTAGATTCAATTTTTACCAACAATAAACATTCACCAATATTCAGCAGTATTTATTGAATATGAAAGCTGTGGACCTAACGAGTAGGTGGCTATAAAAAAAAGCGAGTGCAGAATGTTTTATAATATTTGTCACATACCTCTGTAGAATTTACAATTTTTTCATACAGCGGCGAATAATAATCCAGGATATCAGAACCACAAAAATTTGAAACCAACTTATTTTATATCACAGCCATTTTTAATTTTCGTATCCTGGATTAGTATTCGCTATCGTATGAAAAATTTGTGAATTCGACAGGGAGCAGGTGGCAAGGATTTAAAAACATTCTACACTCGCTCTGTTTTCATAGCCAGCTACTAATGAGGTCCACATCTTTTAGAACAATAAATATTGCTGATTATTGGTAGATCTTTAATGTTGGTGGAATTGAAACTAGTGTATGAGAAAACATTGTGTCAGCAGTAAGGTCAATATGAAAATTTGTGATATGGACAATGCATGTTGCCACATATTCACAAGGCCCATCGATGAAAAATCTACTGAAAAACTAGACATTTTTTAAATTCATGCCTTCTACTATATATATATATATATATATATATATATATATATATATATATATATATATATATATATATACCTCGAGGATGTCCTTTGAGACCATTTCCCCCTCCATGACAAATAGGCGGGGCTATTTATTTGTTTAAGTATGAAATGAACAGATTGAGACCATACAGTGTTGCCGTGATCACACAATTATTGATGGTCTCAATGCGACACATATATACTATAATGGAAGTTTCCGATGTGACCTAGGTATTTCTCAATAATAATTATCCAATCTTTGATGGCACATCTCATGAACATCCAGGATTCCGCGATAATAGTGCGTTGGTTTATTAGGATCAAATATGACACTTTTTTTTACAATCGAAATAATAGATATCTAATCAGTGAAATACAAGTGGAGTTACCACTATTTTGACTAACTTGATCATGTCAGTGTCGAACCAGCTATCCAATTCATGTGTCATCCGACACACTTTCAGTAATGTTCCTATTAGCTTAACTTCAACTATAGCTCCAAGACACTGAAAGTGTCGCCTAGCAACATACAGAAATGTCATTTTATTGTGTCAGTAAGAGAGACGTCAACTTCAAGAGCTCATTTCTGAATAAAAACGAAAGACTTTTGAGTGGATTGCAGAAAAAACAATTCTTTTCTGAATTTTCGAAATGGAGGATATTTGCCGACACCGAAGATGTTGTCCTGATGGGATCTGTCTTGGACTCACTTGCGGAAGTAGACTCTAAATATAAGATTCAAAATTAGCTGACCAATATTTACACTAAGAAAAAGAGCGATTTTTCAAAAAAAATCTAATATATGAATATTCTATTGACAGTTGCATTGATTGAGTTGAATTTACCTTCTCCTACTGTCCACGCCATCTTTACCCTATATTCGAAATTCTAAATACTGAAAAGTGATATTGTAAACAAACAAAAATATACCAAATTTATGAAATTGCTGATTTCAACATCGTTCTCCTCGAACCCTTGCACCGCATTTTCAAGAAAATCTGGGATGACATGTTTCTCTGAATTTCTGAAATGTAGATTATTTGCTGATATCTAAGATGACTGTGACTCTGATTACGAATTGACGTCGTCTTGATAAGACTCATTTCGGACTCGAAACTAGCTGTCTAATAATCATACTGAGAAATACAGCGGATTTTAGAAAGAAAATAGAAATAATCTGAAAACAGTTGCTTCGATTGAGGACAGCATACGAGAAGAAGTTTGATCAAATCACCCAGGCAACCAGATGAGGAATAGTCACGTCACTGTGACGTACCCAATTGGTGATTATTCTTGACGTTGCAAGAACGTCATGTCAACGTCATGTTTTTCTATAGTTCGGTATGTGTGTGTGTAATATATATATTATATATACAGGGTGTCCCAAAATCTATGCCCTATTGAACGTTTCTGGAGAACGGGACATGAGATCATTTTGAAAATTTAGTTTCTTGGGTATTCAGTTGGAACAGCATGTCTACAGGGTAATTCGAATTCGAGGGCTACCATTGAAATCTCGGAAGCTATAGGAGATACGAAGATGGTTAAATTAGGACCAACTAGTAAAACAATATATTTTTTCAAATATCCGAGGTTGTGAGGTTAAACGTGTTAAAATATGAGGTTGAACATGGTGGCATCAAGACGAAACGTCAGATAATAAATCTGAAAATGTCATCGTATAGCAGGAAAAGAGTGACAATGTAAAGTGCTATCAATTTTGATATTCTTCGACGAATAACGCCAGAAAAAAATTGAAATGATTTTAAAAAATTTTGTTTCAGTAAATGCATTTTTGAAACGGTCGTGCATGAAATAATATTGTATGTATTTCGGGCGTAACTTGCTTTTATGAACCTAGGCGTGTTATTAGCCCTCGCTATCGCTTGGGCTCTTACTTACACCATGCGGTCCATTAAACCCTACTTCACACTTTTGATACATAAATAACTAATAATCAAGAAAGTGGAGCTATAAATTTGCCAACATTCTTCACATTGCTATCAAACTATTCTCGGTTTGGTTACATCAGGGCCGACACAAACTACATGATTTTTTATACAAATACGAGTAATCAACTGATCTCATTCTGATGGAAAACAAAAATACAGGAAAATGTTTTGTTCTGCGAATGAACAAAAACTTCGTCTAATTGATGATATTCTGCAATTCCGATTACATCGTCCTTCCCCCCATTCGGAAGAATATCTTGCACTGAATTTTTCATGGAAATCTAGAATAAAATATTTTTTCTGATGAAGATGATTCTCGATTATGATTTCATGACGTTTTAATTACACTCATTTTCGACTCACTCGAGGTCATAGATTCCGAATATAAGATTTAAAAGTAGCTGACTACGAATTTAAAAATAAAAGTTGAATAAGTGGGTATGTGAATGATTCGGATACAGTTTTTTTATTATTATCTGGAAGTGCTCGCCAAAGGTTGGACCTATAATAATCCTGAGGTGGAACTGCGAGCACTAAGGGGGGACAAATAACGGTGGATCCTTCTTCTGAAGATGGACAGATTGTAGTTTTCGGGAAAAACATCCGTGGGCAAAGAATTCCAGAGTGAAGATAATCTACAAAGCAAGGAGTTTTTGAAACCTGATGATACTGAGGGTCTAGCTGGAATGTTTACAGAGATATAGGGTGTTCAAAATCGAGAATTTTCAACTTTACGATTTTCTTGTGTCGGAACTATTCATTATCGGCCAAATCGTCTCCACTGCCCCCCCTCAACTCTTGATTTAATATCTACTGACATTTAATTGAAACGTATACAGGGTGATCAGAATTCTGGATCTTGAACCACCCTGTATTTGTTCCAATTAAATGTCCCTAGATAGTGAATCAGATCTTGGGAAATAACAGACATGTAAGCCATTTTGACTTATAATGAATGGTTCCGGCACAGGAAAATCATAAAGTTGAAAATTCTTGATTTTGAACACCCTAAATCTCTGTAATCATTCCAGCTAGACTCCAAATGTGATATATTGATACAATCAGCTCCTCAACATCCTGTAGAGATCAAAATAATTTTGATTTGTAGACCTCATGACATAGTTCCATATCCAGAAAGATTTTGTATATTTCTTATTACACTGAAGCTTTATACAGAGCTTTTTCATATTACGTGGACAACTGGAACCTTAGAGATACGTCTCTACTGAATTATAGCTGGAAACGCTGCTCAATTTGTGAGATATCGGTCCTCCATGCTGAAAGTGTGGGTTACTTTGCTTGTGCACGTGTAGATATACAAATAATCGGATCCCCTTATGCAACAAGGTACCAACCAGGTATTTTATTGTTTCGAGGAAATGAAGGAAATATTTATACGCCGAGGTACTGAAAAATATCATTATCACCCAGGGACCAAGATTGTATAAGGTTCCGTGTTGATAATACTCTTTACTACCAAGATGTACATTCCATATTTTTCACCACTAGCAATCGTTATAGTTCTGTGGAACAGAAATATGGACCAATTGTCACATTCAATTCTAATCAAAATCTAATAGCCATGACCATGACAGTATATGACAAGTCGTTATTGATAAATACTTAATTATAACAGAGGTGGCTATGTCTTCATTGACTAGTAGTTAATATGACGAAAACTACCTTGGTAGATACAAACACACTCCACGCCTCGGAAAGGAGTCAATAATGATAGGTTCTATGGCTAGTGGTGAGACAAAATTATGCTCATTTGTCTGATTATTCAAGTGTAATGGAATGCGATTGTGAGGTATTGGCATCAGAATGTGTTGAAAAGTTGAAGGATGCGAAGAAAACATTTGAGCTGCCTACCTCAATTTTTCTCTCTACAGAAGCATATGATATTCAACCTCCAGCAGCTGCTGAGGTTTTTTCTACCTCTATTCCCTAAATGGTATTCTTGGCATTTTTCCAATTGTGTTTATTCCAATGCAGTAACCATTGCGGTATATAGGTGAACAAGAAAGAAGCGTTCACATTTACATATTGTGGTGGTATAGGTCGCCAGTTTGACACCATACTTGGAGTGTGGAGTTCTTTTTCATGAGCTGGACGAGGGCAACAAATTATTTCAAGCCGTTTTGGCAAATACCCTCAGTTAAGGAGAGGTGCAACTCAAGTTTGCCTCTTCAGTCATTCTCAAAATAGAAAATTCATAATTTTGATAGACCAACAATTCTAAATTAAATCGCTGAAATAATGATGATAATTTGAATAATTCTTTTACCATCTGTCAAATTTGGGAATTGATATTCGAATGTTTTTTCATTGTTACCTACTACTTCATATATTTCTAATATTCGATGTTATTATTGATGACATTTTTTGGAATGAAATAGTACAAATTACCTAATGCAAAATATAAAAAGTAGTATATTACACACGTTGTGACATATTGTCGCCCTAGTTTTTTTGGAGCACTCCTCGCTTCGCTAGTCGTCCGCCAAACAATGCCAGTTTCCACTATCGTGTTATTCAATCGGAATAATATCTCACCGAATTCACGTAAAAATTTGAGATGACATATTATTCTTAATGAATTTTTGGAACCCAAGATGACTATGAGTTCGTTAATCGAAGACTGTTTAACCACTAACCGAACAGATTTTTTACTCTTCGACACGTGTTTCGTTAGCATATACAGGAGAGGATTTGAATTTCTGAAGTTCCTAACATGGTGAGCGAAACATGTGTCAGTTCGGATAGTGGCTAAACAGTCTAGAGTGACTATGACTTCGATTGTGTATTGCTTGTGTACTGTTGAGAGAGCGAAGAGATTTTTTTCTTGTTGGCAAATTTTTGGTTTATTTTTATTATTCAACTATTTTTTGATTTCGATGCCTATACCTATTTTCCAAGATATCTAACACATTCATCTGAACTTTTGGAGTCAGTAATTTTCATATTTTCAAATCCTCAATTGAGATACATGATGAGTATAATGGAGATTTCAAGTTCCGAAATTTCCAAATTTACTAATTCCTTTCGTAAACCCTAGTTTGACATGACTATTATTATAGGCGTGAACACACTATTTTGGCCCCAATATGTTCAAATGGTACATGCATGAAAAGGTGATATATGCCCTATCAGGAATAATCAATACACATTTAGGGCCATATAAGGAATAATCAGAACACATTGAGTCCAAAAAATGGTCATGAGAAACTGGGTCAAGTTCATTGTCAAGTCAATGACCGCAACCATCGAAAATAGTACAGGTATAAAGAGGGGACCAGTGGATGATGAACTCCTCTTACTTTTATTATTAGACAATACTGTTTTTTTCTCACATTATGTTATTCTAATAAGATGTGATTTGTGATTTGTGTGTACATCGGAGTAATCAAAACAAACCGGAAAAATATGCCAAATTGATGAAATTTTGCAATTCTGTTTCCACAATCGTTATCTACATCTTGAAGGAGAGATTGTACCGAATTTTTATGATAATCTCGAATGACATGTTTTTTATGAATTTTCGAAATGGAGGTTATTTGTCAACACGTAAGATGACTGTGACTCTGATACCGAACTGATGTCGACTTGATGAGACTTATTTTTGACTCAGTTGGAATAGTATAGATTCCGAACATGAAATTGAGAATTAACTAACCTGATGATCACAGTCAGGACAAGAGCAAATTTTGAAAAAAAAACTCAAATATGGAAAGAACTCGAGAACGGTGACCGAAAATCTGAAATATCCAGACAAAACTTGGTGATATTTCGATGAATTATTAAAAGTGAAATGCTCTCTTTCGTTCATTCTGATCGCCAATATCTCGCAAACTACCTATAGGACCTAGCGATCTGCTGGAGATCTTGATCGATTCAGGAAAGTCTGCTTTACCAGGAAAATATATATTTATGAATTCATGCGTTTTGTTTTTCGGATTCAATGACATCCGGAAGTCGTACGAATCCCCCTTCTCTCTTTCAAGTACAAATATTCGATTTCTCGATTCCTGCTCTGAATTCTGAACGATTCACTTGCAGTTGTTGGCAGCGAATGTTGTGATTCATCAATTTCAAACATACACATGATAATTTGCGAAACTCTAAATATCCGAACCTAAACAGGGTGTAGAGTAGAACCAGTACACTATGGTCAATTTTTGCGATGCTATCTGACCACGAGAAGTTTTTATCTTGATAAAAAATCAATTACAGTTGGATACATTGAGGCTTTATCTTGAGACAATTTCGAGATCTTCATGGAATTCGCTACAGGAAAAAATATTGATTTTTTTCAAGAGCCATGCATACTGGGTGTTCCCGAAATTGGGGCGATCAATGAAATGGTTGATATTAGACGAAAAAAACAAGACGAAATTAAGAAATACATTTTTCTAAAAAAAAAAAAAAAATTTGGAAGGTATTGAGCTACAAAGTTTGTCCGAAACTTCTGTGAATCATTGATTATAGGCCCTAACAACACAGGGATGTCCTAGGTACGTCCCTTTTTTGTCCCGCGGTACAAGGACATGATTGGGACATCCAGGGGATGTCCCGCAGTGGTTGTCCAGTAGACATTCCGCCCGGTACATTCCTAGGTTAACCTATTCGTGTCCCTGGAATATCTGATATCCATTCACATCAGAGAGTCATTGAATTTCATCAAAATATTGAGTCGAATTTTTTCGAAAATGTATTTCTTCCGGAAGATAATTGTAATGAGAATGAAGGATATAGTCTCAAAACTTCTCAAGAATTGACCATTTTGCGCAAACAGGAATCGTGAATCCATAATACCCCTCAATTTTGAACACCCAGGAATGATAACAATTGTAACCGAATCCTAACAATGTTTTATTTATTCAGATTTCTGTAGTTCAGTCCTATTTATAAATCTGTTCAATACATGAATCTTCAAAAGACATATTAGCCAATGAAGTAAAGTGCGTGCGTGATGAGCTGAAAGTCCCGGGTTCAATCCCTACTCGACATACATTTTTCTTTTCCTTTCGTCGAAGGGATGTCCCTGGGATATCCATGGGACGTCCAAGAAATATCCGTTCTTCGTACTCGGTACATCCCAGGGACGTACCAGAAGGGACATCCCTTGGATGTCCTTTTCGTCTGAGGCGGATGTCCCTGGGACGTTTCTAGTATGTACTTTGTCTCGAGAAAGGATATCCCTGGGATGTTCTAGTTTGAAATTAGGGACGCCCCTGAGAAGTCCCTAGGATGTACTCCCCTGAGAAGTCCCTAGGATGTACTCGTGTTGTTATGTTGTCAGGGGGTTAATAGCCCAACCCAAGCGTTTGATTTCGGCAAGATCACAAGCACCGGAAGTATCAATGACTTTTGCAATATTGCCGGACGTTCGAATATAGTTGAGAGATGTGATATGGTAGGAGCGCACATTTTTTGTAAAATATTCAAAACCATTTCTTCTTGTGCTCTGTCGTGTCATTATGTCTCAAAGAACACCTCATTTTATTGAACGCCCCAATTTCGGAAACACTATGGATATTCATATTTTTCTTTACAACTCCTTAGACACTGATGATAGGAAAGTATTGTTTTCACGTCACTCGGAGGCAAATGAGATGCAAACAATGCTATAGCACGTTCTGTGTTTCCCCCATATATATATATGTGATCACCGCACCAATGACAAAATTCGAAGCGTCAACTGTTAATTTCAATGGGACATACGGATCATGGTGTGCCAATGTTGTGTGTAACATAAACATTTTTCATGCCCTCAAAACTGTTTTGGCCTTCTGTGGTGCACTGCCACTCTATGCACTTTTCCAACAAGTTATATAGAGGTTGCAAAATCATAGAAGAAGAAGAGGTATGATTTCAATTCATTGACATAACAGGGCCTAGGGCATTGTCCCTCTCGTCAGACTCGTAGACCGGTTTTGTCAATTTTGTGACCCATATATTATATCACCGAATCTTGGAGAAATGCACATTTCATTTTCAACCCTGACATCACAATCTTGAAGACGTTTCAAGACCTCATTCAACCTCTGATGATGCTCTTTATGGCATTGAACACCACCCCTGGAATGGTGAAGCAACTGTCCATCAAATTTTGGAAAATAAATGGAGCACAATGAATTCGATATGTTAGGCGTTTGAAGGAAGATAGTCCCTTAGGAGTGGATTTGTTACTAATTTCCATCTTTCTTTCGACAAGAACACTTGTTGCTATGCTTCCGACGGCTTCCGAGAGGTCTGTTTTTGAAAATTCTTCTCCACGTTGCAATTGATTGAATAAATATTCAATTCGCAGAAAAAGTCTCCAAAGAGTTGCACTGCCCCGTTTTGTTTTGAAATCGGAACAATGGGTGTCGCCCATTTGGAAAATTCGACTGGTTCTAAAATATCATTATCAATTAACCTTTCCAATTCAGCCTCAATTTTCGATTTTAAACAGATCGTGCTTTAAAAATTTTGGGGTTGCTTCAGGTTCCAATTTCAATGAAACCGTGGATTTATTGATTTTTTCTTCAATTTCCATTCAAAAATTGGAAATTTCCATTTCCTAACTCGCGAAAACAATTCAGGAAGCTCCGAGTAATGATACAACCAGATGCCAATAATTCATAGAAAACAGCGAATATTTCATTTTCTAGTGAAACAGGCCATGCTGAATCGATTGCAACATCGACCATGTCGCTAGGATCCATATAGAATATCAGATTTTTCTGGTCCAAGTTTACTAAAGAACAGTAATTCACTTCCTTCAATTATTCGAAACACCAACAAGTTATTGTGGAAATGTTCGAATATTTGATCACATATTCTTGTTTTTCAAATTGAAATCAGTCATCTTGATGAATTGTGAATGATTCAACAAGGCCTGTTCCACTGAAAAATGTAATAAACGGGAATGAATTATTGGCATCTAGAAATTGTTGGATCGTCAATCGGAGCTTCCTGAATTTTTGAAGTTGAAAAATGGAAATTTCTAATTTTTGAACGAAAATTCTGAGAAGATTCAAAATGGCTGATTTCAATATGAAGAACAAGAATATGTGATAAAATGTTCGCATATTTCCACAATAACTTGGTGGTGTTTCTTATAATTAAAGAAAGTGATCTGCTGTTCTTTAGCGTACTTTGACCAAAAATATCTCGAAAATTATTTGTCCTAGCGACCTGATCGACGATTCAACACGGCCTGTTCACTAGAAAATGAAATATTCGCAATTTGAAAAATGAAAATTTACAATTTTTGGTTTGAAATCCTGAAAAAAAATCGAGATGACTGATTTCAATCTCAAGAACAAATTATGTGATCGAATGTTCGAATTTTCACACAATAACTTGTTGGTGTTTTTTATGGATACTTTGATCCATGATATCTCAAGAACCATATGTCTATCGAAGCATCATAGATTCATGGCACGAGTTCAAATAGTATATTATTCACCTAGGGACCAAAATAGTTTTTCGAATCCTGGAACAAAAAGTTTATAGCCCTACCAACGAGATGGCTAATATTTGTCGAGGAATTCATAGTCCTGCGAGGTGTAAATACTATTTAATGCACTTTAGGATAGGTAAAATGTAGAAAATTGAAAAAAAATCGAATCCTACGGTAGGTACTTTTTTTTTAACTCTCGGAGCACAAAGAAGCAAATTCCTATAATGTCACCACATCAACGACCTCAGTAACTATGATGATCCAGATTCCGGATAAGAAGTGGTATCCATTTTACTCGATTTTTTGGGATTTCCTCTCCCCGTTCCTATAAAATAAAAATATGCGTATTATTTCAATATATTTGTAGTAGGACGAAAAGACCTCCTCAGTGAGGACTAAAGAACACAAGTACAATATCAAGAAATGACATATCGATAAATCGAAGCTAACTGAACATATTCTTACCGAAGATGGACAACATAATATGACAGAGTGGAATAATATCAAAATCATAGGAAAGGAAGATAACAACCAAAAAAGAAAAATCAAGGAATCCGCTTGCATTCTTCTGAACGGAGACAATAGCATTGCTTCCTGTTCAGTGGATATAGATAGAACATGGTATTCACTACTGAAAACTGAACATGAAAATGGTAGATTCAAGATCAATTGATGGAAACATCCTGTAACTCATTTGTAGACTGAAATCACTCATTCATATGCCAACATCAGTATGACACTGAAAAGTTTCGAACTACAAGCAGCAACTTCCAAAGAGAAACATTCTGCATTCTGGAGCAGATTCGGTCCCGAAACGTCAAAGTAAAAATTCGATATTTTTTAAATATATATATATTTCTCTCCTCCAAACATTTTTCAAACAAATTGTCACTGACAAGCTACTGGATTTTTCTTTGAGGCTCCCTGATAGAAAAATTTGTTAAACGCAGTGACATTTAGGGGCAAATCATCTGATTTGTCCCACTACAAATATATTGAAACAATACGCATATTTTTATTTTATGGAAACGAGGAGAGAAAATCCTGAAAAATAAAGTAAAATGAATGTACCATCTCCTCGATTAACCTACAGACAGTATTTAGAAAGTGGTACTTCAAATCCCTAGGTATTATAAATGTTCTTTGAATCCTTAGGGATTCGAAATACTATTTATTTTTCCGAAAATATAGATTTGAAGTACCCTGAAGTGCATAAATTCAATTGTTTAAATTTCTTGTTCAAAATCCAAGGAAAATTCGAGAAGACTGATTCCAGATTTTTCAGAATTGAAAAATTCTCCATAGGTTTGAGAGAGTGAATTCAGAATGGAAATTAGACGTTGAAATACTTGGTGTTATGGATGTCATCCACCATCACATTCACTATACAGGGTGGGCCACCAGTAACGCCTCGGTCTCTAGAAGGCTAAACACTCATCTTCTTGGAATTCTACCTCTCTAGGAAGTTACATCTCAACATAGGCTACCATTTGAGAATGTTTCACAACATACAGGGTGTCCCCAAAAAGCGCAAAACACTTAAGTTATACTTTTTTAATTGAACACCCTATACAGGGTGTTTCACAGATAAAGGGAAATATTTCAATGATACATAGGGATCACCACGGTGGTTCTGAAAATACCTTATTTGATAGGTCTTAGAGTCTTCATAACGGAGATACAGGGCGATTTATCGATTTCGAATAATTATTCATTTGTCTATAAGTATTGAACTACCCAGTATATTTTTCTAAAATTTGGAATGGAGCTTATACTTAGGACGTTGAATCCATTCACCTATCGGGCGAAGTGAAAATCTAGGTTCGGCTTCAGGAAAAATTTACATTTATTCGAAATATTGAAATAACACACTCTATGTGATAATTTACAGAGTTTTCAAAAGAATCGTAAAGAGGAGGAAAAACTGAACTGGATTTGATGCTTTTTGTTTTCCTGCCACCAATTTTCATCGGAACAATCATAAACAGAAAGCTAAAAGTATGTCAGTTTGAAGAGTACTAAAATTATGAAACCACTTTCAATTATAAATGTTTGATATATTCTTGTGGAATGATCGTTCGAAAGAACTTACTAAGTCTCACAGTCTTTATAACAGAGATACAGGGTGAATTATCGGTTTCGAATAATTAGGTATTCACTCGTCCATATAAGTATTACACTACCCATCGCAGTAAAATTTTCTCAAATTTGGTATTGAGCTTACTTGGAACGATGGATTCATTGACCTATCAGGCAGAATGGAAATACAGGGTCAGCCTCAGGAAAAGTCTCATAGTCTTTATAACAGAGATACAGGGTGAATTATCGAATTATAATTATTTGGTATTGATTATTTCCATTCCGCCTGATAGGTTAATGAATCCATTGTCCCTAGTAAGCAACATACCTACTGTAGTGTGATTGCCATATGATGTTGGCAACACTGTATGTGTTTTAGGTGTTCATGTCCGTGACATGACAAGTGACAAGTGAAGGACGACATTCCCGCGCGTGGCGTGGTTCTCGATATGCGAATAGCTCGTAAGGTCGAAGCTTTTAGAGAGTCCAATAAATAATATAAACTATAATAAATGAGACTCAATAATGAATATCGTTGTTGTCGTATGTAAATAATAATGTAGGTGAAGTGTAAATATACTTGTGAATAGTAGTGCTGGGTTTATGTATAAAACAATCCCACAACACCCAGCCTATGACATTACACCTACCAAATTTGAGAAAATGTTACTGGGTAGTTTAAGACTTATGGAGACTGTGAGACTTAGTGAGTTCTTTCGAGCGATTTTTTGACTGAAATATCAAATAATCAGAATTGACACTGGTTTCATAATTCCAATACTCTTCAAGTTGAAATACTTTCAACTTTCTGTTTATGATGGTTACGACGAGAATTGGTGGCGGGAAAACAAAAAGCATCATACACAATTCAGTTTTTCCTCCTCTTCACAAGTCTTTTGATATCTATGCTCGGTATTTCCATCATCAACACTCTTTCTTGGAATAACCATGTCAGATCCATCGCAAAAGCTGCTTCACAAAAACTCGGATTCTTGTTTCGTGCGAAAAGCTACTTTACACCTCAACAGCTTCTCATGATCTTCAAAGCGCAGATACGGCCTGTTCTAGAATACTGTTCCCACATATGGGGTTCAGCACCAAAACATACGCTGATGCTCTTAGATTCCATCCAGAGAAGAGTCATTCGCCTGGTGGGTGACGCCACACTCACTCACTCTTTGACATCATTGGAACACCGTAGAAAGGTCGGCGACCTTTCACTTTTCCATCGATACTTCCACGGGAAATGTTCTTCGTAAATCTCTGCTATCATCCCTTCACTAGCAATACCAATCAGACGCACTAGACAAGCCCAGTCAGCACATCCTTTCGTTGTCAACCTCGAAAGATGTCGAACAGCACTTTATCAAGACTACTTCATCCATAGAACGGCTAGGCTCTGGAATTCATTGCCTGTGGAAGTATTCCCAACAACATATAATCTCCAGAAGTTCAAAAAAAATTCCAATACCTACCTCCTGTTCCTATCCTCCCTAGGAACGCACGATGTTCTTTGAACATTATAGGGATTCCCTTTCGTGCGCTCCAAGCGATAAAAAAAATTATTGAATACAGTGTGTTATTTTAATATTTCGAATAAATGTAAATTTTTCCTGAAGCCGAACCTGGATTTTCACTCCGCCCGATAGGTGAATAAATTTAACGTCCCAAGTATAAGCTCCTTACCAAATTTGAGAAAAATATACTCGGTAGGTCAATACATAGACGAATGAATAATTATCCGAAATCGATAAATCGCCCTGTATCTCCGTTATGAAGACTCTAAGACCTATCAAATATGGTATTTTCAGAACCACCTTGGTGACCCCTATCTACCATTGAAATATTTCCCTTTACCTATGAAACACCCTGTATATTATTTCATCTAGAGATTCTCCCTGATGAGGTGATTTCAACGACCCATCATACTTGGGGGTCTAGCAGTGATAATTACTGAGATATGGGGTGTGAAAAATCGAGATTTTCCAAGTTCAAGAATTGTTTGTGTCGAAACTATTCATAATTGGTCAAAATGGTTCACATATCCCTATCTCAATTTTTAATTTACTATCGATTGGTATTTAAGAAAGATAGATATAGGGAGGTCAAAAATCTAATTCTCATACTGAACCACCCAGTACTTGTTTTAATCGAATATCAATTGATAGTGGATAGAAAGTTGAGATAGGGACATGTAAACCGTTTTGACCAATTATGAATAGTTTCGACACAAAAAATTCCTGAACTTTTCACATTCCATATCTCAGTAATTATTACTGCTAGACTACTATGATGGGTCGTTGGAATTAGCTCATCAGGGAGAATCTCAAGTTTGAGGGAATTATCAAGGGTGAGAACTCTATCGGAATGATACTGGGTATCATAGAGATCATTAAATATATAATTCACTTCATATTCATGGTGAGAAATCAATTTTATATTCCAGGTTTTGTAGTAAAAAAATTATCTATTACTATTCCATAAAGAATCTACTCTTCTTTAATTTTGATGAAACGCACGGTTCTGTCCATGATGATGTTGGTTTCTGGAAAACTGCTTGTATCGATTGATATTTGGTAAGCATCGGACAATTAATAGCAGGGATATCGAGGGATGCCGTTGAAAAAGAGACACGCTGCATAATTTTTCGCAGATATAGGGAAATATTCCAGTTTGGCAACGTTGTATTTCTTGGACTGAATGTGTTTAATATATGATATTTTTTTCAAATTTGGCCACGCCCCTATACCCGCCCTGTGGCCCTAATGTTCTCACTTCATATCCAAATATTGGTGGGACCATGCGGTCCCAGGACTCAATGTGTCGAATTGGCCTCAATGAACATATTCTATGCCAAATATGGGCCCCAAAGTGTACGGAAAAGGTATATATATATATATATATATATATATATATATATATATATATATATATATATATATATATTATCGCTTGGAGCGCACGAAAGGGAATCCCTATTATGTTCAAAGAACATCGTGCGTTCCTAATTTGATTACGGATACAAAGACTCATCGATTATATGAACCTATCAAAATCCTGAAATATACTGAGATAAGATCATTCATGACATCTTCCAGGATAGCTCAGTATTGATCGAAGTTCTGATTCCTCAATAATTCAAAATAAATAATAACTCACAAGAAACCAATGCCATTTGGTTCCGTGAATTCTCGAAAATCAATTGTCTTATGAAAACTCATAAAATTCATTGCATATTGGGATAGTAATGTCTTATACAATCTCATTGGTTTTCAAATATTTCATTCCACACACATTCAATGAGGATTCAATGTAATCGGATATGTGGTTCCTCATTAGTGGTGGTATGAATTCCTGGAAAATATTTTGCTTATAACAACCTGTAAGATACGATTGTAATCAACAATGAATTTCACCATTGAAACTTGTAAATTTGGAGTCGTTTTGAATCATATTGATGCTCATAAAAAACGCATTGAATCAGATGCGGGATTCCTTATTACAGCTAATAAATGCTGCTCTCACTGTTTCCTGTCTTTCCACACGATATCATATACGATTATATTCGTTGATTTCTACACATATATCATACCTTCTCAGGCTCGTGAATGAGCAATGAAATATAATTGAGTATCGTGATTGGAAACCTTATACAAACAACTAACAAGATACAAAGTTATGTGTTAAATTGTGCCAGTCATTTTTAACCTTCAATCATCATTGAAACATATGAACCTTACAGGAACTTATAGAACCCTATATATATCAGCAATGAATTGTCTATTTCAAACTCAAGAATTCTCATTAATCCAAATTAGCAATGAGGATGAAGTGATGCAATATTCGAGATAAAAAATACTCACAAGTTTATGCATCATGGCGGATGTTCAACCTCTTGGTGCGAACAAAGAAACAGATCCCGTTGGTAATCATGAGTAATGTTCACATTTATCCAAAAGTTATTTCAGATTGGAGCACTATCGAATCCACTACATTACACATGATATGATATGCAATTCACACCTCAATTCTCAACAATAATTTCAGAATAATGGGTATTCTCTCGAATCAAAACAGAGATACCTGTCTTCCTTCGCGAGCAACATAAACTAAAACAAATATGGCTGGCTAGTGGCTAGCTCAGTCTCAGAAGTACCAACGCAAAAAAGTTACTGTTTTGTTACCAACTTGAATTTTGTGTTCCCCTCTATGTGGAGACTTAATGACTCTAGAAGTGAATTTTCAAATGTGAATCTATGTGGATTTATGAGTTACCTATGTTATGAATTTGGCGTTGTTGTTCGGGTTTTTATGTGGATCTATCAGTTTCTAGTAGGCATGAAAATATATAATAGTTTCTTGATGCAATGCTGATAGGAATTATGAGAATGTATGAGGATATAAAGTATATTGAATGATTTTTATGTGATCGAATGAGGATTCATTTGGCAAAAACCCTCAGGCTTCTTCGTCTCTTCGAATTGTGTGCGTATTCAAGTTGAAATACCAGTACCAATATAAAAACAATTCTGTTTTGATGAGCTGAAGTTTTTGCAATAAATCGGAAAATATGGCAATATAAAGGGTCGTGTGATTAAAAAAAAAAGATGATAAAAGATGGTCTGAAACTTATTTGTAACGAAATCAGGGGGTGTTGAATATATAGAAAAAAAAAAGGAAATCAATAAGTTTTTTCCGAGAAAGTGACAATCAATATAGTTATATTTTCAAATAAAATATACAGGGTATCTGTAAAAAGTTCGGACATGGCTCGGCTGTGGACTCCTGGGAAAGAAACAAGTTGATTTAGGCCAACTTACCTATATCCAAAATCGTCTCGTTGAGTTGGTACAAGGCGTTGAATTTTTTTTGGAAAAAAATAATTTTGCTCATTAAAAGAGAAGGCTGGGATCAATTTCCATAATTTTTGGCATGGCATGTTCCTCAACTGTAAGTCACGTTTTGAGATGTTCTTGATCATCATCAGTGACCTGCAAGTGTTTCAAACAACCATGTTGCCGTACATATTTTGTGATAACTTTCCAGAGGTCGGACTGGAAACTTCCAGTTTTTTTCCAGAAAAATATTTTCTTCAGAAATATTTTTTGTATCGTGTTTATCTTTGATATGTCTCGAGGTTCATTTGCAAATAAATAATTTCTGATATGATGCATCCTGTGCATTTTTGAAAATTAATCTAATTAGTTGGACTGTTCATTGATCATGGCTACAATATGATTTATTATTGTAAATAAGCTGATAAGTTGCTGGTCCTCTTTGGCATTACAAGAACTTTCACGTCTCAAATTTAGCGATAACTATATACAGAACCCAAGGTGAGCACTTTAACGCCTTGTACCAACTCAAACGAAACAATTTTGGATATAGGTAAGTTGGCTAAAATCAACCTATTTTTATCCCAGGAGTCTACAGTCAAGCCATGTCCCAACCAGATTATTTTTCTTAAAAATGCATGAGATGCCTCAGATCAGAAATTATTCATTCGCAAATAATCCTGAAAAAATAACAAGATACAAAAAATATTTCTGAAGGGAATATCTTTCTGGAAAAGAAACTGGAAGTTTCCAGTCCGACCTCTGAAAAGTTGTCACCAAATTTGAACGGCAACATATTTGTTCGAAATACTTGCAGGTCACTGATGATGATCAAAAACATCTCAAAACGTGACTCACAGTCACAGAACATGCCATGCCAAAAATTATGAAAATCAATCTCAGCCTACTCTTTTTATGAGCAAAATTATTTTTTCCGAAAAAACTTCAACGCCTTGTACCAATTTAACGAGACGATTTTGGATATACGTAAGTTGGCCTAAATCAACTTGTTTTCATCCCAGGAGTCCATAGCCGAGCGCTGTATAATGTTCACCTTCAACAATGACGTGCGTTCAAGCACTGACTCTGATATATTATATGAACACAAAAATTGTACCTACGCAATGGTGTCTTGCAGAATAGAAGTTATGAGCTATCAAAAATTATATTTCTCATAAAAACTGCTGGTAACCTTATAATATTAGAACCGTGCGTGTTCTCATTAGAAATTACAAATCTTTGAACTGATTTTCTCATACAAACTCATTTGATATATTTTGGATTGAGCATGCATTGTCTGATTGAAACTAGTAAACAGATTCCGCATAAAACCTCTTGTTTCATTATTATCATCATATAACAACTGTCAATCATTGTCATTAATCCTCATAAGATCTAATAATATATATTTTGAACTTGAAAATATTGTACTATTGAAAACTCACACAAACTTATAGAAAACATTTTATATTGGACATGAACTGTCTGATCCAAACTCGTGAATCATCATGAAAAAACTCTGCGAAAAAGCCTCTTGATATACTAGAAGTCATAACAATATATCCCCATCAACCCTCAAGAAGTCTATAACACATTATATCCTTAGCTTCAGCATTGTCTTCACAAACCTCGAAAACATACACATCTCATTCAAACTCATTAGATACCATTTAGATTAGGCATGTATTGTCCTATCTAAACTTGTGGATCCTTATACAAAAATTCTGCATGAAACCTCTCAACATACCATTGAAGTCATAACTGTATTGTCTTTTCAAACTACAAAAATCTTCAGAACATACACATCTCATACAAACTAATTAGTTACCATACAGATAAGACATGTATTGTCTTATCAAAACTCGTGAGTCCCAATAACGCATCATTCATTTCAACGTATGGATACAGTCATAACGATGAATCCCTATCAACTCTCATGAATCCTTAAACAAACATTTCCTCATGAGATACATATCTCATAAAAAATAATCAGATACATTTCGAATCAGACATGTATTGTCTAATCTAAAATCTTCAATCCTTATACAGCAATCCCGCATAAAACCTCTCAAAATACCATTGGAGTCATAATGGTATACCCTTATCAACACCCATCAGTTTTGATACACATCAAGCCTCAGCATGACCCATAGGATACATTCCGTTTCAAATCAGTAATGTCTTTTCAAACCCCAAAAATCCTCAGAACTAACACATCTCATACAAACTTATAAGATACCATTCAGATTAGGCATGTATTGTCCAGAATTCTTAGACAGAAATAACGCATGAAACATCATAACATACGAATACAGTTATAACGGTGAATCCTTATCAACACTCATGAATTCTGGAACACATCTTACCTCAGCTTGACTAATAAGATACGTTTCATCATAGATCAGTAATTGCTTATAAGAAATCTCGAATACTTGAAACCACATATACCACATACAAGCTCATCAGCAACCGATAGAATCATGGCAGCAGTTCCCTATTGAATATCATAATTTATCGAACACTTTTCACCCTCACAAAAACCCATGAAATACGTTAAAGATTATATCTATATTGTCTTTTAAAAACTTATGATTACTCAATAATTATTTACCGGATTCAAGCTGATAAGAAACCTATAATTTTAGAACCGTGTTTTCATATTTGAGCTCATAAACCTAGAAACTAGTTGTCTTATAAACACTCATTGGACACATTTCAGATTGGGCATTCATTGTCTAATTGAAACTCGTAAATTCTCAGTTATTCTGAGTCACATGAATGCTAATAGAAATCGCATTAAATTAGATAAGGAATTCCTTAGTGAAACTCTAAAATCCTGATATATTTTTTTCCTGACGATACCCAATAGAATTCTATTTGTAAATTCCTACACATTTCTCATATATACTAAGGCGCATGAATGTGCATAGAATACTTTTCCAATTGGAAGTGGAATATCTTATTGGTGGTCATAGGCTCCTCAAACCACTTGTGCCTGATAAAAACTCTCATACTCCATATTTGTATACGCTTATAAATCACATATACTCATGAAATATCATTAAACCTTTTAGAAAGTTCATGTGCCAGAGATAATGTACTCATACGCTACAGAACTCGGTTATATATCCTTATTAATACTCATATTCTATCTATATTTCTTCATGAGACTTCATAAGGTATTTTTGGCAGGGATATGGGTGTCAATTAACAGCCAAATTGAAAGAATAGCTCGAAACTGTGAAATTTGCAACACAACGTCTAGAAACTCTTCCAAAGCTTCTCTAGTGTTATGGAAATGGCGAAAAATTCTCTGGACTAGGTTGCATGCGGATTTTTTGGTCCATGCTATAATACTTTTTTTTTAGTAATAGAAGACGCGACATCTGAATGGACTCAGTCCTTTGAAATGGCGAATACTACACGGCAAGTTTTTCGGGAGTTTCTTGCAAGGTTTGTCACGGTGTGGAACATACGGACAGGCGGAAAGCGCCGTTAAAATTTCAAAAACAGCTATGAATATATCCAAATTAGAAAATTCCGGTGCTGACCTCAGTTTGATATTGAATCAATTCTTGTTTCAATACCGTAACACCCCACATTCCACTACATTCGATTTTTTTTTGCAATTGCATTACCTCGTTGGTCCCAGCACTGGGACCAAACGCCCCATAAGTCGAAACTTGTGCGGGGAAAGGTAAGCATACAGACACAAACATCCACGACCTAACTAGGATTCGAACCTATGTCTCGGTGGGAGTCCCCATACGAACTCAGCGCGTTCACGCTCTCGACCACCGAGCCGCCTAAATCTCCATCCAAATTGTTGTTTGGCCGTAGTTCACGCACCAACTCATATTTACTTTTGCCGTCAACAAAGAATACTGTCAACAAAAAACAGAAAAACCAATAGAAATATTACTACAGCAATTTTTATTTGAAGTACACCAAAAAAATTCAGAAAAGTAGTGTGCAGCTAAAATTATTGAGGTATTAGGTCGAATAACCTACCTGGTACAAACGGATTGTGATATGAAGTAGAAGCGCCATACTAATCAAATTATTTTGAATAATACACGATCTTCATTGAGGTCAAATGAACTCGCAAATAATTTGGAAGATAATGAGTGCAGAAAAAGTGAAGTGCTGGAGTATGAAATTTGTGAGTCTGATCGAGTTTTGAGACATCGAAGCAAAATCAAACCATAAGAATGATTGATAATCTGAAAGTATTATATTATTATGGTATTCTGTATATCTTCTTAATATAGGTGTCATAGCCATTTTAATTTTTCGGGTTCCATGGAGGAACTGACTAGATATTATTATAGTTGATTTAGAGGAAGGGGTGTCATATGAAGTTAAGGATAGCAAAAACTACACTTTTTTATGATATTCGTATATCGAGATAGGCGACGGTGTTTGCCAGGTCAGTTATATTTGACAATCGAATAAATACACGTATATTTAGTTCGTGAGTACTTAACAATAAGTATTATTACCTACATATATGTACAGTGTGTCCATTTAGTGCGTAATTCTTCGATATCTCCAAAGCCATACCCTATAGAAAAAAACTTTTTGTCGCTGGAAAGAAATCATAATCGGCTGCGGCGTTGTCAAGTTATGGATAATTACGGATTTTTACGTCATAGTTCTTTCATTCAAATAATCAAATTTCTTGAATTTATTCAACATTTTGCTGAATTCCCTCCCGGAACCCGCGTCGTAAAGAAATGTTTGTATCATTATGTAGAGTTTGCCTCCTTCAAGTTTGATGGAGATTTGGTTTGTGGGAATAACGACAATAAAAGTGGTCCAAATTTCAAAAAATTGTCCATATTCACGTGATTCAAATCTCAATTGTTTGTATTGTAGAAGTTGTTTTAAAGGCAGGCGTTTTGCTTTTGGCATGTTTGTTTCACATAGGTACATATTCGGTTTGGTTAGTGGTGAAACAGTGTAGTGTAGGTACATATTATTTAAATCATAAGTAACAAGATTACGGTATATTTCAAATTTGTCATGTCATGTGGCAAGCAATATTTCCACAATCAAATCAAATAAAGGAACCATGTCTCATAAGTTGCCCTGAGATAGTGATGAACATAAGGAAATTACTCATAACTTGAAAACCCCGCAACCGATTTCAATTTTTTTTGAGCGATGAAAAAATTCTGTGATGAAAAATACGGGGTGTTCTATTTGAAAAATTCTAGTGCATGAACGTCTTCTGAATCTTACAATATTCAGAGTGTAAATTTGAGCACCCTGTAAAGGATAATCTCGCAAAATTACTGGATTGGTGTACGTGAGACCTTGCTAAAACTGTATGCCAAAAATCTTCTCAAAATTTTAATAAATGAATACACCATACCCAATTCAACATGACCCTTCAATAGTTGTGAGAATTGGTTTATCAATTATAACTTGGCAACGCCTCAACCGATTCCAATTTTTTTCACAGCGATGTAGAGCTGAACTGTAGCGGAATGAATTTTGAATGAAAAATACTGTTGTTCTATTTGAAAAAACTCGTCTCCGAGTCCTCCCGCTTTTATAAAACACCCAGTATTGTTGAAAATATTTTTGAAATGGAACACCTTCAATAACGGAATAAATTTGTTTCCAAAATTTTTTCTCTAGTGACAATGGATTTCGAGATATCGAAGAATTACGCTCCAAATGGACACACTGTATATTCATATCTGAAAGAGAATGCAGATTCTCAACTTCAAAAGATTTTATTTCACATTCTTATTGTGTGTGTTCAATAGATATGATTCTATGTTCGTCGTGGAAAATGGTCAGGAAAGTAAATGTTTCCTGTTGAATATACCAAGAAGAGAATTCATATTTTCATCAGATAGAAAATGCGAATTCTCAAAGTAAGTATTTCTTAAACTGTAGGTACCTATGTATACCTATCAATTCTTTTCATGTTCATAATATATCTTAGGATATTCTTTTTGCATTGTCTATCATAAAAAGAATTATGTGAGCATTCTACGCTTTCGTAATATTCATCAAGAAAACTGCGCCGAATTTATCGAGACCGCAAGCTTAATTTTTTAATTCCCAAAAACCCTGTAAGTATTAGGGGAGCCAAGCGCCATGTGTATGTTTGTATATACGATCGGTATGTATGTACGAACTACCTCTACTACCACAGAATACTCTACTCTACTACCTATTCGACTTTCGACTATTCATTCTAGCGCACTCACCGCGACAGCACGATAACACCTTCGACCTACAAAAGATGAGAAAACAACGAATACAAAAATTCAGAATCGGACTGGCAAGATTGGCGTCCATCTGAAAACCAGTCAGAAGCGCATTCTTCCTCTTCATTTGTTGCTTTATCCATATAGAGTGTAATCATTCCTGAGTGAATATACGGAACTCAACAACTTTTTTTTCATCTCTTCGATTAACTTTCGATGTCAACTCCTTGCATTATGAAAAAACTACAGTTCAATAATCTGAATCAACATAGTCTAAAATGACCTTGAGGCACTTGGGTTCTTCAAATAGTGAAACTCGCCCAGAAAATTTGCTTTTTAACACATAGAAAAACATCCACTAACCTAATTGAAACTTTGAAAGTGACAAGTGAAAATTTTGTACTATATGGGACAAGAGAACAAGTTGATAACCACAAAAATATTTGTGTTCTTGAAAATATACAGGTACTACTATGAAGTGGTTTCATTGAAATTCAGATTGATAACCGTTAGTGAACACATCACTTGTCATTATTGACTTATTCACTTGTCATTATTTATTTATTCATTTACTTATTTATTTATTATTATACATCCAGCAGGCCCTAGAGCCCAATTACAGGTGTACATAATTACAAACTAAGTGATTAGAAGTGATTAAAATATTTGTATACAAAATTTCAGTTAGGAACTGAATTAAGAATAACACGTTTGAACTGTGCAAATGATAAAAAGAAAATATCGACAGTAGAGATATTGTTTACACTTCTAGACATTGTTGTTATAGGCGTGTGGAAATTGTGAATTGTGTTAGGTACAGGTAAGTAAAATGTATTACAAGCACGTGAAGAAGCTCGAGGAACATTGAACATCATTCGTGACAGGATGGTAGCGGAATCTATTTGATAGTGTTTAATTTTGTGAATGAAGCATGAGTCTCTTATTTCACGATGTTTTTAAGTGATATCAAATTGAACTCACTAAGGAGTAGATCATAGTTATAGCCTCTAACAGGATAATTACCATGTATTTCATATAATGCAAATTTCAAAAATTTCCTCTGAACATTCTCAATAGCTGAAATATGTTTACCATAAGACGGATTCCAAACAACACTACAATAGTCAAGCTTACTTCTGACTGACGTTAGACATATGCTTTTCAGAGAATCAAATGATTTGAAGTCTTTACAGTTTCGTGTCAGAAAACCTAAATTTTTCATTGAAGCTGAAATTATATGACCAATGTGATTTGAAAACGTAAGTTTTTGATCAAATATGACTCCCAATTCTTTCTATTCAGTGACTCGCACTAGAATATTGTCATCAAGCTCATACTTAAAGGTTACTGGAACTACTTTTCGAGTGGATGTCATAACTTTACATTTCTTAATATTCAACTTGAGTTTATTCTGGATTATAGTGACTTGTTAACTAGGCATTACGGAAGCAAATCATAAGTGACTTATTCACTTGTCATCAGTGACTTATTCACTTGTCCTTATAGCTACTATGGAAAATTACACATATTATTCTCTGAAGAATAATAAGCTTGGTGAAATAACGGAAATTAATGCATTCAAACATATATTATATAGCTATACCGAAAGTTAGGGCTGAAGAATAATATTGAATAAAGGGTATATCAGGGTCATGCACCGATAAAAACGGTCCAAACGCACTGATAGATACTATTTTCTCTTTAGTATTGAGGATGAGAGAGTGGAATTTGACTCAACTTTCATATACTCATTGAACGTCACTTTCTCCCACTTCGACTATCATCGGGAGTGGAAAAAAATTCTGTATATAGTGTATATGTCGGACAATTATGTACTGTTTTGAAAAAGTTTTTTCTTCATTATCTTCTTCAAAAGTATAACATCAAGAACTCAACACCACAAGGCTCAGAGCGCGGCTCACAAACAGAGAATTTTCGAGAATGATATAGCAGTTGTTTAGAAGCGCACTTGCATGACTCAAAATTGTAATTTCCATAGCAAGAACACGGGTATTTTTCACAAATGCTAAGATCATAATGAAGTCGTGGACACTGGACACTGGACAGTGGTCGCGTTGGGAGTTGGCACCCGAATAATATCGGAGATGTCCGAACGGAGAAAACATATATGACTACAGGTGAGCTGTCATCTGCATCAATCGACTTAATAGATTTTCATTATCGATGAGTTCGCTCAGAGCGAGTAATTTTAAATCAGAAAATATAGTTTCAGCACTAGTTTAGTGTTCACTTATGATAAGCGAACTCAAAATACATATCGACCAACGAGTGTCCTGATCACTTACAGCATAAAAATTGTGTCAGAAATATTATAGGCTTGCCTACATAAGTACTTCATTTTCCTACCGTTGGTGAAAATTCTCTAGTCACAATCGACTCTCTTTGAAGATAGCGATTTACTTTTCTCAGTGTATACTTCCTTCAAATCGATCAATAACTTCAAATCGTGTTTCTTCGTTTTTTCAAATAGCGATATTTTTCCATTAATTAGGTATGTTATTATTTGAAAAATAAGTAGGTAAGGTCCTTTGCCCTATAGTATTGGTTTACCTTTTAAGTGACTACAGAGAGAGAGAGATATATTTATTAGCTCTTATTCGAAATTGTATGATTTTTGAGCGCGCCAGTATGTTCCCATTCTACTATGATCAAGATTATATTATCAAACAAATCATATGACTGTAGATATAACTCATATGATAGTGAAAGCAAAAATAATATCAACATAGGTACCTATATAATATTCAAAACATATAAAGTGATTAAACGATAAGCGTTTGAATATTATTTATTTATTTATTTATTTATTTACCATATCTAATATATCATACAAACATACATCATATAGTTCAACTAATATAATCATTATAATAATATGAAAGTTTTACTTTGCATCTAGGTGCAAGCACCTGTATATGCATAGGGATAAACAATTTTTATTTATGTGTGAGCGACAAATTTGAATTATATAGAACATTACATGTTATTCTCAAGGGGATGCATAGGAATTGGAGTTTATTAAAACTGTTTTCTACAATATTGCAATAGACCCAAAACAACTTAATTTTCTAAGATTTCTAGAAAGGTAACTAAATTGTCTACAATATATGTTGTACAACTAATGCGGATTTTTTTTATATTTTTCAAATTCCTTATTGACAAAGGTAACAAATTATAAAACTTCGGACCAAGATAACTAATAAATCTTTTGTTAATATTTTTCGAACTTTTTGGTATTCTAACATGTCTAACTTCTACCCTACGCGTTCTATAAATATTATTGACAAAATTTTTCAAGCTATCTTTTTTGTGAAAGTATATACACACACACATCTCTACTGAATAGCAGACGAGTGGGATAGTCCTTTTTCTTTTTATGAATAACTTTCAGAATGTAATTCTGTATGACGTTTAATTTCCGAAGAGATCTCGCATATAGACCACCGCAGACCAATATCCCATATCGAATAATTGATTCCACCAATGCTTTATAGATTTGGATCAAAACATTCTCATTGAGAAAATCCCTTAGTTGATAGAACTTTTAAATCAGTTGACGTATCCTGTTGGTGGTTATCCCATTTCAAATTTTTATCAATAATTATGCCTAAATATTTGATTTCCATCACCTCTTCAATTTCTTCAGAAATGTTATCTATTGCAATCTTATTGAAGTTGGGGCGTGAATGATCTGTAATGGTGAACGAGATATATATATTTAGTTTTTTTATATTTAATGATAGTTGGTATTTGTCAAGCCAGTTTTTAATAGTTTTAAGTCCTTTTTTGACATTATCTCTCACCTCATTCCATGTCAGTGCACTAAAAACAACAAAAGTGTCATCTGCATAAGAGACAATGTTAGCCATTACATCTATTTTCTGGAGCGAGTTTATGTAAACAATTAATAAAATCGGACCCAAAACAGTTCCTTGTGGGACTCCCATGTTTATTGTTTGAGTGTCACTAAGGTTATCTTGGATCCTCACCTGTTGTGTGCGATTCATTGAATAGCTACGAAATATATCAGATTCAGTTCCCCTAACTCCATAGTGATAGAGTACATTCAAGAGTTTTTCGTGGTTTACCGTGTCAAAAGCTTTCGCCAAGTCTAGGAACACACCAATGCATTTTTTATTATTGTCTAGATTTTTTGTAATTTCTTGAGTTATTTCGTACATTGCATCACTTGTTCCTAGACCCTGAGGAAACCGAATTGGTTTTCATGTAATACTTTATTAGATTTCAAAAATGCAACAAGTCTCTGTTTAAGGCACTTTTCAAAGATTTTCGCGAAATTTGTTGTCAAACTTATTGGTCTGTAATTGGCAATTTCAGTTTTATCTCCAGATTTATGAATTGGTGTGATGATAGAGGTTTTGAATTGTTTGGGTACTGAACCGTAATTGGAAATTAGGTTTATTATATGAGCTAGGTTTCATAATATAGGGGTGTACGATCTTGATAGTTTTAGAAGTGATTCCGTCAAGTCCAGGGCAACTTTTATTTTTCAAGCTGTGTATATGTTCAATTAGCTCATTTTCTGTGACTGGAGTGAGAAACATAGAGTTTGGTATACTTTCCAGCTGAAAATCAAAGCTTACTGGATCTGGTATACCGGGTGACACAGGGTATCGGGCCACCCCTGTAACTTCTGCATTCGTCAACGGATTTTTCTGGAATTCGGTACAGTTATATAAGCAATTATTTCGGATTTGATCACATTAAAATCCAATATGGCGGACTTCCGGTATTTCTGGAAATGCCAGCAACTTTGTTTTTTCAAATGAAACACCCTGTATATTTTTACATATTCAAGTTCAACAGGTCGAGACAAGTGCAATCTTTATTTCAAATGTCATTTTTTCGAAAAAATTTAAATTAAAATTGTTTTTTCATTTTACCTCGTATATAAATGAGATGTGGTCGAGACTATTCACAATGAGTCACACATAACAAGAGAACATAATTTTTTCTGAAAAATTATTTTTTGTGTCACTTATCCAGGAATCAATTCAGCCACATCACTTTTTGATCAAAAATCATTTTTTTTTCAAATGGAACCCCTATGGGCCACCTACCGGTTTCTCTAGAACATACATTAAGGAACAAAATGAAATATCATTTTTGTTTTTCGGTGTTGTAACAAATTGTATACATTCAAAAACCAACAACTAGTTTATGAATTTCCTTGCAGTTAGAATAATTTTTCAACTAGGTAGGCTGTGGAATAAATGACATTTAACATCAAGATTGCACTTTTTTTGACCTGTTGAACTTGAATATGTAAAAAAATACAGGGTGTTCCATTTGAAAAAACAAAATTGCTGGCATTTCCAGAAAAACCGGAAGTCCGCTATATTGGACTGTAATGTGATCAAATCCGAAATAGTTGCTTATATAACTGTACTGAATTTCAGAAAAATCCGTTGACGAATGCAGAAGTTACAGGGGTGGCCCGATAACCTGTGTCACCCGGTATTATTCAACATTTCATTTCCAATATTTGCGGAATAGTCATTGCAATAATTTGTTATCTGTTTAATATTTTGAAATTGATTACCATCTTTGTCATTGATATAGAATTTTGAGTTTGTTTTATTTTTGTCTTCATTTGTTGCCTCAGCAATAATTTCATATATTTTTTTTATATTTGTTAGATTATCCTGCACTTTGTCGTTATAAAAATCATTTTTAGTTTTTTTTAAAAGATTGTTGAGGTAATTTCTGTAATTTTTATATTCGTTTTCCAATATTTGAGAATTATTCATTTTCAACTTCTTTTTCATTTTGTCTCGCTTTTTTATAAAAATTATGAGTCCGTTTGTTATCCATGGACGAATTTTTTTAAATTGTTTTGTTTTCTTGATATTCTCTGTAGCATTTTGAACAAGCTGATGGTAGGATAACATGAACATATCTGTAGCTATTTGTGGGTCATTGGTATCTAATACGTCATTCCATGTTTCAGTTTCCATTTGTCTCTTTAGTTTTTCATAGTTTAATCTAGAATATTCTAGTGTTTCTTCACGCTCACCTATCTTGACTTTGTTTGCAGTTATGTTTAAGGCTACTGGGAAATGATCAGTTATATTACAATTAAGTACATATGAAGAAATTTTCAGATCATCAAAGTGGTTCTTAATTTTTATAAAGATATGATCTATACAGCTAGAACATTCTGATGTTACTCGTGTAGGACTTTTGATGTAAGGCTGAAATCCATGTTTGGCTAATACTGATAGGTATCTGTTAACAGTTTGATCGTTTTTATTCAACAAGTTAATGTTTATGTCCCCAGTTATGATTTGTACATGACACTTTTTATCAATAATTTCTAAATATGTAGTTATCAAATCCATCTATAAAATGATCTGCATTGGTTGGAATTGGTCTATATAAAGCAATGAGTATGTACTGAAGTTCATTGATGGTGAAGTTTGATATACTTAATGTTACGTCACTTACCAGCAATTTCTTTTTTTCAAATAACAAGTTAATATGAGATTTTGCGAGAATCAACACTCCATCATTCTTATTATAATCAGCCTCATTATAAAAAGTGTTATAACCTGGAATCTGGAAATTATTTGTAGATTCAATTTGAAAACATTCACTTAAAATAATAATATCACATATATGTGCAGTCTATAGGTTTCTACATAAGCTACGAGATCATTGAAATTTTTTCTTGCACTGCGTATGTTCAAGTGAATCATGCTGAAACATTTTTTAGAAGAAGTTATAGCATCACTGAACATTTTAGCATCACTAAACATTATACAATGATATATATGAAAATGAGAAACACACTCATCAAAATAACCTGTTATCAATGCGATTTTGAATGAATGACATTTCAATATTATATGATGATATTACAAAGACACTCACATCAAGATTAATAGTTGTATTGAATTTTACAAATAAGTGATTGGCATTTCATCATTAGGCAGATTTAATTTCTTTTAAAAAAAATTAATGGGGTCATAGGCCTTAAAAAAATATAAATGACATATCTACTATATAGTGGCATTGAAGTGCAACAAGGCGATATATACTCAGTGTCTTCATATCTCAGTTAGCTTCTGTCGAAAATGCTTTCAGCTTAGACATTCCTTCTTTCTTTCACTACCTTCGATCATTATTCGTCTTGAGCCTTACCTTCTTGTGATTCCAGGATACATCATAGCTATTTAATAATTTTTTGTCTTCTTACCAAGGTTTTTATTGTCCAAAGAACAACATATGTAATTTTGCATAGTACACCTACCTGATGACAGGTGAATTCGTTATCATTGACAAGTGAATATCTTCATTTATTTATCCAAGAAGATCATACAGTTATAATAAAGAGAAATCATAAAAGTTCTTGACAATTTTCATTATCACTTGAACTAATGACCAATCATTCATCCTCACATGTTTATACTTACAGGCGCTCATCACCCATCACACAAATCATTTACGGATCCTGAGGAGAGTACTGAAGGTACTCTTCAACGGTATAGAGACAATATTGATCTGATAGCTGACATATACTTTTTGTCATATGAGACTAAGTCACCGATGACAAGAAAATAAGTCACTAATGACAAGTGCTATGTTCACTAATTGGTACCAATTTTGAGATTCAATAGAATAGGTCAATAGTGGTAAGTGAACATTAGTGGTATGTGAACATTTTCGAGAACACAAATATTTTTGTGGTTATTAACTTGTTTCCTTGTCCCATATAGTATACCAGTTTTTACTTGCCACTATTGAATATTCACTTAGGCTCAGTGATAGTTTTCTCCGTGAGTGAATTCTAATTGAAATATTCAAGAAAGAAAGATGTGATCCAAATTGGAAGAATTCCTGACATATCCTTATCGTGAAAACACTGTAACGTCCTCATGCAGTTCACCGTCCTGACCCTGTATATAGCTTCTCAGCGAAGCATTTTCCTGTTTAAAGAGCTCATGTTCCAGGACTGAATTAACTTCTGTTTTATAATGAAGCTGAAAAGTCATATACGAGGGGTAATATATTTTCTTTTTACAAATTCTATCTTCTATGATCTTGTCCTGTATAAAACCTGAAAAGTTATCTTTCTCAAAAAAAGGTCTTTGAATGAAAACGAACCTGAAACGTTATTTGTCTGAATTTACCAAATAATGTTGAATCGTACAAGTATTTTAATGAGCAGTTATACAGGTTTCTTTTCAATAAAAACATTAATAACTAGAATTTCCTCGATGTATGATTTCCAAATTGATGAAAATCAGCAAGTTATTTTCAGCTGGTGAAAAATCGAACAAAATTACATTGGTGCAATCAGTAATCATTGAAAATAATGCGAAATTCCACTAATGTATCTATCGAGCAAGCTCTCGCGAGTTTTTCACTCCCTTGATTCCTGATTGTTTTTGCAATGACGATAAAACTTTCATACAATTAAACATGTATTTATTATCAATAAAAACATTTCTTGATACTATTTTAGTGAGATTATTACACAACTTCAGTATATAGATACATTTTTTTAAAAGAAACGACGTTGTGTTGAGAAAATTATCTGACGGCGATGACGGTTACAGTTGTCGAAGTATAGAAGTGTGTTGATTGAGCAAGGTGCATATTATTCAGATCGTGTCTAGAACCACGTTCGTTCATTGACAAAAATGATATAGTATTTCATCAAATTCTATCTCATCTCGAATCCTGGAATGTTAGTCATTGAAACTTGATCACCCTGTATGTATTCGAAATGTGAGAATGATAGAATTGCCAAAATATATGATGAGTGTAAGTATTGTGTGCTCATCCCATAATGATTCAATAAAACGAGATATTTCATAGTACTTTATTTCTGCTTCGATTTGTTTTTCCACCCGGACCTACTCAATAGTTCAGCTGGATCTCTTCTCATATTTTTGACTTATACTGGTTTCATTCTTTTGGAATCTTCAACTTCCTAGCAACTTCAAAATATCTTATCTAAGTACATAAAAACCCATTACTCCATTATTTCATATCTTCATAGCATGAAGAGATTATATAGGTTATGAAACCTGTGGTGTAGCATATTTTATTCGACTTGTTATGAACACATATAGGAGGAAGAAATGAAACTGGCTTGATGATATCTCTTCTATATTAGTTTTCAAAAATGAATGTTTGTATGTTTGTATGTCCTTCATAGGAACGTATAGGGCTTCACTAATTCCCATTTTGTTGTGTTTGTTTGTCGGGAAAAGGTTCTTATGAGATGAAAAATTGATAATTTCAAGATGGCAGATCCAATACAAGTTTATTAATAATTGTGATCCGATTTTATTCAAAATTGGTATCCGAGGGTTTTTGTGGTCGGAGATTATGATTCTTCCGTCATAATCAGAAATTTCAAGATGATGGATTCGATATCTCGAAAGAGCTTTGTAATAAATAGTGTTTCGAAATAAATCATGCTTGCATAAATATTCAAACTAAAAATAATTATTTGAAAATTAATTGTAGTTTGCAAAACTGAAAAGATAGATTATCAGATCGAGGAAGACTAGAAATCAAATAGTATAGTGTGAAAAACTAAGAAAACACGCATTTATGGTTACTCAAAGTGAACAGAAGTAGAACATAAAATAATACAAGTGTGTTGTTGTATTCAACTGGAAGAATATTTTCTAGACGTAATGTACATAGCAAAACTACTTTTGATGGGTCAGCTATAATCGATAAAATTATTTCTGTTAGTAGCGTAGCAACGCGCGCAGGGTACAGCTAGTGACTTATGAACAGCGTCGCTCTAACTCCTTCTAAGCACATATATCACCTAAATGAAACAAAAGCAGGGTTATCGACACGAAATTAGAGTGGATTGATAACAAGGAGATAATCCACGCAAAATTAGCGTAGATAAAGCAAGAGCATAGTGCTCCACGTTGAATTAGCGTGGATTCATCAAGATGAAAAAATCCATGCCAAACGTTGTCGTCACTGTACCTTCATGACGCATTTCGCGTGGAGAATTCCGAAAACAAAATTCACCTCAGTCCTCAGTGTGGTTCTAGACACGGCCTATTTTTTATCGGTTATTATGGGAAAGCTGGGTGTAGCTTTCTATCACTAAAGAAGCCTGGCGATTGGTTGGTTTCAGGATATTGAAATAATTTCATTGGTTCTCTGAATAGGCATGTTTCGATCAGTATATGAATATATGTATATGTCGGCGTCAAACAGTGAAATCCGTCATTCTCTGGAATGTCTAGTCATTTCACGTATTGCCGGCAAACAGCGTAACTCTAGATTTCGTACACCGTTTGCCAAATAGTTTCAGGCATTCCCTGTGTAACGACGGAAGAAAGGTTCATTTAGGCGGAGCCAGCTTAGGTTTTTGTTTGTAAGCAGTAGGCTCTTTCGTTCTCTCAAGTAATTTTATGAAAAATACACTTTCTACAAAAAAGGTTCATTCAGGCGGAAAAAAAGTCTCCCTTCTTATGCATGCATATGCAGAGAGGATATGTTCCTTCCTAAACTCTCCGGCAAACAGAGTAACGGCTGAAAATCGAAGTTACGCTGTTACGCTGTTTGCCGACAATACGTGAAATGACTAGGCATTTCAGGAACTGACGGATTTCACTAATAATTGACGCCGACATATATATATCTATCGAAACGTGTAGGTATATTTGATTTTTGTTTTTAGAAATGGTGAGCATTTTTCAATGAGAAAGATACATAATTTTCAGTCGAAATAAAATTAGATTATGTCAATTATGATCTCTAATCCTGAATATAACCAGAAATACTCCAATGTGTATTTATAACTATGGAATTAATTTCATGGCAACTCCGAATTATCGGGTGAATAGATCGAAAAGCTGCCAGTCATTTGACTGAGTATATTCGATTTTTGTATTCCGAAATCGTAATCGTTTCTCATTGACGAAAACGCAAAACTTGATTCCGAATGAATCAAAATCAGATTTTGTGTCTGAATGAACTATGATTACTTATCCTATACAGGGTGAGTCATGTGTGTGGCAAAGTGAGACAACTGCTTTACTATTTGAGATAGATGAATAAAAATTTCAGATATGATCTAGGATCATGAACAGCACATATCCAAATTTTTTCGCTTAATACAGGGTAACTCAGAAATGCGTACGTATTGAAGTTATACTTTTTCTTGTCAGTAGATAGTAAATCAAAAGTTGGGATAGGGACATGAAAGCCGTTTTGACCAATAATGAATAGTTTCGACGCAAAAAAAATCCTAAAGTTGAAAAATCTCGATTTTGAACACCCTATATCTCTGTAATCATTCTCGCTAGACCCCAAGTGTGATGCATTGATGAAATCAGCTCACAAAGGAGAATGCGAAAATACAATGAAACACAGGGTGTCCCATAAGAAAAAGTATAACTATGATACGCCACGCATTTCCGAGTCACCCTGTATAAAGCGAAATAATTTGAAAATGTGCTGCTCATGATCCTAGATCATCTCTGGAACTTTTGTCTATCTATCTCAAACTGTAAAGCCGTTATCTCACTTTGCCACACTAATGACTCACCCTGTATATCATCAAGCATTCTCCAATGCGTGTTTGTAACATTGAAATGCATTATTTGGAAGTAGATTCGAATCCCCAGGATGATGTATTGAGTAGGGGGCAGTCATATAATGACTGTTATTATGATGCAAGTAAATCAGGCAAAGCAGATACTGCTCGAACAACAACATTTTTGGATTTTTTGGTGCTATTTTTTTTTTTTTTTTTTTTTTTTTTTATCGCTTGGAGCGCACGAAAGGGAATCCCTATAATGTACAAAGAACATCGTGCGTTCCTAGGGAGGATAGGGACAGGAGGTAGGTATTGGAATTTTTTTTGAACTTATGGAGATTATATGTTGTTGGGAATACTTCCACAGGCAATGAATTCCAGAGCCTAGCCGTTCTATGGATGAAGGAGTCTTGGTAGAGTGCTGTTCGACATTTTTCGAGGTTGACAACGAAGGGATGTGCTGTAACAGATGTATTGTCATTTGACTATTCGACTGTGTGAATGAAGTATAGGTAAATACTGTCTGTAGGTTAATCGAGGAGGTGGTATATTCATTATTCCAAATTTTTTGGGATTTTCTCTCCTCGTTTCTATAAAATAAAAATATGAATATTATTTCAATATACGTGTAGTAAGGACAAATCAGATGATTTGCCCCAAAATGTCACTGCGTTTAAAGAATTTTCCTATCAGAGAGCCTAAAAGAAAAATTCACTAGCTTTTTTTCAATACAAATTGTCACTGACAAGCTAGTGAATTTTTCTTTTAGGCTCTCTGATAGGAAAATTCTTTAAACGCAGTGACATTTTGGGGCAAATCATCTGATTTGTCCTTACTACACGTATATTGAAATAATATTCATATTTTTATTTTATAGAAACGAGGAGAGAAAATCCCAAAAAATTTGGAATAATGAAGTATAGGTAGTTGATATTTTGATAAAGTGACAAAACTTTTGTTTCAAGTGAAAAATATTTTGTCGTGATTGAGGAACAAGATATTTTTTGAGTCAATGAATATTTTCGCTTCTGCTAGTTGTTAATCATGGTCTACCATGCTATTATGAGATATAAATATGTCAAAAATTTCAATTTCAGCATAACATCCACTCATTTATAATTTGCTTGAAGTATCATACAGTGAAAATCGATTCAGAAAGTTCAACATATGCCATGGAGCACCTGATGGACAAACTGAAATGACTTCCTTGGATGATGTTGAACAAAATAAAAAAAGAAACATGAATATAGACTATGTCAACGACTGAAAAATTTTTTGTAGCAATCAAAATTATGTGAAATACCGTGACTCTAGAATTTTATTGTCGAATAACAAGGATACATGTGAATGGCATGCCAAACTATTTTGAAGTCGCTTAAGAGAAATATACTTATTTCACATTCTGTTTTCAATTTTAAAAAGTTCAAAATGTTATTCCTGATAAGTACTGTGAAACTATGGTCAGTGACAGTGAGATACAAGGAACATATATATTTGGGTACTTTTCAGAAACATAATCCAAAATTACTCTCTATGCCTCTCTGAATACTGACTATAGAAATTAAGAGATGAATATCGATGAAGTTTTCCTATGCGTAGATACTCAAAGAAAACTGGAAATATAATGGAATTTCATCGGTCTTTCATGGCTTGACGGTGTAATTTTGTATGGAAGAATTATAGTAGAGCAGAATCAACCAATGGTACGTGCTAATTCACAAAGTGGTTTTCATTGCACGTTTTTCTGGAACATAACAAAATAAACTCAACCGTATACCTACGTACTCTTCAACTTTCATTTTGCATTAACACAAGTTGAAATGAAAATCATGATACTACGCAGTTGAATTTACGAAAATACAAAATATTGTTTATATTCATCCATTCGGAATGATTAAAACAACATATAATATGGAGCACCTGATGAAAAAACTGAAATGACTTCCTTGGATGATGTTGAACAAAATAGAAAAAAAAACTTATATACTTATAGACTATGTCAACGACTATAAAATGTTTTGTAGCAATCAATATTATGTGAAATACTGTGACTCTAGAATTTTATCGTCGAATAACAAGGATAAATGTGAATTGAACGCATGTCAAATCATGTTGAAGTCGCCATAGAGAAATATACTTATTTCACATTCTGTTTTCAAATTCAAAAAGTTCGGAAGGTTTTTCTTGATTGGTACTGTGAAACTATGGTCACTGAGATACAAGAAAAATTGCTATTTGAGTACTCTCTAGGAACCTAATCAAAAATTACTTTCTATATTTCTCTGTATACTGACTTCGACATTTCAGAGATGCATATCGATGAAGTATTCCTATGAGAAGATACTCAAGAAAATCTGGAAATATAATGATATTTCATCGGTCTTTCACGGCATTTTGTATGGAGGAATTATAGTAGAGCAGAATCAGCACATGGTAAGTGCTAATTTACCCAGTGGTTTTCATTGCACGTTTTTCTGGAACATAACAGAAAAAACTCAACCTTATACCTACTCTTAAACTCTCATTTCGCATTAACAAAAGTCGAAATGAGAATCTTGGTACTTCGCAGTTGAATTTAGGAAAATACAAAATACTCAATCACTTAATGAAGAATATTGTTGAGTGCAATGATACAAGTACCTATTGTTTATATTCATTCATTCGGAATAATTAAAACAACATATTATATGGAGCACCTTCTGGAAAAACTGAAATGACTTCCTTGGATGATGTTGAACAAAATGAAAAAAAAACTTATATATATATAGACTTTGTCGACGACTATAAAATGTTTTGTAGCAATCAATATCATGTGAAATACTGTGACTGGAATTTTATCGTCAAATAACAAGGATAAATGTGAATGGAACGCATGTCAAACTGAATATGTTGAAGGCGCTATAGAGAAATATATACTTATTTCACATTCTGTTTTCAAATTCGAGAAGTTCGAAAGGTTTTTTCTTGATTGGTACTGTGAAACTATGGTCAGTGAGATACAAGAAAAATTGCTATTTGAGTACTTTTTAGAAACCTAATCAAAAATTACTTTCCATCTCTCTCTGTATACTGACTTTGGGATTTCAGGGATGCATTTCGATGAAGTATTCCTATGAGAAGATACTCAAGAAATTCTGAAAATATAATGATATTTCATCGGTCTTTCACGGCTTAACGGTGTAATTTTTTATGGACGAATTATAGTCGAGCAGAATCAGCCTATGGAAAGTGCTAATTCACCTAGTGGTTCTCATTGCACATTTTTCTGAAACATAACAGAATAAACTTGACCTTATACACACTCTGCGGGCCAGTCAGACACTGACGACTGACGAGGAGAACGGTAAAGCACCCTCCCAGATTGGCCTATTTCGTATGAAGGCATTGTTGTTGGTTGACACGGGGACATAAGGATAGCCTGCAAATACGGATTGGAACTCGGAACTCGGGACTCGGGGTAGGTAGGGTAGAGGGAGCAAGTAGCGCGTCGGCCTACAGGCGCAGCACGAGGGTACGGAGAGGGACGCGCGCATAACCACCTGGCGTCGCGCTTTCCCCCATTCAATCCAGTATCGACCGGCCGCCGGGTTACAATTTTACAAGAATACACTGATCGAAATCCATCCGAGACCTATGATAAAATCGGTACGGGCCCGGGGTTCCTAATCGAAGTGAGCATGCGAATCGGCTAGCGAATAGAGGAACCCGAGTGACAATGTCGTCTGTGCTAATCCATAGGGATGTTTTCGTGGCACCGCCAACGTAAACCCACCCGACCATGGGACGTCATTCGAAGCCGTCGTAAACACCACCAAATTTTCAGCAAAATCCGAATCGGTCTGCCCGGAGTATTGAGTGCAGTGCTAGTGAAAATTCATCGCGCCGGTTCATTCTCTACTATCGACTTACTTCCGATCGGTATGATTTCTCCTGCACGCTTCGGAGATGCTGACGGCTCTTCGGGGAGTTTGTCATGATGGATAATATTGGAAAAATGATCGAACAGCAGTCATTAGGTGAGCAAACGATCGATTCTCCAGATAGCAATGCGCATGCGGTAATATCTGGTGGCATGGAGACGCAAGTTGTCCGTATGAGACTCGTTTCACGCGCCGTTGTCGAGAGGCGTCTCGTCAAACAAGAAGAGGTCGATGGCGCTCTATCCGTCATTGTGCAGCCCCAAGAAGAGTCGAGGGACTCTGAATTACTCAGTCCTGGAAAGCTTTCGCCCAACTCGGTTAGCGTGGCGAATATGATAGATAACAATGATTACAGGACCTTGAACCCTGAACCTACTTACCAAACACTGACCTCGGTGAACGGTAGGATGTCTCCTCCAGGATACAGCCCCAGCTCATCGTACGCCACGCTAACTCCACTCCAACCCTTACCGCCCATATCAACAATGTCCGACAAATTCGCCTATGGCCACGCTAGTAATGTGACGGGTTCCTTCACGGTTATGCAGAACAACAGCATCGGCGGCATCAACTTAGGACTTGGTGTCGGAGTTAGTGCCAGTACCCCTTACAGCATGACCAACATGGGGATGACTCCCCCGCACAATTACTCTTCTCCAGGAATGGGTATGCAGCAACAGTCTAGTCCAATAAGTCCTCAGAGTACGTACAGTCAAAACGGTTTACCCTCTCCTCAGAAGAGTATGTCACCTCCGAGCTACGATTCTCCATATGGAAACCAAAGGGACATGGTACCGCGGTTGCACAGTCCTCAACTGAGCCCTCCTTCTGCCTCACTCAACTCCCCAGATGGTACTTTGGTCACCAGTTTCAGTTCAACCAATCTGAACGGACTAGGTTTACAAAACCACCCACCTACACTAGTGCAAATAGCACCTCCTCAACGTGACTGTTCTCCATCTCCCCCAGTAGTTACCCTCCAGGCTGCCCCTTCTGTGAACCAGCACCAACAGTCCCAACAACAGACAATGCAAATTTCTACTAAAAATTCTAGTCCAGGATCCCTCAGTGTCCCAGCCATAGCTGCTGATGTGGAGGAGATCAATACCAAAGAGTTGGCCCAGAGGATCAGTGCCGAATTGAAGAGGTATAGCATTCCCCAGGCCATTTTTGCCCAGAGAGTGTTGTGTAGGTCGCAAGGAACTCTTTCGGATCTATTGAGGAACCCGAAGCCTTGGTCCAAATTGAAATCAGGAAGAGAAACGTTCAGAAGGATGTGGAAGTGGTTGCAGGAGCCGGAGTTCCAGAGGATGTCTGCTCTTCGGCTCGCAGGTTTGTTTACTATTCAATTCTTCTATAGGTATATTTTTGATTAAACTTGTGAATAACCTCGAGAATAACCAAGAAACCAACTCTCCACTAGCCGAGCCACTAGCGGTAGTATTCATCTGAATGTTGCTCGGAATGTTGTCTCGAGCAGGACACTGTCCTCGTTCTCACTAACTCAGATTTTGGAGCTCATATTTTTCAAACAGATCAAGTAATATTGATGCAGACTTGTAATAATCCACGAGAATTAAGATAAATGATCGACTGATATTGTGGTTTCCAATGTTTCAAAGGAATAATAGCCGATATAAGTGGGTAGAAGAAAACACTTTCTCTACGACTGTTACATAATAACTTCCAAAGTTTGGATCATTCTGAAATGTAGGGTATGGGTATTATCCGAGGTATTATCAGAATCGAAATGATTTTCTCAGGAAACACACATGGTTGCAAATTGAGAAAAACATGATGTGACATTTCCGGACATTCTGGACATTCCAAAACTCGTGTAAATACAAATCACCGATTTCAGATTCCTAAAGTTTTTTGTGTTCCAAGGGGTACGTTGATTTCTCTCTCGATTTTTCGGGTTGAAATATTATTTAATTTGTCTTCATTTTTCTTCGTATTATCACGTATTTTCATAAATAATATAATACCAAAGGAGCTAGCAACGCCACTTTCGAATTTCGACATGAGACACATCTCATAATTTTAGACCGAGTTTTAGACTCATTTTGGGCTAATTTATTACCCCATTCCCGAATTTTTTGCTCCTTTCATATAAACATCTGGGGCTTTGCTATAGCTTCGGCCGAACTCAGCAAAGCCATTTTTGAAAAACAATATTTTTTGATGACCTGATATAGTGAAAATGTAGTGCTCATTTTAGGCTGATTTATCACAATATTCCCAATTTTCCTGCTCCTCTCTATCATAGAAAAATCTGTGGCTTTGCTAGCTTCGGCCGAACTCAACAGAGTCATTTTTGAAAACATTGATTTTCCACCGATTTGATATATTGAGATTAAATGGCTAATTTTAGGCTAATTCATTACCCTATTTTCGTATTTTTTGCTCAACGCTTCAAACAGAAAAAATACGAGACGATTTTTCGAAATACGCGTCATCCACTGTACATTATGTATTTCTATCGAAAGCATATTCTATGACGATTTCATGTTAGTATTGCCTTTCAAAATCGTCATAAAATATGCTTTATAGCATGTATAGTGAATAACCGTGAATAACACACGCATAACCGAGCGCATAACGCATAAATATCACGAATCGTTTCGTGTTTGTCAGTGTTTGTTTTGTTCCAAAAATTCAGCTAAAAATTCGAGAATAGGGTAATTAATTAGTCTAAAATCAGCCTGAAGATCCCAATGTATCGAATCGGAAAAAAATATCACCTTTAAAAAATGGCTCTGCTGAGTTCGACCGAAGCTAGCAAAGCCACAGACTTTTTCGAGGACTTCTCTATGGGGCGAGGAATGGGGTAATAAATTAGCCTAAAATGAGCCTACAATTATGAGATGTGTCTCATATTGAAAATCGAAAGTGGCTTGGCTAGCTTCTTTAGAATCATTTTTTCGCTAACTACTTGAGTTGAAAAAATTGGGTTGATGTTGAAAAATCGTTAATTAGTTGTTATCAAATACTATATGCGAGATATGTTTAGATCTCGGTTTAGATCGAGGTTTAGATGTTTTCCGAATGTTTTCCATTGTGCCAAACGGCTGTGTCCGTTTTATATACCCCTGAATAATTCAAATGGAGATGATGATTAAAACAATAATAATGATAATAATCGAGATTATAATAGTGAATATCGAGGTGAATATAGATGGTTGTCATTCAGAAAATGATGATAAAAAGAATGAAATAAATAGCCAATACAAACTGAGTCACCTCAATCGAATCATTGATTTGAGACATAAACTGCTCTATATACAAGGTGCTATTCAAATAAGTGGTTTAACTTCAAGAGGTGATACTTTGGGTGATTCGGTGATTCTAAGACGAAAATTTAATTAAAACAAACGTCTAGAAATACAAAATTAACACATTGTCGAACCTCTTATAAAAATTATTTCTTCGTTCATCTAATAATTATGGCTGAATTTTATCACTACCTCGATCACTACTGAAAAAAGTGTTACTGCTGAATTTCTACAAGACTGGGAAGACGATTTTCACAATATTTACGAAGAACCGTTTTTGTAAAAAAGCGTTTCTTGAAAAATATTGCATTTTCAAACGTATGTCTATACAGGGTGTCCATAGATGAAACCGACAAAACTCATGGTGTTATTGCTTGGGTTATAGGGACTGCCAATATAAATCCAAAATGCGAGCCAAAATGCGATATACAAATGTCTAAAACTGCTTCGTTACTGACATACAGAGTGATCCATAGATTCGAACAAAATCTGCCTTATTGAATACAGGGTTTTCCCGATTGTGTTAAAATTTCTCGTCAAATTTGGTACATGAATTAAACTAAAATGCTTCAACAATTAAACTTCTGAACGAAGCCAATATCAAGACCGAAATATTATTTTTTCCTATGTTGAGGTATATCAGCTCGTATATCAGTAATCTACAAGAAAAATACTATATGGGAACTTGTCGGAACTTGTTGAGAGAGTTTCTGGCAAAATTTCAGATATACGTAATCGAGTCCGTAATAAATGATTATTTTATTTTTTCCGAATTTTTTCCATCAATTGTCGGATAAAATATCACCAAAAATGGAAATATAATGAATTTTCACGAAACCAAGACACAATTATTGGTATTGTCTTTGATTACCTATCAGGGGTGGAATGACTCTTTTTCATGTTCTTGTAAGTTTAACTGACCAAGTATAACAATATTAATTTATCTGATCGTAGATTAGGAATAACTGAAAAATTATATAGGAACTTGTATTGTAATACTCGAGGGGCGAACCGCTGATAATATTTTGTACACCAGACTCCACGTTTCTGTGATAATTCATGGACTCCACTGAAGTACCACGAGAATTCATCAGTAGTTCATGGACTTCTTGTAATTCATGAAGTAGTTCATGATAATCGTGATACTTCTTGGTAATTCATGGTACTTCTTGGTAATTCATGGTAATTCTTGGTAATTCATGGTACTTCTTGGTACTTCTCGATAATTTATGATACTTCTTGGGACTTCTTGGTAATTCATGGTACTTATTGGTAACTCAACAAACAATTCATATTTCTCCCGGTTTTAGCAAGCAGTGCATATATAGGCGTTATAAATAATTCATAGGTAGTAACTTACCTTTGAATTACAGTAGGTAATTCATGTATAGGTGAGCTGAATGTATTCCTAAAATTTGGAATGAGGATTCTGTTGGTATTGAAGATCTCAATGTTGTATACAGTTGAATTGTAGAGTATACATAGAAGAAGAAGATGGGAACGCATGGGAACGTGATCGACCCATTTTACTAAGGAGTAAATCGATTCAAAATCCACCTCCAAATTCATATATTACCTCGATTACCTGTCTATTTACATATTTTTCTTATGATTTTCGTCTAATACAAACAAAGTGTCTGATTTATAACCTGACTTATATAACTCTTAATGAATAATCGGTGATGTAACAGATGTATACTCAGTTTAGCTCTCCACTCAGTTGTTGATTTTCATCGACCAATGGCGAGTGCAATATATAGGTAGAAACCTAGAAACCTATTCAGATAGGTAATCCAGTATAATATTGATTATGAAAATGCATAGATCACTTATAATTCCTTATAATCAGGCGCCAAATCCCAGACCAAATCACGACAAATTAACTACAAAAGTGTCCATTGTACTAGAAATTGTTCCTACCTGATGAGTTCAAGGACCTGCCTGATATACAGGGTGATATTTGAGTATCTGGCGAATCTGAAATAAGAACTCTAGATATGAAACCGATAAAAAAACCGGGTTATAGGGCCTGCCACACTGAAGTACCACGAGAATTCATCAGTAGTTCATGGACTTCTTGTAATTCATGAAGTAGTTCATGATAATCGTGATACTTCTTGGTAATTCATGGTATTTCTTGGTAATTCATGGTAATTCTTGGTAATTCATGGTACTTCTTGGTACTTCTTGATAATTTATGATACTTCTTGGGACTTCTTGGTAATTCATGGTACTTATTGGTAACTCAACAAACAATTCATATTTCTCCCGGTTTTAGCAAGCAGTGCATATACAGGGTGTTTCCTAATTGAATGTCAATATTTGAGGAGGCGATTCTTGGGCCCCTTCAAAGAAGAAAGTTTCATATGAACGTATGACCTAAACGTCCTAACGTTTGAGATACAGGGTGGTCAAGTTCTCAAAAATTAATATAGCCTACTACAATGAAAAGAAATAATTCCAAAATACCAAATACGAATACGAAGTTCATAAACTATGAATTGTATTTCTGGAAATTGATCTAAAAAATCAAATCTATTCCTCTGCATTGTGATATTGTCATATTAACGATATTGTTATAATCATGTAGTGAAAAGCTTTTTATTTTTTTAAGCGAAAACCGTGCATGAGATCGAAAGAATTGTAGTGATCAAGTTTGCTAAGAAACGATTGGGAATTTCATTAAAGATTTCAATTTCGAGATTAATCAGTGGCGTACCATCAATGTCTGCCAAAATAGGTATGTGAAATTCCATACGAACGCCACTGGTGGCAACCAACAAAAATGTGGTACACTTACTGATGCCTCTTGATACATAGTACATGTATGCCAAATTTCATTAGAATATTTGAAGTAGTATTACAGATATTGATAAAAAACTATTAATTTTTGAGAACTTTACCACCCTGTAACTCAAAAGTTAGGACGTTTAGGTCATACGTTCATATGAAACTTCATTCTTAGAATTGGCCCGAGAATCGCCTCCTCAAATATTGACATTCAATTATGAAACACCCTGTATAGGCGTTATAAATAATTCATAGGTAGTAACTTACCTTTGAATTACAGTAGGTAATTCATGTATAGGTGAGCTGAATGTATTCCTAAAATTTGGAATGAGGATTCTGTTGGTATTGAAGATCTCAATGTTGTATACAGTTGAATTGTAGAGTATACATAGAAGAAGAAGATGGGAACGCGTGGGAACGTGATCGACCCATTTTACTAAGGAGTAAATCGATTCAAAATCCACCTCCAAATTCATATATTACCTCGATTACCTGTCTATTTACATATTTTTCTTATGATTTTCGTCTAATACAAACAAAGTGTCTGATTTATAACCTGACTTATATAACTCTTAATGAATAATCGGTGATGTAACAGATGTATACTCAGTTTAGCTCTCCACTCAGTTGTTGATTTTCATCGACCAATGGCGAGTGCAATATATAGGTAGAAACCTAGAAACCCATTCAGATAGGTAATCCAGTATAATATTGATTATGAAAATGCATAAATCACTTATAATTCCTTATAATCAGGCGCCAAATCCCAGACCAAATCACGACAAATTAACTACAAAAGTGTCCATTGTACTAGAAATTGTTCCTACCTGATGAGTTCAAGGACCTGCCTGATATACAGGGTGATATTTGAGTATCTGGCGAATCTGAAATAAGAACTCTAGATATGAAACCGATAAAAAAATCGGGTTATAGGGCCTGCCAATATGATCGCAATATGCCTCGCAATATGCCATATACAAATGTCCAGAACTGGTTCGTTACTGACATATACAGAGTGATTTACTTACGAGTTTTTATTGAACGAATGTCCCGACGAGTGTCTCGACAAGTTATAGTGTCTATACCTATACTCATATAACACACGTACCTACATACAATGTATGTCCGATGTGTGTCTACAATGGACATTACGAATATCAATCGGACGGCCGATCATGTCCAGAAGGCTCGCCAGAAGGACACCCAATAGAAATCAATGAAATGATTTCAAATACCTATTTATTTTTATGAAACTACTAGTACTACACAAAATTAGTAGGTGGAAGTCCGACGAATGATTTCAGATCTGATGAGACTATCTATCTTAATTGTACTTTTCTTTTGATGATTTGCTTCTAAACATAATCAATAGTTCCTGTCAATGAATTTCTAATGTTTCCTAGTGATCAATTCATTTGCGTAAAAAATCAAAATATTCAGATAATGATGACAAAGGATGGGCAATTGTGTCTTGATCTTGCCTATAAATTCATATTTTCATAGATCCATTACCACCAGCGCACACACCTTTTTTATTTTCGAACCATCATCACTTTGGTACCAAACAAGGGACTCAAGTCAAGCCAAGGCTCAGCGGAACAGTTTAAACTGAGCCTTGCTGGCATTAGAACGGATGGCTTGGTTGCTGCTTCCATTTGTAGTTTTCGTAAAATGGCCAAGAGATCAGTGACATCTGCAACGAGTTGTACCAGAATTTATGTAAAAAGGAACCAGCCCCAATCAACATTGGAAGTATTGTGTGCACACCAACCATATATAAAGTCAAAGCGGTGAGTAAATTTTTAATTCAAAATAAATTGAGTATATAATATAATAAGCATAATAAAATTCAAATTAATCCCAAAACCAAAAGCTATAGAGGACAATCCCGGAAACCCAGAGAAGAGTATGGTGATAAAGCCAGACATGCCACAAGGCAAGCTCTCTTTGTAGAACAAGAGAATAACATAAAATATTGATTATGGCTGCTGTGTGAATACGAAGGCCACAGAAAGGAAGAAGAAGAAGATCAGTGATATCACCTGGTGTACATCACCTCATCTGGCCATTTTGGAATAGTTCAGTCTGTATCCAAAGAGAGCTGCTGTCCTCTTGATGACACATAAATCAAGCACTTATAGTGTGCTGTGAATTGTTTGTGGTGGGTAATGGCAATGGTAACTGAATTCATAATGCTCCCCAGGCCACTCCTGGAAAGTTGCGAGTGCCAATAGTATGGTCAGGCAAATTAAAATTCACACTTTTAGTCATAATCAGAGCAGTTAGTCAATATTTGCGATTGTAGAAGCGAGTTGTTCGCCAAAGGCCGTATTCACCAAGAGGGTGCTATAATATGTGAATACCACGTAATAGTTAGGTAGGATTTGAAACATTGGTATATTTCTTGTTATCATAATATCATATATTTTGACTTTGTGTGTGGAATCGCGATGTACGGGATGAAATCTGCATGAAAAAATATATATATAGTAACGATTGTAGTAACAAATGGTGTCTACTTTAGAGTTGGCTACGTATAGGAAAGTTTTTTATTATTGAACTCACGAAAAAAAGATTTTCTTCATAAAAAGTTTTGCATGGTCTTGAATCCAAAACGCAACAATCAGTTGAAAATACTATCAATTTGATACGAGGTATGTAAAAAAATAAGGAGTCAACTCAGGGGTAAAGAACTTTATTTTCGAAAATTATCATTCAAAAAAGTTGCCCAAAATTGGAAACTACGTTCATCTATATACGATGAAAATCAGCAGAATTCATATTTTTGAAATGTCTCGTCTTGAATTGTAAAAAATAATAAAACCTCATTTTCATCGACGATAGATAAAATTAGATATTTGGAATTAGTTTTCAATTTCATTCAGCAAATATAAAGTTACTTTATTCTTGGGAAAAATCCGAAAAATCCATACTTTCTGACCCTAACCTTACTTTACTTGACCTTTTATAATATTAATAGAATTTGATGTCTTGCTTCTTGGGTGAAAGACCATGCGGTCCTTTTTATGGAGAATAACTTTTTTCGGTAAATTAATGAAAATGAAAAAGTTTTCCGTATATATGTAGACACGCTGTATATGTATTATGCAACCTTCATATAGTGAATAACAGACGTGATCACACGATTTATTACATTCATTTGTTTGAACCGAGGCTTGAATCAAGAAGTAATTTCTTTCTATTGTATGTTTCCAAATGAAAAATACCAATAATTAGTGTTACTTAGTAAGACTTCTGTGTAGTCATACGAATACTATATAACCATCATTAGTTTGAAGCCGAGTTTGAAGCGGTTTGAAGCCTTGAAGTGCAATGTAACGGCGAGGGTGACTATACTCTCCTACTAGAATGTTCTATCTAAATTGAAAATGGCTTCTTTCCTATCTTTCACTCAAATATTTTTGATACCAACTTGTTTGTATTCAATAAATTTTAACGAATATTGAAGACCAATAGGAACACTTTCCAGCACAGAATATGATTAATAACAGCTTAACATATATTATTATCCGAGTTATCATCAATACACTATAACTATACAAAGGGTGTCGATTTTAACTGATTTTGAGAATAAACGTCAGTTCACCATGAGCATTTTGCCAAATCACACGTTTGGACATGATGGTTATTGAACGCATGATTTTGAAAATTTTCGGAGACGTTCGAGGGAACAAGGGGAATCTGCCTTGAAGATTTTCATCATTGTCAAGCTTTCGATTTCTCAGGAAGTGAAGTTATTCTTGTTAATGTCAATAGTTACTTCCACGATTCCACTCGTTACTGAACGTTTTATCAACGAGTGTGTATTCACTGGGAGTCCTCTATAAAATTTGAATGAATCAGATTGGTAAATCACCCTGTATAAGACCTTTCATGTGATAATTGAATATCATTCGCTAGCAGCGACACTACAAGCGACACTATAAGCGCTTGCGTACATTAAAGATAAAAAACGAAACGAATAATAGCAGGAACTACAACGCTCGGTATCTTGCTATGTGTATATAGGAAACAGATTATGGAACAAAATGAATCAAGTATATGAAAAGTACAAATCCAATTACTTTAACTATTAACTGAACGATCAGCATAATTCCATATCTAACTGATTTTTGTGTTCCTTAACTCTGATATTTCTCGAATAATTATAAGTAGAGATACTCAATAGGAGGAAAATTTCTGTATTTCTCCAAAGATTCTAAAAAGAAGGTAGGTAGGTACAGTCAGATAAAATGTAAGTAGGTACCTACTCGAGTACCTATTATACCTACCGAGCTATCTACCTACTACCATATATTATACTACCACCATCTATGCTACCACTGAAATTTCTCGGTATCCAACAGGTGCGTCATTTCAGTGAATACCAGGGGGGTCAAGAAACTCAGTCAAAATTCTCGTGCGGTAATTTTGCACAAATCATGCGATGATTTTTTTTTCGAAAAATTATTTTGGTACTTACGTATTTTGTCTCGAACACACGAATTCGAAAATGAAAATGTGATTATACCACTATTCATCAAGATATTTCACGAAGAAGTTCTGAATTTCAACTTTTTTTTTCGCGTGTCTTTGGATACGCATTTAATGATTTACAGATACTTGTTCTTATATTTTCATTGGACACACTTTATATCTCGCTTTATATACTCATGATGTAGATACTTCAATGACACATTTTATATAGGTAAATCAACAAGATATGATTTCTTGGAAAGTTTTTCATGTTGGCTGAACATTTATTACCAGCTGACAGTCATTTAATTTTAGATGTCAAATGAATGTCAATTGTGAACGGATGTAGACTTGTAGACAAATTGATTTTGAAAAACGTAAAAAAAATATTTCAAATGTTATTGTTACTTCTTCAATATTTCCTTCCACTTAAAAGGCTGAAACCGGCTGAAACTAGTTGTGTGATATGGATTTTCGGAAAGAATTGTTTTCTTATTTACCTATCCACGGTGGCCGTCCTCTTCAGCTGGTATGATTGTTTACCAAATAGTGAATATGAAAAAATCGCCATAAAATCATATTTCTAGTCGATTTTCATATCGAAAATATATCATTGAAATACATCGTGATGGATGAATTGTCTCAAGAGGAAAAAAGGAGGACAAATAGTTCTACAAGACAAGTGGAAAAATAAGGTGAAATTTAAAAAAAAATTCGTGAACTATCTCGATAAATAGTGTTTCGTTCACATTTTCATTATCTTATTCGTGTTTTTGAGAAAAATACGTAAGTACCAAACCGAGTTCAGTTTCATGTTCTCAGTTTGTTGTCATTGATCTGAAAATGAGTACAATGAGAAGACACAGCAAACATGAATGAGCGGCAAACAGCTGGGTCATAGCTGTCAGCAGCGGATATGTGTCGGCAGCAGCAAACCGATATCGGCAAACTGTTGAAATGACCTTGTGCCGCCACGGCTTGATCCACGCATATTCATTATGTTTGTTTGTCATTCATCTCGTAATTGACCATCATAGATATGTTACAATCGCGCCGCTGTCGATTCGACGCTGGAGACAAACTCCATAAAATATAATTACCAAACGATAAAAAAATATCTTCAAGTGCTGCGGTTAGCCTAGTGGAATAAGCGTCTGACAGTGGATATCCGGCGGACTACAGGCGACCGAGCGACACGGGCTAGCCGGGCCGACGATGTATCATGATTGTGACCTGCTGATGTTGTTTTTGAAGGGAGTCTGAAGGCCCGCGGGATATACGTTTGCTAGGGAGCCAGTGACAAGTATTTTAAATTCTGTTTGTAGTTCAACCGAGCAAAAGTTTCAATAAATGAAAGTATCTCAATGAGGTTGGTGATTATGTTAACTACTACATGTTTAGTGGTGATAATGATTTTTTCGAGCAAGGGAAATTGACTCATTTTTTCAATTCGATGAGGAATAGTTCAGAGATTCCCTTATTTACTATTTTTTCCATCTCATCCGAATCATCAAGTATCAGTCATAATCGAGGTCATAATAACAAATGCGTTATTCATCAGTATATTGTTAATAATTTGTTATGCGCTATTTCGTTGATATTGTTATATTGCTGAATGCGGCAATCCTAATATTTTGAGACAATTTGTTATTTGCTTCCTTATTCAGGTATATTTCATGATGATACATACAATTATACTGCGAATGATGTTTAAACAATTTTGAAACAATATATATTTTCCAATTCTCAGTAACCTACCTACAGGTGCAATACTGATGTATATTGTCATGTGGTTACAGGAAGGTTCTGCGTAGAATGAATTTTTCGGCAATTGCCTTCCCCCTTGTCCTCCCTAAATGACGCCCATGGTATGTTTCCAAGACTGTAAATATGTAGTTATAGGTGGTATCTACCTACTCACTGGACCGAGTGGAAATTACCTAGAATTCCTGGAACCCAGCTATAGCAAAAAATATATATAATCTTGTGTTTGATGTTGAAACATTGTTATGGAAATACGAAATTCTACCGGATACTCGACCGGAGACAAATTGTACCATAACGAGTCACTTCTCTATTTTTTTACTTCTAAGTAATCTTGCCGCATGCTGGATTCTGCCGCTAACTGCCTGTCAATTCGCATTCGTGTTACCTGTCAATCGAACACTACCGAGAACACTACCGTTTGGCCTCGCGTTTGGCGATGCGATGAATAGAAAAAGTGAGAGCCGAGGTGAAAGCGTAATGATGAGGCCTCGGGTGAGGCATATTGACAATACCGAAGAGAAGATTCTCGAGAATATTCAAACAAGTGAACCAACTAAAAGAATTCAGTGAACTTTGGTTGACTACTCGGTTGACTATAATCATTGCCTGTGGTTGTTCTCCTTGGAAGGAAAGTCTCCCCATCATACCTATTCTTATTGAATCCTCAGATATGACAAGTTTTTTGAATACGACATGCACATGTTATGAATTTTTTTTTTATCTCTTGGAGATCACCGAGGAGCGCACGAAAGGAATGTTTCATATGAGAGTCTTGTATTAAACTCTGTATTTCTTTGTTCAATATTCTGCACAAGAATCAAGATTGCAACTCAAAATATACACTTTTTTAGTGCATGAAAAATGTCTGTTTTATATACGGGCTTTCATGAAGGATGAAATGAAGAGGTAATCACAAGTTGTCCGGATTTTTCGAGGGATTTTTCAATTATCCCTATTTTGAACAATCTATGAGAGCAACAAAAAAGTACCTATATCTGGTATCTGAATCATTCAAATGATAAATACTTCTCAAAATGATTCATCTCAGTAAGATTTGTATGTTATGAAAAAAGCTCGGAAAAAAGCCACTCCAATATTTTTCAACGGTTTCAGCGAATCAGCTCAAATTTGAATGATAAAAATTTACTTACGGGGCACGAATAATTCTGGTATTTGATGTAGAAGAAAATTGGTCTAAACTAGGAAAACTCGAGGAAAACCCTATTGTAAAATGAATAAAAACTAGTGAAATTATTTACCGGGTGTCAACGAATCTATTAGAATAGTCATAACTACTAGAATAGTGGATCAAAATGACATTTCATATGAGTTGATTGTATTTATGAATTTGACTTTCCAGTCACATCCGGTTTTGAATTTTAAATAGAACACCCCTCTATATTGCAACATCATAAGGCCGAGACAATTCTTTGAGAGTCACTTTACAATCGCAAAGTTTTAGTAACTATAATGAATTATCGATAGGAATAAGACGAGGAATAAGACAAGTTGGCAAAATAAAATTTTCTACGTTTCTAACTATAGGTATCGACCGATACCGATATTTATATAGGCCTATCGGTGATATCGGCCTCATTGGCCGATTATCGTATCGGCCGATATCAAAAACCCTCGCAAAAACCCGAGGGGTAAATCACGGGCTGAAATTGGGTACACTAGACTTCCTTTATTGAAAGAATTCCCGGAATTCCTGGGACTACCCAAGGAATTCCTAGGAATTCCCAAAGACTACCCGGAATTCCTGGGACTACCTAAAGACTACCCGGAATTCCTGGGACTTCCCAAGGAATTCCTAGGAATTCCCAAAGACTACCCGGAATTCCTGGGACTACCTAAAGACTACCCGGAATTCCTGAGACTTCCCAAGGAATTCCTAGGAATTCCCAAAGACTACCTGGAATTCCTGGGACTACCTGAGGAATTCCCAGAGAGTACCCGGATATCCCAAGGAATTCCGGGATTTCCTAAAGATTTATCATACATCCCAAGGAGTTTTCAAAATTTTGCGTAAAAATAGGTAGATTACGAATGAGTTCCATTCGTGAAATGCAAAAAAAGTCAATCGATAGGTAGGTTGAATTCAAACCCAAGGACGAATCTTGGGCAATGAAAAAACATGTAGGGATTAGTGATAAGTACTCGGATCTCGGATGAGTATCATTAACACTACTGGGTGTTTCTGAATTCAAGTGACAGAAGCCTATACAGGTTTCTTCCTGTTTAAATAAAAAATTAGTAGGTATGTATACCATTTACAGATTTTGCAAAAAAGTTCCGGTACACATTGAAAAAAAATCTTTTGCCGATTTGAATGATAATTATTTTAACAGCTCATTGAAGTCTTCTTGAGATATCGTTCGGAACTCTTTAATTTGCCCAGTTATTCAAGAATTGTGTTTACGACAAGTGTTTCACTTCTGTTCACGAAGAATACCATTAGTCGATTTTCCCAATTCATTCCAGATGAAACAGTTGAAAATACAGGGTGGGCCACCAGTAACGCCTCGGTCTCTAGAAGGCTATAACCACTTATCTTCTTGGAATTCTTCCTCTCTAGGAAGTTGCATGTCAACAAGTTAAACTTTTTTCTATCGAACACCCTATATATTATTTCATTTTGAGATTCTCCCTTGTGAGCTGATTTCAACAATCCATCATACTTGGGGTCTAGCAGTTATAATTACTGAAATATAGGGTGTGAAAAATCGAGATTTTCCAAGTTCAAGAATTTTTTGTGTCGAAACTATTCATAATTGGTCAAAACGGCTTACATGTCCCTATCTCAACTTTCGATTAACTATCTACTGATATTTAATTGGGACATATACCGGGTGATCAAGATTCTGAATTCTGCACCACCCTGTATTTGTTTCAATCAAATGTCAGTAGATAGTTGATCAAAAGTTGAGATAGGGACATGTGAGCCGTTTTGACCAAATATGAATGGTTTAGACACAAAAAATTCTTGAACTTGGAAAATCTCGTTTTCTCACAACCTATATCTCATCAGTAATGGGCTTATATCACAAATAATTTTTATTTCATAATTCGATAGAACTCACCCAAACCAGCTCACCACCGCAAACCGTTTCTTGCTGTGAACTCTCTACGTTTTCTAAAAAATGATTGAAATCCCCGATTTTTCGGACCTCTGAAAACGAAGCGATGATGTGACGTCAAAACCCTACTACTGAAACAAGAGTATTCCAGACAGAGATGAATGATACATGATTTCTGACAGAGTGAATTAGCGCGAGATCACGGGTGAAAGAATTAATATATCAGTTGCCTCAGTCTCCGTCGGGCGTTTGGTATTTTCTTTAACTATGGCGAGATGAGGTTTCTACATCATAAGAGAGGGTCCGTTTTCAGAAGATACTATTATATATGTCCAAAAATAAAACATTCCAGTTAATTTTTCGATCGAATTATGTCGTCTATCATTATTTATGCATAAAAGGATCTTTATAAATATGGTTTGAGTTAAAAGTTCTACTAAGGTGTACACGCCCATTATAAGTGCTAGACCCCAAGTATGATGGATTGTTGAAATCAGCTCACAAGGGAGAATCTCAAAATGAAATAATATATAGGGTGTTCGATAGAAAAAAGTTTAACTTCAGTGTTTTATGGTTTTTGGGGACACCCTGTATGTTTCGAAATAATTTTAAATGGTAGCCTATGTTGACATGCAACTTCCTAGAGAGGAAGAATTCCAAGAAGATAAGTGGTTAGCCTCCTAGAGACCGAGGCGTTACTGGTGGCCCACCCTGTATAGTGAAACAAAGATAAGGTAATATAGGGATCTCGGGAACAGGAAAAGAAACGGATCGGTTAAATGGGAAACAAGTTGCGCATTTTGATGATCATACCAACGGCTTTGGAAAATTTTCACAATTGTTTTTAGTTTTTCAGTTATACAGGGTGTTCCTTAAGTACGTGTAGAAAATTCAGGAACATGTTGCTGACGTCAAAATAAGAAGAGAGGTTCGTATAAATATATGTCCGAAAGTTATCCGTTTCTGAGATACAGAGTGTCAAAGTTGAATTCTTATTTTTGTTTTTTGTTAATAAATTCTAAAATAATTGTGATAATCGAATGAAGTTTGGTAATTTGTCTCTTTCGTGGGGGTGGCGCTACCTACATGTCTTTTGAATTTTTGAAAAGTCATAACTTTTCTGTTCGTACCTGTATCACGTTTTATAGTAAGAAAATAGATTTCTAGGACATTTTTGTGTGAAAAGTATATTCTTGGTAGAGGTCGATGCGAGCAACTGTTTTCGAGATATTGGGATTTGAAACAATCGATGCATTTGAATTAATTCCATTGGGCTCGTAAGTCGACTCTAAGCAGTTAGAAAAGATACGTCAGTGCATTTTTCTTCTTTCATTCAATATTCTCCTCCGTTCAACAATTCAACATTGTAGCCAAATGATGATTCTTACTTCTTTGTATCTATTTTTTTGGCCATTTTGAACAATTACTTTAATCAATTCCCTCAACTAACTGATTTAGTATTTATTTGGTCTTAATTACAGTTATTATTATCAATATTAATAAAAAAATAATAATTTTCCTTACCTACTTGATAAATCAATTTTGAATTCCTTCTTCTTCGTCATTCCAAATTACTTGCATCGATTATTGAAAATCCCAATAACTCGAAAACTGTTGCTCGCAGAAGAAAATGTTTTTTACACGAACGTGTTCTAGAAAACTATTTTCCTACTATAGAACGTGATACAGGTACGCACAAAAAAGTTGTGACTTTTCAAAAGATTCAAAAGACATGTAGGTGCCGCCACCCTCACGAAAGAGATGAACTAACATAAAATTTGATATTGTCATCGAAAAATACCCCGAAATACCAAAATTCATTTGAATATCACAATCATTTTGAAATTTATTAACAAAAAACAAAAATAAGAATTCAACTTTGACACTCTGTATCCCAGAAACGAATAACTTTCGGACATATATTTATACGAACTTTCCTTCTTATTTTGACGTCAGCAACATGCTCCTGGATTTTCTACACGTACTTTAGAAACACCTTGTATAAAGAAAGTGAATTTTTGGAATATCTATTTGTTTTTCTACGTTATTATTAGATATATAGAAAACTCTAAAAATACTTTTACATGGCATCTTTTGATGAGATTTAACGTGGTGATATTGATTTCTCCACGCGACGTTTCTTATTCGTAGAGAAATCAACAACTTTTTTTCCAAATACGGCCCTGATTATCTGTTCACAGATTTCGAAAGTTTTTTTTATTCTTAGTTCAACCATGGGGAATTATTAACAATTTTGTAAATTTTCGAAATCTATTGGTATGACCAGGTATGACCCTTGGAATGCGTAATTTTTTTCTCATTTAACCGAATTCGTATCTCTTACCGTTTCCGAGATCCCTCGCGAGACCCTCATGCTGCGCAACCTCGTGCGCAACCTTATCATGGTCACACTGTTCAACTTTTTTGTTAAGTACCAATATCTATCGAGAAAAAATAGTTGAGAGATTGAAAATGGCAAAGATTTGTTATATTCAAATTGAAAGTAAGAGGAAAAATTCGAGAGATCAGACGACTAAGTTTATGTAAGAAAACAATTAGAAGAGTTGAAATAATTTACTAGGTATTTGAAATGAACATTCTCAGATATATTTATGAACACAAAAAAATGGATATATATATATAAAGAAATACATTGAGAATTCGCATTCTCCATGTGATAAAAATATCAATTCAGAATTACTTTCCACGTGTATGATGAATATCAATTCATCATACATTCAAAAATTACTAGGTATTATTTCTCGTGCACAAAACGTCAACCTTCTGTATCTAGGAATCGGCAATAAAATGTCAATCAATGAAAATGATCGATCTATCATTGTACAAAATATAAGGAAATGAAGCGAAGGTTGAAATAAAGTAAATGGTGATATTTCTCCAATACCTATACCTGTATTATTGTATACATCTTTGAATAGGAGAATATTGTATTTTTTCAGCTTTTGTGCAAAAAAACTTCAAAATGTTTCTCGGGATGTTTCTCTATGCCACATGTCTGTAGCAATAAAAGTTTTGGCCCCTATATCAAGATTGTTTATGAAACTAACTCTACAGTTCATAGATCGGCTCATATATAGTAAGTCGCTAAATTTCATACTTATATTTCTGTGAACTCGTTTGTCCGAATTGCAAAGATATACAGGCTGTCCCTAATATGTATTCACAAAAGAATACTTAATATTCCTCATCAGACCAAAACAATACGAAATATACAAGCAAACTTACTTCAGTACAAAGTTGCTTAGTTTGAGCCTCGGTTAGAGCGCTAGACAAGTAGACAACATGTTTTAAATTACTAGAATTACGAATTTTTTCGAGATCATGAGAGTAATAGAATTTTATCAAGAGTACCTTCTAGATGTTTATTTACTGAAAAAATTGAATTCTACGCCTAGCATGGAATGATATTTATCATAATTTCGATCATTATCATGATATGGGTTTTATTGCTTGATAAAGCTATGTCAACGTAGGTACAAAATTCTCCAGAGCCGTTTAGCGCCCAAACTGAGCAATTTTATACTTAGGTAGGTAGATTTGATATTGTTGTGGTCTGAGGAATATGTGGTATTTTTTGTATAGACCTTTTAGGCACACCCTGTATGGTATTTCAAAGTGTTCAATGAAATTGATTAACATTTACATTTTGTGTCGGCCCCATATTGGATTTCAAGTAGTGTCATATGGATTTTGTATTCTACTTGTCATTCTCTCTTATTTGGTACCCATGTCGAGGGAATTGTGAACGAATTCAGTAGTTATTTACCAAACAAGTGCGAAAAGTTGTACTTTACCGCACGCGACGGCTATTGCACGAACGACGCGGGGCGGAGTTCGGGCAAGCCGTCAATTGTGGAAAAGACATTTGCCGCAAGAAGAGTAAGGTATAATGTTTTTCCACGAGTGTTTTTGTCCATATTATTATTATTTGAGAAAAAAAAAAGTTTTTAATAAACAAGATTTTAATAGTTACATAGATCATTTAGTTAGTCATAAATATCCCCATTTTCAACAATACAAAAATCGTGGCGAAAAGTAACTTCTCAGCACTAGTGGGGTAAAGTAACTTTTCCGCACGCTCGTATAAAAAGGATTTTTTTTTGTCGGCGGCCATATTGGATTTCAAGCTTTGTTATAAATTGTATTCTACTTTATAATAACCGTATTGAATCTGATAATACCCATATTGACCAGACCCAAAGATATGTGTAAAATTTCAGCGTGATTGGATATCGGGAAGTCGTCGAAAAATCGATCGCCAGACAGAACTCAAAATGTTCAATAAAAAATAATTTTTTCTCGATCTTCTCATCTTTCCGAATAATTAACAGGATTCCAACGGGAAACCTTGAAGAGAATGAAAATTCGACTGACTAACATATGATATTCTAAGTGGGACAAGGTACTCTCGGTGCTCGCGGTACCTCTCCGTCAAAAAAAAATCAACAAAGTAGGTCTTGAAGCAAAATACTGTGCAGCCCATATATGTTTTCTTTGCCCAAAATTCATTTTCATATCTGAACATCGTTGAGAAATTTGACTTCAATTTTCTAAAAATTGCTGGGACTACCAAGTTATTCACAAAGAATACCCAAAGAATTCTCGAACTTCCCAAAGAATTCCTCGGACTTCCCAAAGAATACCCGGACTTCCTCAGGAATTCCCAGACTTCCCAAGGAATTCCTGGACTTCCCAAGGAATTCCCGGACTTCCCAAGGAATTCCCAAAGAATTCCCGGACTTCCCAAAGAATTCCCAGACTTCCCAAGGAATTCCCGTCTAGGGTACACCGGACTTCCCATGTGATTTACCCCTCGCAAAAACCGATAGACCGATAGACCGATATATTTTTTTATTGGGAAAAAAATCAATTTGAAAAATGAATGAAAAAAATACACTTTCATCAAAAATATATCTTTATTACCAAAAAAAGTATGTAACGTAAAATCAACTAAATTCTTTGACTAGTAATTAAAATAAAACCCTATGCGGATTGCAACTGTAAGGTAAAATTATTTCACCTCACTAAAATACAAAAATAACTGATTAATACTGATAATTTAGTTCTGGTAGGTTGTGATGCTTTCTGTCCTATCAGGAGTTAGCCTGCTACGTTTTGCATAATGAATATCACCAGCTTCAGAAAAAACTTGTTAACGGCCGATAGACCGATATGTATATCAGTATATCGGTATCGGCCGATTATCGGTATCGGCTAAAATTTCTATATCGGTCGATCCCTATTTCTAACTATGATTTCAAAAAAAGTGACCATTTCTTGACAAGCACCTCGACAAGTACTTTTCGAAAAAAGGATTTTTTTACGAATCTGACTAAACTGATTTATTCACGATTGGATGAGAAATATAAACATTACTACTGATGGATACTAATTCAAACTTTTTTGTCAGGTGTGCCATGAGTAGCCATGATGAGAAATATTTTAGAGTTATTTTCATCAAATCTTTCTTTGCAAACAAAACACTCACTTAGGTTATGACACCAATATAAACCTCATGAGCAGACCGTAAAATCTTATTTTGATATATCTGATTTTCTGAGAGTTATGACTTGTGGAAATGATTCGACACCCGGTATACTAACTACACAGAAATAAGTGAACGATTGGATCAACAAAATATTTTGTCCCATATCCATGAAGAAAGATCTTGTCAAATGTAACATCAGATGTTCTACCACTATGACGATATTTTTGTTGTTCTAACAAACGTTTTATCACTTGAACAAGTTATTCCGAGAGTTATTCAATTGTATGAATCATGAAAACCCTCGTTATACCCAATATTTTGTCATTGTGACATAACTTTTTCCACAGTGACAGTTTTTTTGTGGATGTAGAAGATTCAATATAAAATATGACTCTGATATACAGGATCATTCACATTTCGATGTAGATCTGAAAACGTATTGTTGGGTTGAAAATAATACTCTTTTTCCATATACAACATATGTTCCAAAATACACTCCCTCCGAGATACAGCCGCTGTGAATAACGTCAAAACGATTAATTTTTGATTGCTCATTATACCTTCCTGCAATTTTGGTATTTTGCAAATTTTTTCATCAAAAAACCTTTTTCCAAATTAACACAGCTACACACGAATGCATTTTGTGTTATAACCGGTTATAACTGAAACGAAACAAACCAGAATGTTGTAACAAGACAAATTTTAATGAATATGGGTATATACCACACGATTTTTTCAAGAAAGCACTACTTGTGGATATTATACGTTATATAGACACCAACATTTTGAAGAGAAAAAGTGAACTACCCAACTACCTAGCAAAACAGATTGCTGAACCGACGCAAAAACCATATGAAACGAATGTATACATACAGAAAATCTGCCTCCTAATTGCGTTTGCAGCGACAGCCAATCAAATCTCTGACAAATATTGTCTCCACTGTCTTGTATAAAGTCACTGTAGACCTCAGTAGCGCGATCTAGTGGACAATCAAAATATTTAATTAGCTTGCTCATTAGCTCATTCATGGTGCATATGATGATCACTGTTATGTTTAATATACCTACCTACCGATTCTTTTTATTTCAATGTAATGTTATCAGGTTCTCAGGGTCTTCATCAACCCGGAAAGAGTGACTCACTGAGACAGCAGGACAACACCGAGCAACCCCAAACAGTATACAGCAAATTACGGTACTGAAGTTTCAATCACCCTTGCCGGAATAAGGAAATCAGACTTTTGTTTCCGGTGTGCGTTATACGGAAAAAGCAAACAATTCAAAACAATAGAATTTGGGTACCTAAAGTGCTCTCCATGAAAGATAGTCATCATCTGCAGATTGACGGAGACCATAGGAATGTTATCGATTTATCTGCTATGATAACATTGATATTCAGTAATACACATTTTTGTCTAGTTGCACTATTTGTCTATCACCTTTACATCACATCATAACATTGGTGGTGAAAACCCGAATATGTATGTAAACATTCATAATATCATATCTCTAATACTTTTTACGCACTAGCACCATTTTCCCTTTTGCGAATATCAAATCCCAGGAACTAGTTTGATTGAACTGATAGCAAATTGGTGGACGATGCTTATAGTATGAGATATCGTATGAATAGACCTGGTATATACAGGGTGTTGCGAAATGCGACTTATACTGCTTCACAGATGATAGCCCTCGATCCTGATTATTTGGTGACGATTGTGATAGTACATACAGTGTCTTACAATTTGGTACACCCTCGGGTCCACCCCACCCTCGACCCCACCCCTGTACTTTCGTTTTCCTAGGGCGATTTGAGATTTTTTTCTTTCATGATTTACTTCTCAAGATTATCTACTTTGTCGAGCAGAAAAAAATATCAAACACAATTTCTTGACCTACGGCTCGACCTACGGCGATCACAAAAACTTCAGCAAAATTGAAAAAAAAACGGTAGGTGTAGGCATTTTTTTACAAGAATTCTGATAAGTGCAATCGACTCGGACTAGTAACAAATACTCTCAATTTTCAAAACAAAATCTTTCAAGTGGTGTTTTTTCATCAATGTTATTACTATCTTTGGATAATTGCATTCTTCGAGTCACCGTGTATTATAATTCTCATGAGCATTTAATCGGTACCAGACATGATGGTAGTCAGGTTTAGATATCTGTCTACAGATTGAGATAAATAACGACTAAAATCACTATGGAAATTTGACTTTTTTGTCAAGAAATGAAAAGAAGAAGAAAAAACCTGAATAATTCATAGAAAAATAACATAAAAAAATTTGAAAATGAAACTGAAACATCAATTATTCCTATCAAGTTAAGATTCTGGTATTCTCGATCAAATCTTATACATTATCTGTACACCTTTCATAATTATCCCCTTCGCATCACGTTAATTTCAACTTTCCTCAGTTCTTCTCGTGGTTTCTCTCTGCAAACTGTATTATTTTTGGTCGTAACTCTCCCCTATTTCTAGGCTTGAATTTTCCACTCTGTAGCCAGATGATCTAATCCTGACTACTATCATGTCTGGTATTATTCATTTTCTTGAAACAATCATTATACATGGAAAAAATGCAATTATTGAAAAATTGTAACGTTGATGAAAAACACCCATTATAAGATATTGTTTTGAAGAATGATATAGAAGTATTTTTGGCTATATAGTCCGAATCGATTGCCATCACCAGAATTTCTGAGAAAAAACATAATCCGTGTTCTTCACTTCTGCTGGGTTTTTGTGATTGCAGGAGGCTTAGAAATTGTGATTGATAGTTTTTCTTTGCTGAACAAAAGAGATAATTGAGTAGTATATTAGGAATTTTTTCTTCACATTGTCCTTGGAATACGAAAGTACAGGGGTGGTGTGGAGCTAAATGAGTATATTTCTTGGAAAATCATTTGAGGAAACGAGGGAAACTAGTTTTTTCGAACAATCCAACCTCACTCGGCCTATATGAAGTTCCCTACTAGAAAATTTTATTTTCTGGAAATTACTCGAAAGAAGAAAAGGGATTATTATGTTTCAACAATCTAACCTAATTCGGCATATAAATGAACCTCATTGATAGCTAGAAAGTAAATTTTTCGGAAAATTACTTGAGAGAATAAGAAAGACATCTTTTTGTAAATAATTCAACCATTTCACCTCAGTGAACAATAAAACCTATTTCGGCATATAAATGAACCTCATTACTAGAAAATAAATTTTTCGAAAAATTACTTGAGAGAACAAGAAAGACAGCTTTTTGTAAATAGTTTAACTATTTAACCTCATTCGGCCTAAATGAATGAACCTAACTAGAAAGTATATTTGTCGGAATGGAAATTACATGCGAACAAAAGTTGTTCTTTGCATAGATTGAACACGAGCCGCGAAGTAACAATGAGATCCACAGCTCGCTGTACCATTCTCTCACTCGAAAATTTTTTTCCATGAAGATATCATTGCCTCTCGCAGATATTTCAAGGTCATTCGATGACGTTACGATAGCATTTAGCAATAGGGAAAACACTCGGGATAACATGACTCAGTGTAAATCTAAACAAGTTCAAAATATTTTCCCGTCGCTATACGTCATCGGAACTTCAGATCGTGACCTTGAAATTCTCCAACTGTCAGTTACGTCATGTACGCACGAAAATTCAGAGAGCCATCGATGGAAAGGGTGCAGCTTGTTTCGGGTGCTGGTTTTGTTGGGGCATTCTCGTTTCGGATCACTGGAATGTCTACAAATAGGTGAGAAGAAGGGATAAAAAACAGAATGAATGACAGGGATATAAGGCCACGCATATACTGTCGCGCGGATACAATTGTCGCGGATACCTATAATGGCCATGGATCGAATGACACGTTACCGAAATATAATAGTATTGAAACTCCCTCAAATTAGGTAATCTTCTACGCTATTTCCCAAATATATCGAGAATTCAACGTACGAAATACGGTCCCCATACATTTCTTATCAGCTGAACAAAGCGTGGTACGCACACAATCCTCTCGTCAAAATAATCAGTGTGAAACCAGCCACGACTTCGCCTAATATTCAAGGCTCCCGCCCTCGCGCGCGCCCGAGCGCGCGCCATACCACCAATGGTCGTTCATTATTAATTTATATTCATAGCTGGCCATGCAATTACTGAAACCTCCAAAATATGTCCATGGATGAAACTATTTTACATCAATGAATTCCTCTGAGGGTCTATAATCATCTGTTTATCTCACAATAATTTGTCGGACAAGAATTAACCCCAAAGTCCTCCTTTTTTGGAATTTCGAAAAAAAAAATCATAACTTCTTAAAAATACACGTGGATGGGAGTTTTTTTTCAAAAAATATGTTTATCTGATATTACTCAATGATGTGTATATCTCACAATATTTTGTCGGGCAAGAATTAACCCCACAGGCCCCCTTTTTCGGAATATCGAAGAGAAATCATAACTTTTTCAAAATACACGTGGATGGAAGTTTTTTTTTATAAACGTGTTCCTCTAATGGTACTTGATGTTATTCTCATTAGCAGATTTAGGTACACCAGTGACTTCCAAACAATTGATTCGGCTGCTCTGTTGAAAATTATCCATTTTAGTTTTCAATGTATTATTTGTGTCTTCCAATGTCTTCATGGCAGTTTCTAGAATTTTAATTCTCTTATCATGACCAGTGATATCCTCCTCGATTGCGGCATCTTTAGCTTTAGCTTTCAGGTTTTTAATATCTTGGTCGTTTCTCACCATTTTCAGTAGAAAGTGATTTTGCTGATCTAAAATCATCTTGAGGCTATTCTGAATGTCAGATATCGCTGTAGCGTCCGTTACTATGGTCTGCTTATTACCAATTATTGCATTGCAACCAGTGCATAACCAGATGGCATCACCGGCGATGTAGAATTGTAACTGATCTTCATCAACGTCAACACAATTAATATGAAAGACTTTTCTACAGCACTTACAGTCAAGTTTATGTTTCGCTTGCGGTCTTCCTCCACAAATATCACAGTTCGACATTTTGACAGTCTCTGGTGCCTATAATTTACTGCTGTGTATTCTCACCAATTAGTTGTATGGTATTTCCTATATTATTCAATATCTTCTAACGTATACAGTATTATGTATTGAAATTAGGTCCACCAGTTAGATAAATCACTCACGGTAGCTCAGGTTATACTTTCAAAGTTTTGAATGCACTATTGTAGTGTAGAAATTCACTTTGATCGGAGCATCTGAATACACGACCACACTTGACAATGGTCTTTATATACACCTCCAAATGTGGAAAAGAATGTTTTCTCTCGTATATCTCAGGCGTGGGTAATGATTAGCATATCTTGGGAACCCAGTTGGTTTTCAATAATTTTGATATTACAAAATGTTAATAATTCAGAATTATTATTGCACTAATTGTCAGCAAAAGCGAGACCGTTGATCGAGCCGTTGATATACTGTTTCGGCCTCGATCATCAGGAACTCTTGATCTACTGTCTACTGAATAATTACAAGCTTAATAAAATCTATCTTTATATCTCATGATATCAACTTTGAATGTTTATCAAATAAAATCCCTAATTTATAACTGAGAAGATAACGGGAAACAAGCAGGCATATCTAATGATATCAGAGCACGAGTCAGAACAATATGAGGAGGAATCGATATTTCGTTAGTATATTTGTATTCTTTAAACCGCTTTTAACTGTGTAAATGGGTAGATTTCGATACTCAAGAATTATTGCATTCTCCACTATACAGGGTTTCAACGATTTGATACGATCAGTATTGCTTCTTCCTAAACGGTAAGAGATATAGTGTTGATCAGACAAGAGCCGGGTAATTTGATCCTTTTCAATATGACGTTTTGCAATTGCGAAAAATGTCAAAAATCCCTGGAATATTTTGAAAAAACTCCTCGATTCAAAGAGTGAAAGAACGCCAAAAATATGTTTCACTGATATATTATATACATTATATATGTATGTATACCTAAATTTATGAGAAGCACTTCAATCTATAGATTCTATTTAATATTTGACTTCCACTATTTATTCGAAAATAATCATTTCTGTTAATAGATTCCTCGATTTAGCCCCTACCCACTATGTAGAAAATTGTAAATTATACGCATCAAGAACGAATCAAACAAAGTTGGCAAAGAAATGGAGTCGGGAAATTCTCTCTCCTTTCGACTGTAACAAAACATTTTCCATATCGGCATGGTAAGTTGAAGTCTTCTTAGCGAGCTTCTTAGCTATTGATTTATCCTTGAACAAGGTAACAATCACATTACCTATAGTACTCGACCTAGTTAATCTTTGGCGATTACAAAATATTCAAATTTATGTCCAATAGGTGATAAATTAATAGTGGCAGATATCATTCCATCATCTAGTTTACGAATTTTTCTCTGAAATAAGTATATTTCATATTCTTGAGCTGAGAATTATGAACTAATTCCAGCAATATAGCACTAGTATAGTATATAATTTGAAATTATATGATGACCTGATACTGGAACAACACGAATGGGTATTATTTATTCTCAATAAATATAACCCCAGGGGAAATTTAAATACCCAGCCAGTTTACGACGAACCTCCACTTCAATTTAGAATAAAGGGATTAAGGTGGTTGATACAAGCATGTTATCTGTCCCTCATCTGTGGGAAGTTTGGCACAGGATGGGTACACACCACAGAATCCTTGAAAGAACATACTATAATAATCCATTGCACCAGATGACTACCAGAACCTCGATAATAAACCTTAACATGTTGCGTATGTTTTTCCAAGAACCATTATTGTAGTGAGGGTCATGGGTTGAACCTCATTGACAAAATTTTGAACAAAATCACATTTCCAGGACGTTTTTCTTTCATTTTACTATATTTAATCTGAAGTAAGACCATTTCTTCTTTCCTCTTCTTTCTAATTTCAATTCACCCTTGTTTTCTTTCTTCTCTTGTTTATTTCGTTCTTCTTATTTTTCTTTCAATTTCCTTCTGCATTACAAGGGTGGTTTATTCTTCTCAATACGTCTCCTGTTTTACTTTTCATGCTGTTTACTATTCAGTTCTAAGGTGTTCTTTCTTGTGTACAATATTCAACTTTATCAGAGCTAGTTTCTTCTGAACCTTCAGCAGATTCAGAGGATTTGCTCCTATTTGATTGACCTACAACCCGTTGACGAATATGCTCATCACCATAATTGTGAATGATTATTTCGAGATTTCCTGACTCCATTCAGGTATGTTCTTATATTTATCCTCCCGTCGTGCCGAAACCAGTAACATGGTTTGATATTTTTTATATGAAGTGTGGTTTGTTTTTCTTATTGAAATACTTCGGGACCCTGTGAGAAATCGATGATTTTTCCAAACAAAAACCAAAAGTATAAGGCAGTTCAATATTTCTAGATATCTGGTTTCATGAGAATACTTTGAAGAAGACATAACGAAATTCGAATTATAGAAATAATCGTGTTCTTCACTGATGCATGTAGGTAGGGGTGCATTGAAGAATGAGTATAAAACATTTCGTATTTGGAGTATTACATTACTTTATAAAACTTCTGGTATAACGGAAAACAGGGTTTCATCGAGGCGAGAAATCTCGTCTCGAAGGCGCTTTCTCGTCTCGTCTCGATCATCGAGACGAGAAATTAACAAACTCTCGTCTCGATGTTTTTCTCGAAGACAACTTCTCGATCTCGAAAACAAAAACTGAATGTTATTAAAAATGCTATGTACAGGCCAAGGCCAGAGCTGAATCAAAATACAGGTTATTAATTTTTTTCTATAAAAGAATTATGTTGATACATGAACTCAAAGCCACGTATAACAAACAAACCGCCGAGCATCAGCAAAAAAGGAAAAATATTGTATTGAAAAGGAATATTCTCAGAGATATTGCATGAAAAAAATTGATGCATTTAAAGAAATGCATTGAGAAATCGCATTCTCTATGTGATGAAAATATTTATTCTTCCTCGGTATATTCAACAGAAAACAACCACTTTCCTGGCTGTATTCCACGACGAACATTGAATTATATCTATTGAACACACACGATGAGAATTTGAAAATAAAATCTTCTGAATTTGAGAATTTGCATTTGTATCAAGATTTTCAAAGTTCATTATACATCTGAAAATATTCTTTTTCAATACTTTCTTCATCCAAATCACGGGATTCAAACTTGTTATTTAAGCAATTCAGAATTTCTTTCCACGCCCTGTATGATGAATATCAATTTGTCATACATCCAGAACAAAAGAATAATATTCAAAAAAAATGAAAATTGAACGAATTCTCGATGTTTGAATTCAATTTTTTATCCATATAGGTACATTTGAAATTTACTCGGAAATTTACCTAGGTACGAAAAGTGAATGTTTGAAAGTGTTTCTTCGTTCGTGAACAGCACCTGCAACAAACTCATTTTTTATTATCGAAACAGTCGTCTCTTGAACAACCCGATATAACGCAAATTAATGTATGAATTATGAAATTATTTCTTAGCTCAGTTTTTCATTGTCTTTTTTCTGGCGTACAGTTGTATTCAGAAAAATGGCGTACAAGTACCTATTAGAGAGAGAAGCTAACGTCATCCTATTTGCGTAAAACGGGCTATCGAGAATGATTTTCCACCATATATTGACATTTGTCATAGGTTGACAAAACTACAAAGCATTGGCTGAGCTAGTATTACACAACTAGAACTAGGATGACGTTGATCTCTCTTTTCAATACATGTACGCCTTTTTATTGAATACAACTGTACTTGGAGCTGTGATTTATTGCAGCGCATAACTTTTTTCGAGATCGAGAAATCTCGAAATAATTTCTCGATCTCGAAAAATCTCGAAGTGTGGTTCTCGATCTCGTCTCGAAAAAAAAAATTAGTGGTCTCGTCTCGATCTCGTCTCGAAATCGAGACGAGACGAGACGAGAAATCTCGAATTTCGAGAGTCTCGTGAAACCCTAACCCATTCTCCATAGCTGAATTGGACATCCTGTATATTTTCTACTCGAAATAGCGGTCTTTATGTAACTTCGTAGCTTGTCAAATAGTAATTATTTCGATTTATCCTCGGATTTATCATTCTAATGGTATCGCATTCATTTTGGAACGATATTCATATTCTTGTAAATACAGTAATGTTATACATTTTCGTATGAATTTATTTTCAATACGTGTCACTATATACAGGGTGTCCGCTAAAAGGAGATCAATCCATTGACCATATATTCCTCGAACAAAACAATATGAGTTTCTGAATACCATTTTTCATTTGAGCCCTTCATATTCGAAATACAGGGTGTCAAAGTTGGAAATTAAAAACTGTTTTTTTCAATAAAATTACTTGCTGATTTAATAAGATATTAATCTCAGAATTGATACATTACTTCAGCACAAAAAGTTACATTGTGTGAGGAGAACAAAACAGAAAATAACTGTCAAATATTCAAAATACTGGGGGTCAAGTACACACTTACCCCCATATTTTTTATGTAAGTGCGCTAATGACTTCCTATTTATTTTTCTCCAAGTGTTTAATCATTTTAGAGTATTTTTTGTCTCTTGTAAAATTTCGATGAAATTATTTGTTTTCAAGATAATTCGAAAAGTACTGGTTATTGTTTGATGCCTATGCCTCGGCCTATGCGGCTTACGGTAATCTCATAATGTTCACATACTCCTATTTATTTCGTCGAAATTTGAAGAGACTTTTCACGTACGAAAAGGTAAATATGGAAATACCGGGAATGTATGAGCCATTCGCTATGTATTAAAATAATGTTTACAGCAATTTTTTTTTGAATCGGTTTGAGCGGTTTTGGGGGATGCGGAATTTTTTAAAAATATTTTCGAGACCCCCCCCCCGTATGGTATGTCAAGCGCGAACGAACGGGAAATAGAATCGGAAAAAATTTGAAAAAAAAATTTTTCGGAAATTTCAGGTGAAATTATGATATCCATGATTTTAATAGCTACTTGATGAGAGAAATAGCAGATCAGGATTGTCTGGGGATGTATGAGAGATTTTGTGTATAAGCCACATATTTTTTAAGGGCTAGAATTTTCTTTAATTCAAAGGGCTCGCATGTGTGTTAAAAAAATTTTAGGTCATATGTAGCAATTTATTTAGACGTGTTGAATTTCTATAATTTTTTTCGTAAACATTATTTTAATACATTCGCTCTGAGCACCCAGTATTTCCATATTTACCTTTTCGTACGTATAAAGCGAGGGGTGATTCTCATTGGAAGTCTGGTGTACACTCCATTGGAAGTCTTTGGAATTCTTTGGAAGTCTTTGGAAGTCTTTGGAAGTCTTTGGTAGTCTTTGGAAGTCTTTGGTAGTCTTTGGAAGTCTTTGGTAGTCTTTGGAAGTCTCTGGAAGTCTTTGGAATTCTTTGGAAGTCTTTGGAAGTCTTTGGTAGTCTTTGGAAGTCTTTGGATGCCATTGACATTTTTTGAAATTTAAAGGAAATAATCGAGAGATAATTAATGGTTATTGAACTCTTTTTTAATATTATAGGATTGGATATGAACAAATCACCTCCAATTGGATTGACAATGACTAGAAAAATCTTGAAAAAAGTATCTCAGTGAACTATTTTATACTCGACTATATCTTATAATGCACCTAGAAGCGCATGGGTCCGCAGGTTGTAGGTATACATATTATTATACCGCATATACCCTTTAGCAAATTTGAATTCCAGTGACTCCGATGGAACGTGTTTTTGTGATTTGATCCTATATACCCAACCTATACAGTGTGTTGTGATATTTAACAGTCTATTATTGCCCTCGTTATAGATATGGAAGGAAAATGAACCATTCAAGTAGGTACTTTGATTTTGTGATGCACAGCAGAGAAATACGTAATACATATTATGAAAAAGTGTTCTTTCCGAAAAACAGACCTGTTTCCAACCAGAATTAATCGTTTTGAACTCCTCCGAGTTAGAGTAGGCCCTGGTTGTACCTTGTCCTAAGTATAAGTATAGCTTACCTATTTCACTCATCAACACGTTTATTCTCAAGATTTCTTCAATTTTTTTTTTCTCGTATGTCAGAATATTCATTTTTATTTGTGGAATACAGGGTATTCGGAGATCAAACCGACGAAACTTATGGGGTTATAGGGACTGCCAATATACTGACATACAGAGTAATTTATGGATTTTGACAAAAAAATCAATCTGCCATATTAAATACAGGGATTACCCGATTGGGTTCAAATTTGATATATTAACTGAACTCAAATGCTTCAACAATGAGCCTTCTGAACGAAATCACGAGATTCATTATTTTAATTTCTTTTATTAATTGTCGGATAAAATATCGGCAAGAATGGAAATAAAATTAATATTCACGAAACCAAGACATAACTATTGTTGTTATTGTCTTTGATTACTCCGTAGTAATATTTAATGAATTACTCTCATAACCTAACAAACTGAAGAATATTATTAGGGGTGGAATGAGTCTTGTGATTATAACTGACCTAGTATAACAATCATCATTTATCTGATCGTAGATTCAGAATAACTAAGTGAATAACCTCCATTGAGCTAGCAGAACTACTTTGAATCATTCATTTTTTTGGGCCATAATTCAAGGCTAATTATTTATCACCGTATTGAAGAATTTATTGCTCTTCGATTTATGCAAAAAAACGTGGCTTCTGCTAGCTCAACGTTGAGTTATCAGAACCACTTTGTGAATAAAAGTACAATCACAAAACGAATTATACCATGATTTGAGGCTAATTTAAGGCTCTAATCCTAGCCTATTGCCGATTTCTTCGCACATTGTTTTTTTCAAAAAAATCATGGGTTCTGTTAGCCTAACCATTGAGCTAGCAGAACCAAATCTCAAATAGCAGGAATATAAGGATATCGAGTACACCATAATCAATTAATTGAATTAATCAATTGTTATACTGGGTGTCCCACGGGAAAAAAGTAATTCATGAAAAGTGACATTTTATAACCTGCCAACAGAGATGAAATGCCAAACTTTTTTCCCGTCACAGAAAAAAGTATTTTGAAAAACCCATTTTTGCACTACCCATTTGCTGACCAAATTACATTCACAAAGATAACAGCAAAAAGGCATTTTATATTGAAAAGGAATATTCTCAGATATAATAATTATGAACATAAAAAAATGGATATACATGTATATAAAGAATTACATCGAGAATTTGCATTCCCTATATTATGAAAATATCAATTTATCATACATAAAAAAATGTATTTTTTATTCAAAATAATTTGAATATTCCTGTGCAGCATCGAACACACTTAAAACGGAAATATTTCGAAATCGGCTTACTTTAGCAATTTTACACAGGAATACTTTTTTTCCTTAAAAATATTGAAAAAACCATTTCATCAACGAAAAAAGTGAAAAAGTACATTGGGAAAAAAGTTATGGCCCTTCTGAACCATAAGAAGTGCCCTCTAATGGCCATAGTGAAAATGTGTCCGTATTGGGGTTTCGCATCCCGAAGATCCCTATTGATTTTCAAAGTGATACGTTCAAAAATGTTCATAAATTTTGAATAAATTCGATTCTTATTTTTCAAATTTACCACCCAGTACGGAAATGGATCAATTTCGGATTCCAAATCGGCTTATCAGGAATATGAGATTCTGTAGAGACCTTTTAGGAACACCCTGTGCTTACAAGAACATGAATAAGAGTCATTCCGGTCCTGATACTGATGTATTCTTCAGTTTTTTCAGGGTACTAGAGTAATTTATAAAATATTTCTACGAAGTTATCGAAGAGGATAACAACAATTATGTCTCCGTGTCGTAAATATTCATCATATTTTCATTGAAAAAAATTAAAATAATAATTCATTACGGAATGACTGAAATTGTGCCAGAAATATTTTTCAAAAGTTCCTATAGTATTTTTTCCGTCGATTCATAATGACCTAAAATTTTATTTATTCTCACACAAAAACTCCTCACACAAAAACTCAACATAGGAAAAAAATAATATTCCGGTCCTGATATTGATTTCGTTGAGAAGGTTACTTGTTAAAGCCTTCGAGTTCAGGGGTAGGGGGTGTAGATGTTCCCATTTTCCGAAATATCACATCGCATCCTGGGTAAATGAAGAATTTCTTCAACACTTACTCTTACTCTTAGTTGTACCTTCGGTTGTATACCTGCTTTTTCATGTTATCAAATATGCCAGATGTTCCTTCGCGTTTAAGTCATGTAGGTACAGGGTGATTCACCATGTCCCCCCCCTCTAGCTCAGTTATTTATGAACCGATTGCAAAATGTCAAATATCATCTAAAATGATTTTCGATAGAGTTTTTTTCCGCTTCATCAGAAGATACGAGGTGCTCGGAACAAACGATCTACAGGGTACTATTTGATTTTTCAATGGAACACCCTATTTTTCATTGTATTTTTAGATTCTCCCTGAAGAGCTCATTTCATCGATGTATCACACTTAGGGTTTAGCGAAAATGATTACAGAGATATAGGGTGTTCAAAATCGAGATTTTTCAACTTTAAGATTTTCCTGTGACGAAACTATTCATTATCGGTCAGAATGGCTTTCATGTTCATATATTAATTTTTGATTTACTATCTACTGACATTTAATAATTGGAACATTTACAGGGTGATCATAATTCTGAATCTTGAACCACACTGTATATGTTCCAATTAAATGTCAGTAGATAGGTAATCAAAAGTTGAGATAGGAGCATTGGAGCCGTTTTAACCAATAAATCCAATAATGGATAGTTTCGACACAAAAAAATCCTAAAGTTGAAAAATATCGATTTTGAACACCCTATATATCTGTTATAATTCCCGCTAGACCCCAAGTGTGATGTATTGATGAAATCAGCTCTTCAAGGAGAATCTAAGAATACAATGAAATACAGGGTGTTCCATTTGAAAAAAGCCAGTAGTACTCTGTAGATCGTTTGTTCCGAGCAACCTGTATTTTCTGATGCAACGGGAAAAAACGGTAAATTTTAGATGATTTTTCAAATTTTTAAATCGGTTCTAAAATAAGTGATCTAGAGGGGGGACATTTATGGTGAATCACCCTGTACCTGACTATGACATTAGCTCATTAGCATATAGCTAGAAATATTTGTTGTGATATTATTAACGGAAGACTGTGGTATGATATTCTATATTATGTAGAAGCGAACATAGTTGATACTGAATTACTAATATGAACATTTAGTGTCCTAAATAAATTCTTTTTTGTGCTTCAATCGATTGATAGAAGGCTTCGAAAATCAATGGAAGTTATTGGAATTAGCTCAAAGTCTTTGGTAGTAACTGAAAGTCATTGGAAGTCATTGGATGTTTTTGGAAGTCTTTGGAAGTCTTTGGAAGTCTTTGAAATTCTTTGGAAGTCTTTGGAAGTCTTTGGAAGTCTTTGGAAGTCTTTGGAAGTCTTTGGAAGTCTTTGGAAGTCATTGGAAGTCTTTGGTAGTCTTTGGAAGTCTTTGGAAGTCTCTGTTCATTGGAAGTCTGGTGTACACATTTCTCCTGGAGATTTACCCCTCGGTATAAAGTTACGCTCTCTTCCAATTTCGACGAAATAAATAGGAGTATGTGAACATTATGAGATTACCGTAAGCCGCATAGGCATCAAACAATAACCAGTACTTTTCAAATTATCTTGAAAACGAATAATTTTATCGAAATTTCACAGAAGACAAAAAATACTCAAAAATGATTGAATATTCGAAGAAAGATGAATAGGAAGTCATTAGCGCACGTACAAAAAAAATATGGGGGTAACTGTGTATTTTGAATATTTGACAGTTATTTTCTGTTTTGTTTTCCTCACACGATTTAACTCTTTGTGCTGAAGTAATGTACCAATTTTGAGATCAATATCTTATTACATACGCGAGTAATTAATAAAATACAGTTTTTAATTTTCAACTTTGACACCCTGTATATCGAATATGAAGGGCTAAAATGAAAAATGGTATTTAGAAACTCATATTGTTTTTGTTTGAGGAATATATGGTTAATGGATTGACCTCCTTTTAGCGGACACACTGTATATCGGAAATAATAATTCAAATGAATAGGGGTGACTCTTCCCTTTATTATTCTTTAATTAATTATCGATGCACCTTGCGATGCACTGTTTATTCAATCCAAAAGTCGAGGAAAAATTATATATTCATATAAAAATATTTGGGATACGGAGAGAATCCTGATATGAATAGTGGCAAACATTGTTATTGTGATATGATACAGAAAACAAATATGGGTAATATCACGCAGAATATAAATAGCATCAGGTGTTGATGAGCATTATCTGATAGTGAAGACCGAGGTGAAGACAAAAATGCATTGTGGAACCGTCGATGAGGTTTCATGAACATTTCGGCATCCTTGAGAGAATCTTTTGGAGGAAATGTATGAGAAACACATCATCTCATGCCATGCCAATCGATATAAGGAGACAATGATTTCGAAATATGTTTTGAAAAGATTAAATGGAATATTATTCTAAAGTACGTCCGAAATTTATTTCCATATTTTCATGAATAATCTCATTAAATAACATTGTATACAATCAAGGCTTCTACCTGAATTGTGAAATTCCATTTGTTTCACGGCTTCTGATGATGGATAAATGATAAATATAAATGTTAGAATTATTTTGATCGAGATCTTGATATACCTGCAGTCTCGCCTGCAGTAATGAATTTTCCTGTTAGAAACTGCAGAGAAAAATTGACTCGATAGTCAATGATACCTTTTTGGAAAAATGTTTGAAAAATATTGATGGAGTGTTGAGAAAATATGAGATTCCACTTCATTTGATGTTCCGATCTGTCTTTTTCAACATGAGAATGGAAAATAATTTTTGATATTGATGTCTCCGCTTTCACATCAAAAACACAATACAATGGTTTTAAGACCAAATCTTCACTGTTCGTGAGTTCGTGAGATGTTTGATATTTCAAATAAGAATCAAATGGAGAGTACCCTAAAAAGTTAAATATTTTTTTTTATTATCATACTCAAAAAATGTTTTATTGTTCACTTCACAATTTAAAATAACATTAATCCATATTGCAAATCGTATATAAAACTTTGCAATCATATGAGTCGTTTTCATACCTATTTATATTGAAAAAAACATTGAAAAATCGAACTCATTCATAAACCTCTTACGGCTATATCGAGGGCTAAATAGATCATTTTCTTTTAAGTATGAGTAGGTTACTTACATCGGCTCATTTCTCTAACAAAAGATTTATCACTATCGATCGAGCTATCGATCAAACAATAAACAAGATCTCACAGGATGGTGAATCTCTATCATCAACTGATCGAACAATTCGATATTCGATATATCCGGATATATCTCAATATATCTTCAAACTTTTGTTCAAACAAGATGCATCATGCAAACAAGATGCATATCACTGATTCACAGCAATAGATTCCTTTTATGTTTTCTAATTGTGAAATTTTCAACACATTACACATCTAAGAGAACAAAAATCATCCGATTTGTTCTCAGGTACTTCAAATATTGAAATTATACTCATATTTTTATTCACCGAAAAATAGACAGGAAACTACAAAAAATCTGAAGAGATAATAATAATAATAATAATATAGGTATTCTTCATCGCTATATGAAATGATATATTCATTCACAAGCACAAGAATGTGTCCATCTAAACCATTCAATACAACAATGTGATCATATTGTAGTCCCCTCGATTTATCATTTGAATTTGTCATTCAACATTTTTCATATTTTCCATTTGAATTGACATTGACTGATTAAAGTTTTTGTAGTGAAGTTGTGTAGTCTGACTTAGCATTGGGAATTAAACTAAAATTCATCTCAACTTGGCTGTTTCAATGTAATTCTTGACAAAAATGAAATATAATTCGACAGATGAATTCATGACTCTAATAATAAGTGAGGATGAGCCTTCTGATAAGTCCGACCCTGTGTAGAAGGTAAAACTGTTGGGTTACCTGCATATATATACCCGAATAGAAACTAATGCAAATAAGGGCATTGAACTCATTGAGTATTTGTAGGTATAGGATGATAGTATAGGTACCAGTGTTTTGTACACTTTATTACCTACCTAATGTTCATAAAAACCTTTAGAGTATAGGTTGCTAACGTTCAT